>JAEMWC010000231.1:920000-1025044 GCA_016490735.1 Pachyseris speciosa | reverse complement strand
CCAGAAAATATCAAAGCCAGATTTAAGGAAATTATCGGGACATATTGATCTTAAATAAAAGCCAAACATTTGTTATAGGTAATCACATGATTTCGAGTGCAATTTGGAATAAATAAGCACAAGTAAATTTTTTCAAAGACTCACGCGGCGAGTGCAATTTGTGGTTTTTGAAAAAAATTTACAAGTGCTTATTTATTCCAAATTCCACGAGAAAAATCATGTGATTACTTATTAATAATATACATGAAAAATTTGCAAGATAGCTTCTTAATTTTTGCAGAAGCAACGCAACACAGGTGAATCAAAACAACAGTTTTCTCAATGTTTTTAAAGTGTCTTTTAGCTGTAAAAACTGGCTAAACAATTACAGGCTATAGCTATAAGGCTACTTTGTTTGCTAAGTGTCTATCAAGTGCTGTAATCATTACCTTCAGGCTTTCTAGTTCGTAATCTTCGCCTTGTTTGTCCTTGTTTGTTTATTTGTCTCAGCGATCACTCCAATGTAGTGTTGAATTCAACGTACTCATAATTCCAATAACGTCCATGCAGTAATTCCCTTCTCTGGACACCACTGTTTCCAAACAGACAGCCAAAAAACAGTGCTTTTCACAGCTATTTCTCCTTTTTAGAGCTGTTTTACAGCTTCTCTGCTGTAATTGTGGTCACGAAAGAAAACCTGCTCTAAAACCCAGCCATTTTCGCTCGCAGAGAGCTCGCAGAGTCGCTCGCAGCTCTTTAGACTTTGCGCCATTCAAAGGCCGCGTTTGATTGGCTCAATTTCAGTTCCTTTGTTTATTAGTTAACCAATTAGAATCGTCTGTTGTTTACCTCTTTTTCACTGAATTACTTTTTCTGCATCTTGTTTCCTAAAAACTGCATTTCTCTTGGCCAATCAGAATCGGGGAATTTTTTCATGTATATTATTAATAAGAAAACTAAGTATGAAGCAAAACAGGTGTAAATCTGTTCCAAAGGGGGAGATTGAGGGACAGTCCAGGATCCTTCCAAGGTGCCGAGGGATATGGATATTATCTGGAAAGCACTGATTTATATTTCAATTGAAGGGCTCGGAGCATAACCAACCTATCTAGAATTTTAGGTCGTTTTTCAATTTTGCCCGGATTTGTCCGAATTTTTGCATGTGAACTGCAATTCAATTTGAATTGCAGTTCACATGCAAAAATGAAAGTAGCCTGCAGAGCAAGCTCTCTGTTGGGGTCTCATGTGAGATTTGATTTGGATGCAACTGGCGAGAGGATTGGGGTGGGGGCCCCTGGCCCAGTCCTCTCACCACTTGCTTTGCTCGCCACTTGTGCAACTCACGCCAAAATTAATCTTGCGTGAAACCCCAATAGAGAGCTTGTTTTCAGGCTAGATTGAAAGAAGATGTAATAGCAGAGCTCCAGCAGCCAGAAGGGCCACCAAGCAGAGTGCTCACCATTGTTAAGAAAATATGGTAACCCATCTATTTGAGAAAATTTGGTTTTGGCCACAGTACGTACGTCGTACATACATACGTACGCCCTTCCATGTATGCAATGTGAAATGTCCCATTAATTGTGTGTTGTAACCCAAGTTTTGTGTACATCTTTTGATATTGGAAGTCAATGTTATGGCCAATTGGCACCTGTCAAAACAAGGTATCTGCTGACCAGTAGTACGTGACCATATAGCGGGCTCAAGTTAAGACCTCATCAAGGTCAGCTCTTTTTTTGAAGTTGACCGCTGACCAGGTACTGTTTTTCGATTGGATCACAGGCTCAAGCCAGGTGTAGGACACCCAAACCAAAATGAGGCTTGATTTATCGCGTGCTTTCTGCAGTCGAGATTTCACATTCAGTTGGTTTCTTCATTTTGAGCACAACAACTTCATCTTCTTCGAAGTTCTGTCTTAATTTGCGTAAAAGGCATAAAAATCAAGAACTACTTGAAGGTGAATTTTCAACTGATAAAATGGAAGAACAAAACATTTTTCTCAGGAAATTCTTAAATTTTGGATCCACTTGTATGGCGACTGGATTGTGTGGTTGAAAAACAAATTAAATTATTTACAGCGCTTACCAGTCACACACGCCCTCAATGATTTTTCCCATTTTCGAAAACTAAGTTTTGGTGGACGTCAATCAAATGTTTCCATGACAATATAGTCCTTGTTTCGTGTCAGTTTCACGGCCATGTTCAATCATCATTGTGATCAGGTATAATAGCTCAGTTATTACTGACAAAGTTGTTTCCAGTTTTATTAAGTTCGTTGAGATGGAGGATTATTATGTGGAGACAATATGGTCTGCCTTGAATCATGTAGCATGCAGAGCCACTTTTTGGGAGCAAAACGTTTGTGAAGGAGGCGATTCGAAATGTACATAAATACTGGAGCCGTAAGCGATCCTCCAAAGAGAAGATCAAAGAAATGAAAAATATCAGGTAGCTGAAAACGTTGGCTCAGAAAATGAGGCAGAAAATGTGTGGAAATTGACCTTTTATCAGCTTTTTATGGAAATAGATTATTTTAGCCATAGAAATTCTTGTCATTCTTTATGCTATAAGATAATCCAGAGCTCTATCTTCACTGTATCTTGATGAGTTGCAAGCGTGGTTGGAGTACGAGAGAGGTGAGGCGTATACAATGCAAACAGGCCCTCAACAGAACTATACGACAAATGGGCCGGGATTGACAGTAAAAAAAGTACTGGAAGCCGCAAGAGATTAGTAGTCAAAGTTTTGTAGTTCATCCTGTAATAAAGGTTATTATTTAGTTCTCATGTTGTGGTTGTACACTGTTCGTAAATTTGTAGCCTCAAATCATTGCCCGTGAACAAGACGAATGAAAAGGACCAGAGTTCAGGTGATTTACATCTCAGTTTCAACCAGAACAGTTTCTGTTTATCGACGAGTCAAGTAAAGATGAAAACAGCATCTTAGGTATTCTGCAAGAAGTTCATTTAATAAATTAAAAAAACCCTGTTATTGTCATGGATACATTTGATTGATCACCAAAACTTAGTTTTCGAAAAAGGAAAAAGCCGTTGGAGGGTGCGTGCTGGTAACCGCTGTAACGCTTCAAGGTTTTGTTCACTTTACTGTGGGATCTTGCAACTCACCATGAAAGTTCACTTAACAATAGGCCATTTCTGAATTCCATTGGCCTCTTTTTCAAAGCGAGTCCTGGTGCTCATCTTTTCATATGAAAATTAGTTCCCATTCACATGCAAATTTAATCATTTTCATATGAATGGAAAACTAATTTTCATATGAAAAGATGAGCACCAGGACTTGCTTTAACAAAGAGGCCAAAGTTAATTCAGAAATGGCCTATTCACCAGCATTAATGGGCGGAATGAGTAGCTCAAACTTGGTGGAAGAAGTTCTTTCTTTGGACAAACCATTTGCTATTTTTGTAGATGCATGTTTTTTACTTTAGTGTATTCATAGAAAGCTCGACAACACAGGTAACATTAATAAATTGAAGCTTTAGCATTTGAGGTTTAATCGTTGTTACTTTTGTTCAGGAATGAAACTTGGATTTTTGTCTCAATTGGATATAAATAACAATCTACTCATTTGGACACAAAGAAGTAGCTAGTCGAATTGTTTGTTTGCTGTTTTGCTTGCGAGGCGCGAGAGTGTTTCCTCCGCTTGGCTGACTGTACATGTTTTTTGACGTCAGTGTTTCTATAGTGTTAAGAACTGAAAGAAAACGTTTTGCCCTTATGCTATTAACACGTAATCGCAATGAATCCTCGTAGAGTATCTCTTATGTTTTGCACGACGAGGGCGATTTCAGCAAATTTCTAGCTGAAAAAACAACACAGTGATATAATTAATCCTTAAGTTTACCCAGCCCGTGCGAATTACCTATCCAAACTATCAGGATTGTTTTCCTTTTTCTCTTTTCTACGAACATTTAAGCTTACATCTAAGCTTAACCCATTGACTACCGCAGCAGTTTTTACATTTTCGGTAGTGATTTTCCACCTATATAAACGAATGAATAGCAATTTGTGACTCTTTATTTGAACTACCAGGGGAAAGTGGTGCTGTCCTAAGCCACTGGAGCTCAAGGTTTCTGAAAACGTCATTTTCAACGTAGCTATTTTTTATCCGTGAAGCGACAGCAATGCCCAAGTTGGGTTTTGCTTGCGATTCTGCTAAATTTACAGCCATTTTCATCTTTAGCGGCTGCCTGATGAGCATCATTAAGCGTGACGGTAGCTAAGAGTCCACTTTCTCAAAGAATCGAGCAAGGTGATGTACTTTGTTGTTGAATTTGGCTTGTTACCGACGAACTGGGAATTTGCCAGTCGAACACTTAGTACCTTTGGGACTCGACTATTGATGAATTTCTCGACGTTACCGCCATTTTTTGGAATTTCCTGTGTACTGAAGATGACCAGGAGCAGGAAATTTTTGGCGGTAGGTCGGAGTGGCTGTATAGACTTAGTTTATATGTGAAAGAATTGGGGAAGAAGCGGAGGCGCTGTCACAAATTCTCGTTAGTTCCGAGCATGCAATACGCTCAAGATGTGGGAAAATGTCGGGAAGCCGAACTGCACTGGAACACAAAGGCTGTATCTACGCTCGGAGAAAGAATCATGAACAAAAAAAGTCATTTCTAAGCTAGAAAAAGGACTGAATTTCGTTATGATGGTAGTTGAGTTTTGGTTTTTCGACGATGATTTCCCTAAACAAACATGAAGGCAAAAGAGGCATTTTGTTGTTTCTCTTTTGACGTTAAAAAACGCCAGTTTCGTTTTGTCCAAACTCAAAACCATATTTGTAAAAATCGCTACGTTTCTTGCATTATTGGATATCCAATTTAAGGGCATTCCATTTCGTGCTCACAACTAACATTAAGGCAATATTCGTGCGATTGAGAGAGTTGCAATGTTTGAAAGCATGGAAGTTTTTACGGCCGGTTTTGGCGGCACGGTGCCAAGGTTAATGTACTACCAAATATGTTTACTAAGTCCTCCTGGCGAAAAGATCAAACACTTTCATCGAACATAGTGTTTGTCACACATAACGTTTGGTGTCTTTAAAACTCATAACAGTGTTTGACCAAACAGCGGACCATTAAGCGAGTCCAAAAAATGATTTTTGTGTATTATCACTGAAATTTTCGATGTTATGTGGTTTATTTGGTTGCTTTTTACCATTTGTGTACGATTTGTTTGTTGGGGTGGCTAAATGATCAAACATTTTGTTCATAATGTGAAATTTTGGATGAACATGTTTGATCAAGGTCAAACATGGAAAGCCATCTAATGCACTATTCTTCAAACATGCTCTTCAATGATGTTGGATGAAAATATTTGATTGTTCTTAGGTTGCTAAATTGGTTTTCGAAAAAACACGCGTCGACTGTATTGTTTTCTTGTAATGTTTTGAGGTTTTTGAACTGCAGTCAATTCCTGTTGACTGCTCTAAATATAAAATACTGGTGCAAGGAAAGCCATGCGGTGTTGCTCAATACCAGTAAAAAATAATAATTGTGGAGCTCCGCTTTTAGGCTTGGCTAAATCTATATATTACAATTTGCAAGCCACTCTTGTGGAAGGTTCAAGGTTTCTTTGTGTACGCAAAACACATTTTTTAATACATTATATCTCAAAAAAATAGGTGAAAAAAAATACCAGACAATGGTTTTCAATCAAATTGCAGCTCACATGCAGAAATTGGTACAAATCCAAGCAAAAATTAGAAAAAAAACAACCTAAAATTCAACACAGGTTGGTTATGCTCTGAGCCCATCAATTTGAATTCATTGGCAGTTTAGTTCAATTGTGAATGGCCAATATGTTCAATATTTTTTGTGTAGTTATTGGTTGGATCAGAAGATTTTGACATCAGAGTATTTAAAGAAGATGAAATCATTGCAGAGATGACAGAAACTGAAGTGAGTTTGTCTACAGTAGACTCTAATTTTTATTCTCTTAATTTAATTTTAATTATATTTCATTTGTCTGTTTAGAATATTTTTAGCAAATATTTTTTTCACTATAATGCAGGTAAAAATTAAAGTCAGGTAAAACTGTTTTGAACCTAGGTTGAAAATCAATTTCTTTTGTCCTATAGCCCTATTCAAATAGAGGTGTTTTCGTTCCAAGACTGACGAACTACTATCTTGTAAATTCACGCATGATAAATAGAGGAAGCCATTTTGAAATCAAGTATAAACTTAAAAACGTGTCGATTTGTGGAGAAAGCGAACCCAATTTATAACGTGGTTGCAACGCATCCCAATTTTTCTTAGTCTTTGAACAAATTTGCTTGTGCTTATTTTTTCCAAACTGCACTTGAAATCATGTGATTAAACTACATGTATACTAATTGATGATATCAAGATAGTTGGCAAATGGTGCATGCCTTCTGCATGTTGTCATCTGTCATGGTCATTACAGCAAGAATGCATTGACTTGTTTTATCTTTTCTGGTTCAGGAGCTATAGAAGCCAAAAACTATTTCTTTCACTTGACACAATTTTCTTGCTTCAAACTCTCTTGTAATCTCTCTGTAATCCTTATTTATTATTATTTTATTATATTTATTTATTACAATACACCATTTTACCGTTCTTTGCTCAGTACCCTGGCCTTTGATGGAATGTGAGGCTAGGGGTGACCTTGTTTTGATACAAACCTACCTGCTTTTCTTATGGAAATTATGCTGAGTTAATAATTCCTCGAATAATAGCCGTCCCTCGATTAATCCCCTCCCTCAAATAATCGCCCCCCTTTGACAGAAATATTTACAATAATTGTCTCCCTCGAATAATCGCCTTCCCCTCCACCCCTCTCGTCATCTTGGGCAACAAAACAAGCTTTCGTTTAAAATTGAAATTGAAAATTAATCAAGGAACCAAATTTGGAACACTTAAAAAGCCCGTGTTCAGTTATTTGATGTGATTATTTTTTTATTTAATGGATAATAAAACAAAATATTTAGGGAATCACTTCCAGTGAACAATATTTGAAATAATCGTCTCCCTCGAATAATCGCCTTCCCTCGAATAATCGCCCCCTTTTGGTGTGAAAAAAGCAATAATATTATTGCCCGGCTATTATTCGAGGAAATACGGTAGTTAGCACAAGAAAAACATGATTTACATAAGAAAAGTAGGTAGGTTTGTATCAAAACAAGGTCACCCCTAGCCTTACTTTCACCAACAACTGTAAAAATGGTCTATTGAATGGCAGAGTTTACATAAATGTTGTAAGAGAGAAAAAAGAAACAGCCATTTGGATGGTCTGTAAAAGAGTCAATGCAAGACAGACCTCCTTGTAAACATATACATATCCTAAAACATAAAAACTAATATTTACATGAAACAGACCTATTGTAAATATATAGATATTGAAATATAAGAAATAAATAAGAAAATAAATGAATAAAAAAATGCCTGTATTGGTTGAAGCGGAGCTCCATGTGCCAAAAGGCGCATGTGCAGATCACCATGGGTAAGAAAATATGGTAACCCATCTTTGAGAGAAAATTTGGTTTTTGTTATCAAATGATGTCACCATACATCCATACATCCACCTCTCCATGTAAGTAAATGTGAAAAGTTACACTCAAGATAATCGTGTCTATATAGAGTCCTAAAGTGATGACATCACAAAAACTAAATTTGTGAAATTATGTGAACTCTGTTGGGGTAATCAAAAAGAACAAGTTAAAAAGGCCTACTTACCAAAAATCAATATTTTCTTACAGTTTGAGAGCGAGATATTAGCACTGTTATGCTCTGATAACTCCATGCAAATCCTTCAAAATTTGACTTGGGTGACACAACATTTATTTATAATTTTATAGTGTACGGGTATGTGAGGAAAAAGCTTGTGGTTTCACAAGCACTGTCTTCATTATAAGTGGATGATGTTTTGCCACTGAGAATCTTTAATTAAGGAAGCTTCCTAATGGTGGTCATCAGCCCCAAGTAACTGCAGTAAAACTATCAAGTTCGTGAAGGCAGTTTAGGGTTTTGTATTTGCTTAGTCAACCAATGATTTTGTGTGAAAAAATGGCACTATTATGCAGCTCTGCATACATACGTATACATAGTTACATACATTACTTAATTTACCCTTGGATTTAAGAGTAGCTTGTGCAGCTAATATATCTCCAAGCATTTAACCATCAGATGATAGATAGACCACCACACCGGGAACTACATCCCCTACTCTTTTCAAACAGTGTACGTGGGTTCTTTTACGTCCCACAGAATCAACTATGAAGAGTTGTGAGATGGGGCCCACAGTTTATCATCCTTATCCAAGAAGACTAGAAAGTCTAACCATTTGCATTTGTTATTACAAACTAAGGCAGCACTTTCTCCTCAATTATTTAAAGACTGTGAGTGTTCGTTCGTCTTCGGCGGGTTTGAATCCGCAACCTCCCACACGCTAGTCCGGTGCTCTACCAGTGAGCTTACCAGTTGACTGATCTCAACTATCAAGTCTGTCTTCCTTTTTGTCTTTTCTACAGACATTTATGTAACAATTCAGTGTTCAAAATACTGGGCAAAGTTTGGTTTATTTTATGCTTATGACCATAGTCAATCATTATTTTTGAAGTACGTTTGAGCATGATACTGTCATAAATAACTGTTTATACATTACTGTATGTCTGGCTGCAGTAAACATGGAAATAGACAAAGTTTGGTTATTTATTCTAATTGACCATCATCACTAGCTGAGCATGATAATTTTTTTTTGTGGGGCCAGGGATTATTTTTAGAGTATTAAAAGCAGATTTAACATGATTTCATTTTGTGTTGTCAGTCTGTAACCTCTCTTTGCCCAATCCATGGATCAAGATTTGGTTATGCACTTGCCAATGGAACTGTTGGGGTGTATGACAAGACAGCAAGATACTGGAGGATAAAGGTATCCATCAATTCATCTGTAATGTAAATGTATCCTACATGTAGTTAAGATTTATGTTCCAGGAACTAAAATTTAATGTTTTGAATGTTCAATACTGTGACAAATAACCTGATTTGTTAGCAAGAGTAGCAAGAGTAGTTGAGTTTGGTTTAATCACTCTGAATTGTGACAAATTCCCAGGCATATTTTTCCTTTTCAGTCCAAAAACCAAGCTATCTCCATTCACAGTTTTGATCTTGACTCAGATGGTGTCCCAGAGCTCATCACTGGCTGGTCCAATGGAAAGGTAGTCATTCAGATAAAACATCAATATTTTTTAACATCTTAAAGGGGCAGTTTCATGGGAAGTATCCCTGATATTTTGACCATAAATTTGCTGAATCAATTTTCAGTGACTTTTTCGTGAATTCTTTTCACCAGTGTGATAAAATCCCATAAATTTGAAAAGAAAAACAAGCCACACTAAGTTATCTCAAGTTCATATCTAAGATGCAAGGGGACGACGTTTTCAAGTTGGCATTCATTTTCATCTTGACTGCGCTTAACCAAAACTACTTAACAATGGTTTCCATGAGCTAAAATAGCCATTTTGAAGAAAATTTGGCCATTATTTTTCATTTGCCATCGGTAAACAGGTCTCCTTCGGTTTACAAATTTTTACTAACAATCCATGAAATTGCCCCTTTAACATCAGCCTACTAAGGAATAGTTACATTAATTAGAAGATCAGTAGGAGAAAAAATGTTGATGTACATTTTCTTGAAGCCCTCTATGAGCTAGTGTTTATTTTTTATTTTTGTTTTAGTCCTCAATACCCAAACTAACCTTTTTGTAGCCTGTATGCATGACAACCATTGACTGTCTGCTCAGTATTTGTTAGTTTATAATAATAATTATTTATTTATTTATTATTTTTATTATATCTCTAACTTAGTACGTGCACTGTCATTGGTCAATTTTGTGGGCTGTATTCTACAGTACGGCCTGCTTGAATTCAATTAGTTTTCTTTCCTGCATGCTGGATTAACCTTAGAAGTATAATAAATATCTTACTAACCTTGTTTTCTCAGTCAGTACTGTAAGTTACAGATCCTCTTTTTTCCCATTAATTTATGGCCCGAGGGCTTCGCGCTTGGGCCAGAAATCAACGGGGGAAAAACTCAGTCCGTAACTTACAGTACGGATCTCAAACTCGGCTAGTAAAAAGATAATCATAGAGAGCCTTTTCTACAAGATTCAAAGGCACTGGTTACACTAATCAAACATAAAAAAACTCGGCTAGTAAAAAGATAATCATAGAAGCCTTTTCTACAAGATTCAAAGGCACTGGTTACACTAATCAAACATAAAAAAATAGTGTATCGAATAAAAAGGAGAGTCTTGAGTTGGCATTTAAAAATCTGACTACTACTACTTAATTTAACATCTTGTGGCAGTTCATTCCAAAGTTCAGGGGCAGCAACTGAAAAGGCCTGTTTACCATAGGAGCGATGAATCAATTGTATTCATAGGAGCAATGAACCAATTATCTATTCAATTTTATCAGTTGGTGTCCACACATCCCATAATTAAGCTGTACCCACTATCCTCATCTGGGCATACTTACAAACTAGGCATTTCTGATCACCATAATCTCACCACTGTTCTTTGCATAAATAATCAGGGCTGCCACAGTCGGGAAATTGTGAATACTACCTGAAAATTAGTGAAAAATCAGAGAATTGAATACTTTTACTTACTTTTGGCTATATAGCCACTAGGTTTGTGAAAGAGTTTCCTTGTTGTTAAATGCAATGGACATTGTTTCAAAAAAGTCTTCAAAGTAATAGATTTCTGTGGCTTCATTGCTGACTTCATTGCCCAAGGTTTTGTCTTGGATGGTCAGTGAAAATTCATCTGTGGGTGACCAGTGAAAAGCCATTTTTCCTTTCCCAGTGAGTGGTGACCCTGAATTAATTTGAATTCATAATTATGATAATCTCTTCCCAGGTGAGGAACAACTGACTCTCTTCTGGAATGAGATACCAACTAATCTTCGTAATTTGCCTAAACATAAATTTAAATTTAGAGAATTCGAGCATTGCTATTTGAAGGTTTGGGGGTATGATGGCTCTTATTACAATCTAGAAGAAATTATGTGCAGGGTAAAGAAATGTGCTTCTTGACTTTAACATGCTAGTATCTTAAAGTGCCTATGAAGCGAAATTTCTTTTTGCTAATTTTAAAGTTTTAAAAACGCAAGAATTCAAAATTTGAGGTGCTTGTGATTAAAATTGTTGATTTTACAAGCGTTTGAAGTTGGACTATTTCGCTTTAAAAATGGTCTGGGTCGTGTTTATTCGCGATGTGACGTCATTTTGGGTACAAAAATGTGTTTGCGCTTATAAATTATAGTGAAATAGTTGGAATACTTGTCCCCAAAATTACGTCAAAATTACGTCACAGCTATTGTCACGTGTCTTTTTGCGCGCGATTCAAATGCCATTTTTGAGGGCAAAATAGCCCAATTTCAAACGCTTGTATAATCGCCGATTTTAATCAAGAGCACTTCAAATTTTGGAATGTTGAGTTTTATGGATTAAACTTCAAAATTAGCGAGAAACAAATTTCGCTTCATAGGCACTTTAACTCCTGCAGATGGAAATGTAATGGTGCCACAAGATGGTAGCGCATCCTTCAGCTCTTTATTCAGCTTTTCTCTTTTGTTTTAATATTGTCCTCATTTTGATCTCAACTTTATTTTCCTACCAACATAATCTTTTCAGCAGTCTTTAATTTTTCCTTATTTCCTGGCCCGCCTAGATTAGCTATGCTACCTGCAGGTCAGGTAATTCTGTATGACTTTAAAATGCTGTCAATAAAACTCAGCTTCAACTTTAACTTCAACTTCAGCTTAGGTTAAATGGCTGAATACATGCACATTAAAACAACAGTGATGGCGTAGTGGTGAGAGCACCGCCTTCCACCAATGTGGCCCGGGTTCGATTCCCGAACCCGACGTCATATGTGGGTTGAGTTTGTTGTTGGTTCTCTTCTCTGCTCCTAGAGGTTTTTCTCCGGGCACTCTGGTTTTCCCCTCTCCTCAAAAACCAACACTCTAAATTCCAATTCAATCCGGAATGCTCGAGCGTTTATTACATGAGCCCCCGGCTCGGGAGATTGGGCAACCACTCTCCACGTTATCGAGCTTAAATAAATTACTTTACTTTACTTGGATTTAAGAAACCTGTAAATGGGACTCGATTACTGACAGTAAACTATAAAAAAAACTGCAGATAAATTATTGAATTCTATAATTAGTTTAGTATGATAATTTACTTCATCTGGTAATATTCTAATTTTTTGAGATTGATGCACGAAGTGATAGAACTGGTGAAGTGATCTTTAAAGACAACTTCCCTGTGGCTGTAGCTGGTATCCTGGCAGGTGATTACCGCATGGATGGCAAACTGGAACTCATCTGTTGCTCTGTGGAAGGCGAAGGTACAATCTGAAATAAAATTTGTGAAGCTACTTCTGCACTCTTATGGAAAATTTCACTTATTTCATTGTCTGTTGCATCTGCAGGTCCCCAGTTTTTTCCATACATTTTTTTTTCTCTCAAATATGAAGTGGAAACCAGTGGGAAAAGATCCAGAGCATTGTTTCTCAACTAAAATGAAGTCCATGTGCCAAACTTCAAATACTTTTTCAATCTAGCAAACCAAAAAATATGAAATTTAACTGCAGAGACATTCTTGCGCAAAGCCCTTCAATTTTGTTTGCATGATTCGTGGTAAAATGCAACTGTCAGAGTTTCAAAAGTAGTTTCATATATTTGCTTGGTTGAATAATTACCCATGCCAATGCAATATTATATAATAAATAACATTTTTAGGTTTTCTAATCTTTCTCACAGGGGTTTCCGCATGTATTTTGCCATTCTTGTCATGAATGCAGTCTTTTGTTTCTGTGGCTATTTAGAATGAATCGAGTTACACTTTTTGGTTTTCTGACTTTCTAATTATTAAAACTACTTTAAAACAAATGGTCTGTACAACTTTTGAAGGCATAAGCAGCATTTAATTTTAAAGCCTGTTTCTTGTGTCGACCCATTTCGTTTCATTTTAAGTGCCAAAAACAAAATTCACCACCTTGAGAGAGAAAGGTTTATACAGTAGGAGACTGTCATTTTATGGGCGGTTCAATGCATGTATTTGTAAGAAACAACTTGCATGGATCTGATGATATAATCATCTTGTTATTTTAGTTCGTGGATATTTGCCAGCAACCCCTGAGATGAAGGGGAATCTGATGGATGTAGATATCGAAGAGATACTCTCAGGGACTTGGCTCAGAGGAAACAGAACTTAATGCTTGAATTGAAAAACTACGAAGAGAATGCTAGGGTAAGAAAGGAGAAACTGTTCTGCCTAAATTAATCTGTGAAATTGTAGCAAACTCTTTTCATTCCATAATTATGTTTCACTTATTTGCTGTTTGTTTGTTTGTGTTTTGGAATGATATTAGGTTGGTAGGGTTGGAAGTCAGGAAGTTGACCAGTCCCAACTGGGAATCATACCGGCCAACACCCAGCTGCAGACATCACTCTTGGTTAACCCAGGCAGTGAGCAAGTGCAGCCGCATGTGGAACTCTCCATCTCTACCACTAACGAAACAATCATACGCACTGTCATGATCTTTGCAGAAGGGGTGTTTGAAGGAGAGAGCCACGTAGTTCATCCCTCGCAGCAAAATTTGAAATCAGCATTACAAGTGCCAGTCTTTCCTCCCAAGGACATTCCTGTGGATCTTCACATCAAAGCTTTTGTTGGCTATAAATCCAGGTTGGTTGAGTGAAATTCATGATACAAAGGGGTGAAAGCCACTGACTGTAACCCTTTGGGCTTTAGAGTTCTAAATTATTGACGTCACAAAAACGAAATTAATTTGTGAAATTATTTGCTTTGTTCGGATGTTCATAAAGAACATGGTGAAAAGGCCTACTTGCCAAAAATCGGCACTTTCTTACGGTCTGAGAGCGAGATATTAGCACTGTTGTAACGCTCTGCTGACTCCATACAAACCCTTTGTATGGAGTGAGCGTCAGCAGAGCATAACGGTGTTAAAAAACTGTCCAGCTAATCGTCCTCGCAAAGTACAGCAAGGACGCAGCTCTACAAAGTCGAATCGACAGCATGTACAAGGTGCCTCTGGTAGCCGCTATACGCTCCATGTATAACCTTGGTGCACAGCCTACAGCCAGCTCGAATAAGCTATATGCTGGTTTTTGCTGAGGGAGGAAAACTGGAGTACCCGGGGAAAAGCCCTCGGAGCAGGGTTGAGAACCAACACAAACTCAGCCCACTTATGACGTCATCGGGAATCGAACCCAGGCCATATTGGTAGGAGGTGAGTATTCTCACCACTGCAGCATCCCTGCTTCCCATACTGTATCTCAGAGTCAATTTGCCTTTACGTGCTGACTTTTGGCAAGTTAGTATTTTTCATGTTGCTCTCTTTGAGAATCTCAACAAATCCCATAATTTCAAAAATTCAAATATTTCTGACGTCATGTCCTGTACATGCGCTGAACTCCATGCCAAAACTTTGTTACAGTACTTCTCCAAAACCACTGTAAAATTGTTAATTCAGCTAACCTCCAAAACCTAAGCCGAACCAAACTTTAGTTTTTAGTCTTAAGTTTTTGTTTTGCTTGTGCATTTAATACGTTTTACCAGGATTTGAAAAACGTGGTGTGAACATCAAATTGGTTCAGAAACCAAGTAGTTGGCCAGTATCGCTCAATACTATGCATTCTTATTAGAATGTTTATGGTATAAAACCTGTTTTGTCTAAATGGTGATGGTCTCATGTGTCTGCTATAGTTCAGTGTTAGAACATCCAAACTAATAACTGTTAATCAGAAGGTCATAGCTAGGTTTGACTCCTGCCAGGAGATTCTTCATTTCTTTATCGGACTATGTCTGCATCACTGACAGAAAAGTACATCTTTCATTAATTTGCCAGTTTTAAATTATACCATCCTGGAACTCAGCCTTTCTTTTCCTTGTTTTACGTTTTATTTTTCAGCTCTCATTTCCACGTGTTTGAACTCACGAGGCAGCTTCCAAGGTAATAAAGGGGTTACTTGTCAATAAACTAGAGCAGGGTGTGTTAATTTTACAGTAACTTAAGATCATCACTGGTTTTGCTCTGTTAGATTTAATCTCATGCCCAAGTTAACAATTAAACCTTGGCTGAAAATATATAAAAACTCTCATCTGACTACAATCTACAAACGACTGGTTAACATTCAGTCCTTCAACAGACAGACGGCAATTGACAGAGCAATCCACCAACAGGTTCATTTTCTAGGAGCTGCTCTTCATTGACACCAACCCATTACCTGGCTTAACAGCGATTTTCTACTGAGTGTCGTACAACCAAAACCAAAGCAATTACTCCTCTGACCAATCACAATAGACACAAACAGTGCGATGAACCAATCAGAATTCGAAGCAGTTGCATGTAAAGGTGCGGTAATACGGGCAACAAATTCGTGCAACTTTCCACGCAACGTTGTTGCGATACGAGTTAGAGCGATGTTGCCCGTTTTACCACTCGTGCAACTCTCCCCGATTTTGTTGCACCAAGTAGAAGGCTGTTCTATTTTCTGCAACATTTTGCTGCAACACGAAACGACGAAAATTGTTGCGAGACAAGTTGGTCGTGCGGGCGGTAAAATGGGCAACATCGCTCTTCAACTCGTACCGCAACAATGTTGCGCGGAAAGTTGCACGAATTTGTTGCCCGTTTTACTGCACCTTAACTGGTGCAAAGCGCGGGAAAATGCGCGCGTGCAAGTCGCGATTGGTTTTGGTTTTGTTTGTCATTGGTTCAGAAAGTAACGCGAGTTTTGCTAGCCAATCACAGAGCGAAGCAATGCCAAAACAAAGAAAACGCGAATTTCTTTCGACACTCGATTGAAAACCGGTGCAGTGAATAATGATAATATCATTGTATAATTACGTTTTATTTGTCCAGGTTCACACAGTACATTCCTTGTCCAGAGGGTTATGCTGAGCCGAAGTCTTGCTGCTCCTTTCACATTAATGAAAGAATCAACAGGGTAAGTCCAGTTCCTTCTATCAATACTGTGACTTATGGACACCGCTCTTTTTCTTATTATGCACCGAAAACTTACCTAATATTATTAAATACTCTGAGTCTGTTTCCATTTGTAAGCATTGTTTGAAAACCGAGACACAAAACATGTTTCTGATTTTTTTGGAAACAGTTTGTGTCTGCAACGAATGTAGTTTGCGCAGCATAAAAACACAACATTTGTTTTGTGTCCCGCTCGTTTGCTCACCCAAGAAACATCATGAGCAACTTTAGGGCTGTTTATACGAGAGAAAATAAGCCGCGGCTTACATAAGACGCGAAAGGAACCATTTATACGAGTACGGCTTATATAAGACGCGAACTGCTCGTATAAATGGTTCACGGTTTAGTTCGCGGCCAGATCATCATACATCATACATCCAGCTGGCCAGCTATTTCTAATTCAGCGCATATTAGAATTATTTGCTTCTCTTCTGCGGCACTCCAAATGTTTCTTTTTTTAGATGAATCCGTCGTAGTCGCCATTTTCCACTTTTTGAGGGATGTAAATGTAAACAGAACTCATTTTTCCCGCCACAGCAGCGCGCGTCTCTCAGCCGTGAAGGTCTGGGTATAAATGAATACAGATCATGCGCAGCAATCGTTCACGGCTTCAGCAAGCCGCGGACAACGTTTGAGTGCATTTATACGAACACTTTCATATCCAAGGTAAGCCGCGGCTAGGATAAGCCCAGCCCCAAACCCCACGGCCAGGATAAGCCGCGGCTTGAGCTGGCCGTGGGTTGAATAAGCTGTGAACGTAGATTTTGTACAATTTATACGCCCCCCCCCCCCCCCCCCCAAAAAAAATGCCGCCAAATGTTTTTCCAAAGAAACGCATATCCGAGTAAACCATTTTTTCATTCCAAAAACGGAATCGGTCCCAGAAATCACGTCTGTACCGAATATTCCTATTCCTCCCAAAAAAATGTGCCCTAAGCGATAAAGTTGCTGAGGTAGGAGGTTGTTTTCCTTGACCTTGAGCACAAGTATCAAAGGTCAACTCTCTTTCCCCATCGCGAATTTCAAGGTAATTGCAGTGTTCCAGATAAGAGGGGGGTCTCGGGTCAAATACCCTACAAGGTTAGCTACATGACCCGACAAATTACTAGAAAATTTGTAATGGTTTGGTGGGAGCACTGGAAATTTGACCCGATGGAATTCCTTGTTGACACCCTGCCTTAAGGTCTTATCTGGAACCCTGTAATTGATTCAATTTTTTCTAGTTCCCAATTTTCTAAGGCACTTGTCTTTCTTTGCAGGTTGTCATGTGGCTTAATCAGAACTTCCTTCTCCCTGATGAGATAGAAGGCAAAGACACGGAGCTGGACATGATGTTTTTATCTCTCAGGACTGGAAATCCTCTGGCGATCAAAATGGACCCGAGTGGAAATGTAAGCATTTTGATGGTTTCACGTTTGTGTTCTGTCCGGTTATGAAAGCAGATAGCAACACAGCTGATGCTGGAGGAATGACTTTCTTGAACCGGAAAATGTGCAGTCTTTGTGTGAGAAAATATATATATTTTTTTTGCAATTTGTCAAAAGAATGTGTGGTGAAGAGGCTAGTTAATCACTCGAAAGGCATCCTTGATTCCCCTAAGCCGCAGTTATTTCCTAAAAAGATGTCATGAAGACTTTAACATGCCCCTCTCCTACTTCGTTTTCTAATGCATTGTATAGTTGTGAGTACTTACAGATGAGTTTTCATTTGAGTGTCGAGAATATTGGCGTCTGCTTTTGCTAACTCTTTTGATTGGTTAACAAAATTGCCACCACGTTATCAACCAGTGAAAAGTCAAACCCAAAACCAGTCGCAGCCTGTTAGCCCGCATTTTCCCGCGCCTTGTGCTAGCGTCGGTTGCATGTAGCTTCGACTTCTGATTGGTTCTTAGTACAGGGTACGTCCTTTGTGATTGGAACTTGAGGTCGAGGCAGGGATGGAAGAGTCAGCTAGGCAGGCAAAGGATGCAGAGAGAAAAACGTTTTCAGAGAAATGGAATCGTTTGTGAGCATTAGTTCCAACTACATTTTTTTCCCTTTCAGGTGACTATCAAGACTGATGACATGGAGTTAGCCGGCGACATCATTCAGGCTTTAGCAGCTTTCTTAGGAATTGAGGTAAGTCATTTAAGACATCACACACCAGCCCTCTGATCTCAAATCGGGTTCTTTCAATGATCACCAGTCACCAGCTCTCCAGCGGTGAAACTTCAACGAACAAGGAGGGCACCAGGACAGGGGCTCGTAAGGTACTCTGAGTGCGATTTTCAGCTAAAAGACCCAGTTACACGGCCTACTGTCAATAGCAAGTTGCTTAACTTTCATTTCAGGATCTCCAGACAACAGCTGAATTTCCCGATCATTTGGAAGAACTCCGTGCAGTGTTGCTCAAGGTAAAAACGCGCCACAGACAGTGAAGGAATATAATAATATACAGTTGAATACAACGATAGCAGAAAGACCAGTGTGAGCCATTGCCTGTGAACCTGGTGGTGGGCAGTTTCCAAGAGCATGCGTGCAGGTTGGGGGGTACTTTTCACCACAATGCTACATCTTAAGTACTTTTGAACAGGACTGCCTTGTACATGCAGGTCGCCAAGTGAGGAACTTACCCTGGTTTTTGCATCTCTATCAGCTCCATGGATTCAACAATTCAGCAATGCCTGCATTAAGCACCTTATGTTAATGGAGAGTCGCATGTCAAGATTTGGTTACTTTTCAACAGTTACCTTTTTTCAAGGTTTGAAAAATCCAAAAATATATCATCCATAGCTTCTAAAATCTTTCTTCATTGTTGGGCGAGATTTTCAAATGTGTAACCAAATCAATGCGCGCGCTCTGATTAGTCAATCAGCTATGGTTTATTGTGCCCATAAACTCATGGAAATTTCGCTCGTCTTCTGAATTATTATATAAAAGCAAAAGACCACAAGTTTCTGTGGTTTATAGGCTGATAAACCACTTGGTATGTTGGAAGAACACTCGAAGAATCCGTAAATCACTCGCCTGCGGCTCGTGATTTAAGAATTCTTCGAGTGTTCTTCCAACATCCCGCGTGGTTTCTTGGCCTATAAACCATAGAAACTTGTGGTCTTTTGCTCAATTGCGACATGGAAACTAAAACTAAGATTTGACCGATGGCCGAACAGGCCGCAGGAAAATATCTTAATTAAGGCGGAGTTAACCTAAACATCGTTTTTTAGCCGCTTAACATGGATTTCATGTTGATATCTCGTTCGCGTTTTAAGCAATCAAAAATCCCTCTGCTCATCTCACAAAGCTCTGTGTTAGGATATTTCAAACTTCTTAAAATTACACAAAAATTCACGTTTGTCCCCACCTTAAGCCAATTTGATTGTTACATTAGGTTGATGAACTGCATGCTGTGAGGCAGAAGCTCACAGCCGAGATGGCCGACCACTCCAACTTGATCAGAAGTCTGGTCGTAAGAGCTGAGGATGCCAGATTAATGGGAGACATGTGAGTAGCTCACAGTAGAAACTGAAATGAGAAGCAAAAGCCAGCTCAGTGCACGCGGCGAGCTTGGTTTCAATCGGCCATAAATGTGTTCATTAAATTTTCTCTTTTGCCAATGGTTCGTAACAACTACCCGTTGCACAGCCTTCTTTACAGAGAAGTATTCACCAACAGCGCCTTACTCAGTTGCATGTCCCGATGACGAACCAGGCCCCAAAAGCTATTTTGCTTGCGCAATGCCCCTAAAAAGAGTTTTAGTCTTGATTGATTTTGTAGCCAAAATGTGCCATCACCATCTGTTAGGAAACACACCGGCAAGTCTGTACTCAGTAAAAATCAGCAGCAATCGCTAGAACAGCGATTTGAGAAAAATATTGGCCGGTCCCGTTGACCTGTCGCTGTTTTCTAGAAACGGGCCCTATACTGATGTCGTAATCTCTCGATTATTAATAACATTTTTTTTTTCTTCGTCAGGGGTTCCGTAATGGTGGGTGATGAATATACTATTTCGAGAACTGCTATGTATAATAATGTGCGTGTACACGAACTCATCACTTTCGGCTATGTAGTAATGCACTTGATGTGACCGATGAGAAAACCGTGGATAAATAACGTTATTTGATTTGATTTCTTTTGACAGGAAGAATATGAGGAAAGGATACATGGAGCTGTACGACCTGAACAGAGATCTTATTAATGGATACAAGATCAGATGTAACAACCACAATGAATTACTGTCCTGTTTGAAACTTGTCAACCAAGCTATTCAACGGGCTGGAAAGCTCCGAGGTAAGTAAGATTTAAGAGAGGAAATGTTTTCTCTATGGTCAACGAAATCATCGTCCCAGATAACAGCGAACCGGAAGGTGGTCTGTTCATCTTATTTTCTAACCCGCGTGTGCTTTATCCTTAAACTGTCCTTAAAGGTGAGCCGTGATGAGGTTAAAAATGCGAGGACCTCAAAATATCTACCACTCTTTGTTAGTTTTTGTCCATAAAGGTGGATGGCTTTTGTATCCGGTTATTTTTATGGAGCTTGTAAGAGCACCCTGAAATTAATCGGAATGTTGTATTTTATTTTATTTCTAGTTGGCAAGGCGAAAGCTCAGGTGATCGCAGGTTGCCGGCAGGCTATCAAGAACAACAATGTCAACGGCTTGTTCAAGATTATCAGAGCAGGGTCATTGTAGAATTCATCTCACTATTGCACAACATTATCTTCATACGGTATTCCTTAAACTGAATTTGCAAGCCTGTTAAAAGAGGCTGGTCCCAGGCCTCTGCGCAGTCGCGGCAGTGTAGTGTCTTTCGATATTAAGTTCTGTGAAAAGGAGAAATGAGCCCCATGAGTTGATCAATGGATTTTCTATCCCATTGAGAAAAAACTTCATGCACGGTTAAAGTTACGCTGTTACAGTGTATCCGACCCTACTCAGCCCGGGGCAACCTGCAGGGCTCAAAGCCATTGGGTGTCCACACCCCTCTCCCCCAAAAAACAGTAACAACCAAACGTAGGAGACTTCCTGATATGAAAAATGGTCGGCTTTTTATTATGTAATATTTTAAGAGTTTGTTTGTCCCATTTATGTAAGTGCAAAACAAATGTGTATCTTCAAAAAGTCTTTCTATGTCACAAAATAACATCAATTCTCAGTGTCATTCAAATTTTTTATAGAAACAGGAAATTTGGCGGACTCTTTCACAAGAATGTTGTTTCCTTACAGTATAAACCTCGAACTTCTAATGTTTTAGCGCAAATTCTGGGCACTTGCTCCCTCGTATCTTGGGTATTCTACATTGTGTAGTCGTTTGCTAGTAAAACGAAAACTTTCAAGCGTCCGTGTAAGACAGTTTTGGTTGTACATACCCCCTCTAGACTTGGATTATTTATTGACGACGGTTAGATCTTAGAGAGGTTTTAACACATTGCTGTACGTCGATGTTTACCTGGGTGCTTAATGTTTACGAAATATGTGAAATCTATATATATGAAAATCATATCATTCACATATTCGTTCGTTTACAAAATAGGCAGCAATTTCTGAAAATAAACGAAAAATTCTCATGCAACTTCGGCTGAAAATTCTCTTCACTCCAACAAAATCATTTTGGGATTCCTTGAAAACACAAAAAGATGTTAAGTGTGAAATACCCAACTCACGAAACTGGGAAAAGGAAAGGTACAAACTTTCATCTGAAGGTAGAACGATCTATTCAAAGAAGTGTTTCTGTTAAAAATGTGTAAAAAGCGGTGATTATTTGGTTGGTTATCAGTCAATATTAAAAGGAGACGAAACAAATTTTCCCAAACAGAATTGTCTTCATTCTTCTGCTAAACGCACAATAGTATACTTGTGAACGCGTTTCCCTGGGTTAGAAGACTTTTTTTTTTCTGAGAGGCATGCATGTTTGCTCAAAAGGAACCCTCATCAAGCTAATCCCCAAGCCTTGATTGATTGAGTGACAGACTGACTACTGATTGATTGTTTGATTGATTGATTCCACCATCTTCAACAAAATTCAATTCCCCCTCCTTAAATGTACCCGCCTGAAATAATATTACTAAACCAGATTTTTTCTCAAAAAGCTTAAAATGTTAGACCAGGCATCCTCTTGCGCTCTAGCATGACTCTTTACTTTTCCTCCCCACACGATATGATTGTCACCTGACCATTTCCCCATATTTTTCATGTAAGAGGCGTAACAGAGTGGGTGTACGGAGGCTCAATGAGGTGCCCCGCCCCAGCGTAACGTAACACAGAGCATAGGCTTCCTCTGCCTTTCTTCCCTAACCGATCACTTATCAACTTCACAGAAAAATCTGCATTGACTATAAGGTCATCAGACCCACAGAGAAGTAGAACAGGACAAGAAATGTTCTCAACTGGCGTCAAATATGGATATTTAGAAACAGCCGTGTTGCAATCAGTGTCGGTTGGGTAGGCGTACCGCCAGATAGACCCGTCCTCTGTTGTTATTTTCTTACTGTTATCAAACGGAGTCACCTCGGAGATCTTTCCTTTATATTGATAGGGTAAAGGGCGAGCATGTACCATAGGAGAAATAGCCACAACGGCCTTCACGGCTGTCATTTGAAGGCTTGCCATTAGTAAAGCCACCCATGATCCATAACATATAGAGTGAACACCAATACCATGTGAAAGGACATCAGGGTGACTGCTAAGCCAGTTAGCAGCCTCTTCAAAGTACTCCATGTCCACATTTTGAGAGGCCTGAGAAAGCTCGTTATTGGCGGCGTAATCCAGTGCGAGGGCAGCAAATCCATGAGACGCCAGGAGGGAAGCCTTACGTTCAAGCAGCCCAAGTCCGCCACCACCCAGGTCTATCACACCTAAGTGCAGTACAAAAAAGTTTCAGGTTTTCTCATTACATTTACAAAAGTTTCCTTACAGCGTCCTTATGGGACACTAACAGAGAATAAATTAAAAACTTCATTGAACATGCAAATAACTATCACCCTACAATAAAATTAACTGCTGATATTTCTGACAAAGAAACCATCTTCCTTGATACATGCATTTACAAAGGAAAGAGATTTGCCAAGGAATCTATCCTTTTTTTAAACATACTGAAACTTTCCAGTACACGCACTTTAAATATCCTGTCACCCTCCCAGGGTCAAAAAAGGCTTCATGAAGGGTGAAGGTTCTTCAGAGGAGACTTTCACAGAAAACATAAAAAATTCAAACTACGCCTTTGAGCGAGAGGCCACCCGAACAACCTTATCGATAAAACACTCTTGGAAGTCAGATTCTCTGATAGAAAGATAGCTCTCAAAGAAAATACTAGAGCGCATAAAGAAATACTACCCTTTGTAACGCAAGACAACTCATGTGTGCCAAACCTCAAATGCATTCTAATGGATAAATGGCATCTCATAGAATCACAACCTAAACTAGCTAAACCTTATAACACTACATGTGAATGGCCTGTCATATTATTGTTTGCTTAAACGATGATGACAAATTTTTACACCTCAAATATGTTTTCAGTGATATCCAAAAAAAATTACTGTTACTCGTTTTAATAACACCAGGTTTAGGGTAGTAATTGTACTTGAAATTACTAAAAGGATCAGATCAGATCCCTGGTTCCAAGGTGTCGGAATGAAAAGTTTTTTAGGTGTTCTTATTATTTAATTTATGTATATTCGCGTGATGATAGATCAGTATCATATTACACCCATAGTAAACCTCCCAAGCTTGACACAAATGCGTTGCAAGCACCCATGCGAAGTAATACTCTCTCATTTTTATCCATAGAGGTGTGCATACAGGGGGCTTAATAAACAATTTATTTTTGTTTTTCTTCTTTATACATTATTTGATTTTTCCCATTTTCTACCCTCACCCTCTCGACATTTAGCTACACTCGCTCTCAAGTGGAGTCTCGCACGAAATTGATTCGGTCGCCAGCGGCACGAGCGGCACTCGCAGGCTTTTCTTTGCTTTGTCACGAAACACTCTCCACGCAACGCCACGGTAGTGGGATACGCTATTTGATGTAAACATTACTTTGGAAATTTCATCCAGTGCGGTTTGTAGAGCAGGAAAAACATATACTGCGAGTTGACTTTTAAATTAACAAAATCAACAGTTAATCATGCCAACAGTTGAAACTGCTTCAAAAGCACAATTCTCTTTGGTGTCAAACTATATAACATTTAGGCCCGTTTCAAACGTCGAACTTCTCATGCCGAATCTAATGCAAATGAGGAAAATCAATATTACATTTTTTTTTACTTTACTTCTAGTTATAGCTGGTCCTTTAATGTGCCAACCAGTAATCAAAGGTCGTGACGAGGTGGGGCTTATTCTATTTTGCGAAACGAAACGAAACGAAATGAAATAAAAAGATGACAAACAATGCTGTTTATCAGAATACTCCTGTTATTCAACACGTAACCACACTAAATCTTTGCTGTGCCAGGTTTATAATCTATATTTCGCAAAATAGTAATTCTATCAAAATTACTATTTTGCGAAATGTAGATTATAAACCTGACACAGCAAAGATTTAGTGTGGTGACAAGATAAAGTGTTGGGTTAAAGGAGTGTTCTGATAAACAGCATTGTTTGTCATCTTTTTATTTCATTTCGTTTCGTTTCGTCTCGTTTCGCAAAATACAATTAAGCCATCTGAGCCGTGAGGTCGATGATATGTGAACTTGGAATATGGCGTTTCACAAAGTGTTTGGTACGCTAGACGGTTGAAGCCGCGACAACGAGCCTCGGCCGGAAGAGTTGAAAACTCTGACCCCCGCTCCGTGGACTACCCACTGACCCCCACTCCGTGGACTACCCCGCGGAGTACTCCACGGACTACCCTACGGACTACCCCGCGGACTACCCCTCTTATGGTAAAGCAAAATTACTTTTAGGCTGAAAAAAAGATACAAAGATACAAAGACGTACTTGGGGCAGTCGCCATCTTGGTTACCGCCATTTTACTAGGCGGGTTTACCTAAAAGCCGGAATCCTGAATTCGGAGTCCGAAATCCGGAATGTGGACTCAACTGGAACCAAGTCCCAGACTAAAGCCCCGGCTACACGTTTAAACATTGTTATAAAACATTTGTTGGATGAACAATGTTAGAACGTGTAGCATGCATGTTTGATGACGTTTGTTCAACATTTTTTGTTGGAAGAATGTTTTGATTTCGATCAAACATTCTCTCCAGCATACGACAAATGTTGAAGCGTGTAGCCGCCCTTTCAACAACGTTGTATTGCAAAGACTAATCAGAGTTAAGGACCCAGTCTCCAATCCGAGAGCCTAATAATTGTTGAAGTAAAAAACCCGAAGCGACGTGTTTCCAACAATGTTGTATGCATATCCAACATTGTTAGAAGCGTTCTTACAACAATGTTAGGACGTGTTCTTTTAACAATGTTACAACGTGTAGCCGGGGCTTAAGACTCCACTCCTGTCACCTACCTCCTTCTGTAGGGCATCTATCGTCGTCTTCGGTTATTTTATTCCTCTTATTAATTTCATGCATTATTTATTTTAGTGCTATTTCAATTCTTTGTGCTCCTGATGTTTTTTCAAGAAATTATAGTTTCCATGTTCCGAATATGACCATCAGTTATCAAACATACTGTTGATACTGAATACAGTGGCGAATGCTAAAAATCATGCATTCGGTTGCTCATTTTGTGCTGCTAAAAGCAGTTGGTTGAATAGTTGACAACCTGTCATTCGTATATAAGCAGAAACGAATAAATTTACCTTAAAAAGCGAAACTGAGTATTCTTACTTGTTTCAATAACGAGCAACCTTTTTGTAAAACGAGCAACTTTTTGAAAACGTCAACCAATTTTCGAGCACCTTTTTGATCATTTACTGGCACTGAACTTGTGGACGACCGTTCCGGTGGTACTCGATGTCCAAGATAAATCTCCCCATGAAGCTTTGGGCCTGTCATCATCATCCCTTTATGTCAATAATTTAATGATTACTATTTAGAGAAATACACAACTCGCATGTAGCAAAGCTAATCGAGGTGGGTTATGTAACTTACGATCAAATTCGATCAAAACGCTACCACTTGAATACATCTCTCGCTCCTAGCTTGTTCGAAGTACGAGGATCTTTGATCACAAGGCAATCAACTTGCGAATGTTACAGAGAAAATGAAAAGTAAAAATTATAAACATCTTACTTTTATTTACATTATTGTATAGCCAAACAACTTGCCTAGTAGCTGAATTACGTGTTTCATATAAGATGGCGCTAGCCGAGTTACCTACGATATATACAAAACAGGAGCATTTTGATGTCAACTTAGGATATAGGCGAAACACAGTGATGGTAGTAGAGTTCGATCATTTGCAGAAACATTTGGTTTCAAATATTGTCCTCAATCTGAGCTCTTTCTGATTTTCTAGATTCCAGATTCCGGATTCCGGATACCGGATTCCGGATACCGGATTCCGAATTCCGGATTCCGGATTCCGGATTCCGGATTCCGGATTCAGGATTCAGGATTCCATCCTTTAGGTAAACCCGCCAAGTAAAATGGCGGTAACCAAGATGGCGACTTACGCAAGTACGTCTCTTCAATCTTGTATCTTTTTTTCAGCCAAAAAGTAATTTTTGCTTTACCATAAGCGGGGTAGTCCGCGGGGTAGTCCGCGGAGTAGTCCATAGGGTAGTCCGTGGAGTACTCCGTGGGGTAGTCCACGGAGTGGGGGTCAGTAGCGGGGGTCAGTGTTTTCAACTCTCCCAGCCTCGGCCTCCTCATTCTACTTGAGACTTCGCCTCTCGCTTTTAGTGGCTCTTTACTCCGCGCGCCTACAATACCGCCAGCAACGCAGGCTGCAAATATCCACGTCTAAAGTGCACTCGATCAGCAGATAAGGCCCATTTCAAACGTAGTGCTACTCGGCCGTGTCGAGCTCAATTAATCGAATTAACATTTTGGATTTGTTTCGTACAACGGCTGGTCAGTGTTTTGATTACGGGACCCGACGATTCTGGGTACGAGATTGGGCAACACCTTTTTATTCGACGGAATTAAATTCGACGTCTGAAACCGAGCAAGTCGCGCTGGAGGCGTGCTACAGTCGAGCCAGCTAAGCACGGCAGTAGCACGACGTTTGAAACGGGCCTAAATCTCCCAGTGATTCACTGAATTGCGTGTCGATTGCGTGGCGACTTGCACGTAAATTACATGAGCAATCGATATGAATCGGGTTTCCAAATCATCGAATAAGAATAAACACATGAATATAAACACCTACCAGGAAAAGGCCCATCTCCCGGGGGGATGAAAAGAGTCCCAAGAATTCTTTCTTCTCTGACAGGAATTCTCTTCACTCCATCTTCCATGTACCACTTCTCAAAAGTGGCGCTTGTTAATGGCTGCATAGACGTTTCCTTTGGGGTAATGTGGCCATTAAAGCAATTCACGACAAAGTTATGCGGTTTAGTAACATCTCTTTTCACAAAACGAATTCCTTTTCTCTGCCCAGGCGACTGTTTCATGCTCCATAACAATCCCATAGGTTCAACTCCACTGTAAGACCCTCCAAACGACGGGTCACGGCACACGTGAACTTCGCCATCTTGATCAGCGATGTAGTGACCGTGAGACTCGAACTTTTCGTTTCCATCACCGACAATGTTTGCTCCAAGAGTAACCTTCTGACCTGGTTTTAGTCGTGCGACGATGATTTTAGTTATTGAGTCTATGAGAGAAGACTTTGGTCGAAAAGTAATCATGATGTGTATTAGCCGATAGCAAAATTTTTTTTTTCTGGGGGGGGGGGGGGTCACTTTCTCGGGGAGCCTAGAAACCAGGCTCAACTCAGTAACCAAGCCATCTCTTCGATTGGAAAATAACTTTTTCCACTGCATCTCAAAGAGCATCTCAGAAATGGTCACCTAACCCACTTTGACGCTGTTCAGTTGAGTTGGGACTGAAAAAAATGCATTTGAAAATTGTCAAAAATTAGAGACTTTGTATGGTTTGGAGGGACACACTTGTCTTTCCGAAATAGAGACTTTTGTATGGGATTTCTTTAAGTTTTAAATGCATGTTATCTGGCGGCTTTTCAACTAAACATACTCAAACTTGCTGAAACTGCTTATTTTGAGATACCCTTTCATGTGAGAATCGATTTAGGTCAATTTCATTGATTTTCAATGAAGTTTGGATTCGTTCCCAGGCCCTTACTTGTTTCGAACATGGCCCTATGGTAATTAATACTCTGGGGATTTTCTTATCAACATATTCTTTTTAGCAGTCTTCCATCTTTCCTTATTTCCTGGCCCGCCTAGATTAGCTATGCTACCTGCGAGTCAGGTAATTTTGTATTTATTTAACAGCAAGTCAATAAAAAAGATCAAATCAATCAAATAATAATAATAATAATAATTTAGAACTTATATAGCGCATCAAATCAAATCAAATCAAATCAATCAGGATTATGCAAATGAGACTATAAAAGAGGTTACATGTGCTCCCGGGCCCGGGCATGTGCTCCACCCCATCACTCTACTCGAGGCCGCAAAAGGAAAGGGTTTGGCTTTTTTGTCTGATCAACCCTACTTACTCGATGGCCGATGCAGATCAAGTTCCTCACGCTGCAGCAGAGGAGGCTATAGCGGAACAACTAAGCCCTCCAGCAGAGGCGGCAGTTCAACCAACAGCTGAGGTACAACCGGCAGCTGAGATTCAACCAGCTGCACAGGCGAATGAGGTACGGTATCGTAAGCGTTGTTAGTGTTACCTTGGTTTATAATGTCACGCTGGCTGGACTCTTTAAGTCCTCGGTTTGTTGGTCAATTTTTGTTTTTGTGCTGATGATTCCTGTGTGGTTTGCCGGAGGGGCAAGGTTTTAGTTCTTTTAGTGCCCGTGAGGCTCGCCGACGTGGCGAATTTTTTGTGTGCTTATATTGTCTGCGTGTTTTTGCCTGTGAGGTTTGCCTGCGTGGAAAAATCTTAATTCATTTGCCTGTGTGGTGGAATCTTAACTCATTTGCCTGTGAGGCTTTCCTGTGTGGTAAAATTTGTGCTGGTTTTGCCTGTGAGGTCTGCCCGAGTGGCGAAATGTTTTCTTCTGTTAATGCCTGCGTGGTTTGCATGTATGGTTTGCCTGTGTGGCGGAATTTTAACTAATTTGTCTGTGGGGCTAACCTGTGTGGGGGAATTTTAATTCATTTGCCTGTGTGGTAAATTTGTACTGGTTATGCCTGTGAGGTGTACCTGTGTGGCGAGTTTCTTTTTTCGCTCTGTTAATGCCTGCAAGGCTTATTTGCGTGGTTGAATTTTTGGGGTTGATATATTTCAGTGTGGCTCGCCGAGGTGGCAGAGTTGTATTTTAGTCATTGAGAATTTATATTGATAATCGCTGTTCATTGTCTGTGAACTTTGCGTGCGTGGCAAACATTTTTTTGATTTGTTAATACCTGAGAGGCCTCCCAGTGCGACGGAAAAAAATTATATGGATTTATGCCCATGAGGCTCGCCGACGTGGCAAATATGTTCTGGTAATTAAGGCCTTTGTGGCTGTATTGTATTTTCATTACCTGGGGATTTTGCCTGCCCGGTTAATTTGGTATTGTTGACGTTTATGGGATAGCCCATTTCCGATGTATTTGGGCGCGGAAGATTGGTAACGAAAATCGACGCGAAAGCGAGGCTTAGGGGAATAGCGCGGTAGAAACGAAATACACTTATAGTGCAAACAACTCAATCAAGGAAAAACGAGATCATCTTTTGAAGCTCGGGGCAGGAAAAATCTGAAAATGAAGAGCAGTTTAATAGTAAAAGCGTTCCATGGCTAAAAGATTATTTGACAAAACGAGGAATACAGGTATCAGATCAAGGACGAGGAAGACGAAAAGCTGAACTTGTGGAGCTCGCACGAAGAGCGAGTGAAATGAAACTAAGATGGATCGATGAACACGAGGAAGACTTGTCGAACGATTTAGCAAGTAAACTGAAAACTGAATAAGGAACCATATCAAACCCTATTAACATCAATAGCTTGACCTGCGATTTCGCCAGCATGCGACAATATACGTTTGCCGACTTTCACACGTATTTTCCATCTTGGCAGCTGACCATTCCAATTCAAGATTCCACTTTTTATGCCTTTCTTCGCAAAGATTTTGCTTCGGATCTTCCTTAATTTTCTGGATCAAATATTGTGGGAACAGTTCCTGTGACAGCAGAAATCTACCCTGAGAATTCCTTTTTAAGGTCTTCTTTTCGGAAATGCAGAGAACAGATTCGATTATCGACGAGAGTAAGGAATTTATCATCGGCTCTTCTTCAAAACAGGCCGAGCTGCTCGACATGGTTTGCTATGATGTGCAAGTTGAACCGGCATTACAACCTATTACAGGCGAAGAGCTTGACAGAGGGACTAACCAAGCGCCTGATGCACGCCTTGATGTCCACTGTAGGGGTTTCTGGGAGCGACAGAGGGCCGCTTTTTTGATATAAGGGTGTGCCATCCCAATGCGGACTCGTATAGAGATCTTAGCCCCAAGCAAATCTACAGGATTCACGAAAATGAAAAGAAGCGAAAATACAACTCTCGCGTCACAGAAATAGAGCAAGGCACATTCACTCCATTAGTATTTACAACGACAGGAGGGATGGCTGACGAATGCCTGAGATACCACTCAAGATTAGCCGAGCTATTATCCGCCAAAAAGCAAGAGAGCTACGCCACAACAATTTCATGGGTCAGGGCGAAAGTGTCCTTTGCAATTTTGAGGAGTGCACTCCTATGCCTAAGGGGATCGAGAACCCCGAGAAGGAGGAACTTAGATGTTAAGGACAGGGACCTAGAAATAGAGAAAGGTCAAGCAGGACTTCCCTAGACTCAACAGCTATAGATATTATTATTATTATTATTATTATTATTATTATTATTATTATTATTATTATTATTACAGTATTTTACCATGATAAGTATGTAAGCCCTAATTTTCACAGCTTGTTTTCATACATTTGTTTCAGCCGGTTTTACCCCAACCCTCGCTTTCGCGTTTAAATTTGATACCAATCTCTCGCGCCCAAACATATCGGAAATGGACTATTTGTCTGTTGGATAACTTGTAATGCCTGCAAGGCTCGCCAATATAATTATTATTTTTTTGTACTGATAATGCCTGTGTGGTTTGCCTGTCTGGCGGATTTGCCTGCGATGCAAGTTCGGAAGTGTGTACTGATAATGCGGCGGATTTGTACTGTTTATGCCTGTTAGGTTCGGAGTGAGTTCTCTTTACGTTAATGTGCATTAAAATGCCTGTGGGGTTTTACCTTTGGTAAGGGTTTTTGGATTTGAAGTCTCGTGAGGTTTTTCGGTGGTTTTAAATTGACAGAGAGTATAAAAGCAAGGGCCGATACAACGTAGAATGGTTTTAAGTTTTGTGTACTATATTTCGGCTGGCCAAACCAGCCTTCTTCAGGTACAATTAGAATTTACATTGGAAGGGGTGTTTATGTAGTTATATACCGGAAACACGTAAAACTAAAATGATTGACAGTGTAAAATAAAATACTAGAAAAAAGGTTTAAAAAAAGATAAACTTATAAGAAAAAATTAACTAATATGTTTCTTCGCGGATGTTAAGACCTTCAGGATCAATTGTTCTGCCTTTTGAAATTAAAAAAGCTTCCCTGGCCTTACGGATTGAGTCTCTGTTAGAAAATATTTTCTCAATGGGGATTAATTGCATGTCATTAGCAGTGTGGTTAGGAGAGGAGAGGAAATGTTCCGCGACTGTGGTAGGTTTAGATTTGGTGTTAGGGTTATCTATGGTACGGCGGTGTTCATTAAATCGGTCTTTTAAACGTCGTTTAGTCTCGCCTATGTATTGTAATTATAAAACCCGCTGACAAAGGTTCTGGTACTGTTGTTATGGACAAAACTTGGTACATCGACGAATGCAACAGACAACTTAATGACACCAAATTCTACCAACACTTAAACGAAGACATCACTGCCGACATACAAAAACGGGTCACTGTTTATGTTAACAGAGTGCATCATGACAAACTTATCGACGACAAAACCAAACAATACCTTATACAGACTGACGTAAAACCAGGACGTTTTTACATTCTTCCTAAAATACATAAACCCGGCAATCCAGGACGCCCTATTGTTTCATCTAACAGCCATCCTACTGAACGTATATCCCAGTTCGTTGACTACTACCTTCAACCTTGAGTTCATAAACTACCATCCTTTGTTAAAGATACTAACGATTTCCTTAACAAATTACTTACCATCGGTAATTTACCCGCTAACTCACTATTAGTTACACTTGATGTTTCATCACTATACACTAATATTCCACATAATGAAGGTATTAATGGCTGTGATCACTTTCTACGTACTTCCCCTCACAATATCATTCCCACCGGCACACTTTGTGACCTCATTCGCATGATTCTCACCATGAACAACTTTTCTTTTAATGATAACCACTACCTTCAAGTCCACGGCACAGCCATGGGCACTAAAATGGCCCCTTCTCTTGCTAACCTTTTTCTTGGGTATTTCGAGGCCAACGCTTTGGAAAATGCCCCTTTTCAACCCCACACGTGGCTGCGATATATCGATGATATTTTTATGATCTGGACTGAAGGTCTGGATAATTTAAAAATTTTCATCGATTATCTTAACAACGTTCACCCTACCATAAAATTCACCAGTTCACACTCTTTTACTAGCGTACCTTTCCTTGACGTCATATCTGTACCGACCTCTATACTAAACCTACAGACAAGCACCAACACTTACTCTATTCTTCTTGCCATCCAATGCATACTAAAAAAGCCATTCCTTTCAGTCTAGCACTCCGTTTACGACGTATTTGTTCTACCGACGAAACGTTTAATACTCGCGCTGCTCAACTTACTACATATCTTCTCAAACGCGGTTACAGCCGCAATTTCATCACTAAACAAATACAACGTGCCGCCGACATCCCCCGCAGACTCATTTTACAAACCAAAGACGTCAACAAACCGAAACGTATACCTTTTATAACGACCTTTAATCCATCACTTCCTCACATCTCTAGCATCATCAAAAAACATTACAATTTACTGTTATCTTCTAACCGCTGCAAAAACATTTTTCAGCATTTGCCTGTTGTTGCCTTCAGACGTTGCCCTAATCTCCGTGACTTACTAGTCACAGCTAAACTTTCTTCTAATTCTACTAATTCACACCTACAACTCCCTTCCGGTTGTTTCCGTTGCGGTAAAAATTGCGCTACTTGTCCCTACATTTCAGATAGACTCACAAGCTATACTTTCTCTTCTACAGGTGAAACGCGCCATAAAAAAATCTAACCTGACCTGTGACACTAAAAACCTCATTTACATGATTCAATGCAACCGCTGTAATTTACAATACATAGGCGAGACTAAACGACGTTTAAAAGACCGATTTAATGAACACCGCCGTACCATAGATAACCCTAACACCAAATCTAAACCTACCACAGTCGCGGAACATTTCTTCTCCTCTCCTAACCACACTGCTAATGACATGCAATTAATCCCCATTGAGAAAATATTTTCTAACAGAGACTCAATCCGTAAGGCCAGGGAAGCTTTTTTAATTTCAAAAGGCAGAACAATTGATCCTGAAGGTCTTAACATCCGCGAAGAAACATATTAGTTAATTTTTTCTTACAAGTTTATCTTTTTTTAAACCTTTTTTCTAGTATTTTATTTTACACTGTCAATCATTTTAGTTTTACGTGTTTCCGGTATATAACTACATAAACACCCCTTCCAATGTAAATTCTCATTGTACCTGAAGAAGGCTGGTTTGGCCAGCCGAAATACAGTACACAAAACTTAAAACCATTCTACGTTGTATCGGCCCTTGCTTTTATACTCTCTGTTGATTTTATTACGCCGATCAGATCACCAGTTTGATCCAACGTATACCAGCAGGATTATTGTCCACGGTTGCTTGCTTGAACATTTGATATTTAAATTGACACTTGTTTGTGCAATCTTTTATTGCTAACGTTATTGGTAGTAACAATAATTGATTAATAATAACAATTATAAAATATAAAATTATGATAATAATAAAAATAATTTTTTGCTATTGGTAATATCAGTTTATTTTCTTTGGCTTCTACGTGATGATGATGTTGAAAATGATTGTTTTGAGAAATACATATATCTTTTTGGGTTTATTAAGTCATGCGTAGGTTGGAGGTTTTAGAGAAATCTCAGACGGCCTCTGTTGATTCAGCCTTAGATGAAAGTTCTCCGATTTTATACCTCAAGAAATTATTCTTCGTCTTACTACGGAAGCGTTAAGGGTATGGTGGAAAGTTGGTGTTGATAACCCCCCTCCCAATTTGGTGTTGCCTTTAACGTAGAACCGACTAAACCAAGATTATTTATCGATGCTAGATTCCTGAACCTTTGGATGCGAGATATGCCCTCCTCCCTTGACAAACTGGCGGATTGTGTTATTGTGTATTCAACCTCGTTCCCAGGGCTTTTTCCCCCACCCCCATGTGAGGGGAAAAAGCCCTGGGAACGAGGTTGATTGGATATGTATCTATTCAAACTCAATTTGCATTGGTAATTAATACCCTGGGGATTATGCAAATGAGACTATAAAAGAGGTTACATGTGCTCCACCCCATCACTCTACTCAAGGCCGCAAAAGGAAAGGGTTTGGAAACCCACCCTCCCACTCATTCGAGTAAGTCGGGGTTGATCCTCATAGCTCCCATGTTTGCCTGGTCTCGGGCTTGTCCCAGGCCAGAGCGACTCTCCATACCTTATTACCGTATCATTAATAACAATACCTAGGGTAGAATATTACACTAGTATGGGTTTTGAAGGGCCTTTTTACATGGAGAAAGAGTGTCCCGGCTAACCGGGTTACCCGGCAAGGAGGGTATAAACATAGCCCAACTTTTGCCAAGTTCCTGTACGGCTTTCTCCCAGGTCCTCACAATCAATTTGTTTCGGTGACGTAGCCGAGGCGAACAAGAATCGAATAAGAAGTGATGGATGCTGATATGAGGTTCGAATGGCAAAGCTGTCTCGGGTTACAATTTCTTTTATGTTTCCAGCCTGAAGGATATTTTTTCTGCAAGTGATGGACTTTCATTTCTGTGACGGCTACTTCGTATAATTCGTCACAGTTAACTCGGGATGTGAATGTGTCATTTAAGTTCATTCAGTTAAAGACACTTGTGAACTGCCGTTTAATAATTTAGTGTTGATTTTGATGTCGCTTAATGTATGCTCGAGCAAGCTTTTAGAAGGGAATAAATAGACTTCAGATTTTCCACGGTGAGGGTGTTTCGGCAGAAAATTTCGCTTCAAGAAAAACTGAGACATTTGTCTCGCTTTTCGAATTTTTGTCTTGGCCTCTCCCGCTTTTTCGCCCGGACCACGTGACCCCAACGGATTGACAGAGAAGAAACAAAGAAACCAAGGAACTAGGCAAGCCCGCCTTTACATACATGCAACTCTTTCTGCAACTCACCTAAGGGAGGGGGCTATCTTTTGAGCGGTCGCTAAGCACAACAAACAAAATGGCGGACACAAGAAACTTAATTTTTTGATCGTTCGTTCCATTAGCGTCCGCTGTTTTGTGTGTAGGGTCATTATTTTGCACTCTGGTAGTTGATCATTGTCACCAGAGGCAGTTAACTTTAAAAGCAGACCTGGAATATAAAGCTGCTTTCTCCAGGATTCTGAGAGCCTGCAGCTCCCCTTAGTACCGAAGCAAATTTTGCATTTGCTCAGTTATTCTTGTCTTCTGAGACTTCATTGCCGATGCTAAGCGGTGACGGCTCGAGTGCAAAGCGGTGTAAAATTAAACTCTTGCCGAACCCGCTTGACATAATCACGAACACGTCTTTAGAACAAGCCAATTTTCAGGAGGGAAATTTCTTTCACATCTTGAAAATCTCCGTGAAAACGAAAATCTTTGATTCCCCCAAGGCACGCGTGAGAACCATGCCCGCCATGTTGCTGATCGAAAAGAATAGCAACCAAACTGCGGGTGTTTATGTTTCCTGTCAATGGTGTCAAGATTGACCAATCGGAGGGTATATACCACGAGCTGGTATACCAGAAGTGGTCCGTTTTTAACGATTTACTCTTCCGACAGCAAATGGTAATGGTAATGTATTCATATACCGCTCATGGAGGAATGCTTGACGAATCCCTGAAGAAAGTCTGCGTGGGAGGCTAATTCTTGTGGCAGTTTACAACACTGGCTGGGGGACTTTCACCAGACTGCTTGTGCGGTTTACAGTTAATGAAGTAACTAATGAGTGCCCCCGTAACATAAATATTAAATTAGGACAGACACTAGGGGTGGTCACAGCCAGGGTTTTGTTACGTCCCTAGTGGTTCTCTTACGTACCACAGAGTAAGTGAAAGTACTGTGAGACGGGACCTACGTACGTTTTATCGTCCTTATCCGAGAAGACTTTCTAACCATTTGTAGATGTCATTACAAAGGCAGCACTTTCTCATCAATTATTACCCCGAGTGCTGGTCCGGCCGAGATTTGACCCGCGACCTCCCGCACGGTAGTCCGGTGCGCTACCACTGAGCAAACCGGTCGGCGGTGCAAAGGAACTTTTATCACTTTTTCAGCGTGTCACGAAATACCAAAATTTCATACAACCCCACAATCTTCAGTGTTTTTTTTGTGTGTGTTTTGTTTAATTTTGTTTTGTTTATCACAGTTTAATCCGAATTTTCCGAGTTAGGCGAAGCCTACTGAGAAGATATATCCACTGCAAACCACTGTTGGATGCGAATGGGTGTTTTAGGGAACAGCGTTGCTTTGCGATTAGTTTTTTTGTGGTCGTCCATAGTGTCCAGTCGGCAATTTGTCGGCAGCTCACTGCATTTCTTATTTTAAACAACTTAGATTATTTGTACACGGTATTCTCACCAGTTACACTGGATACTTCTTATAAAATGCTAGTTACAAATCATAACATTTATAAACTATCTACAACTACAATAAATTAAATAAACTGCCTTACATGAGAACTGTGTTTAATTAAGCAATTACATTAAACAATAAAAAAAAAAGAAAGAAAAAACAGCTGCAGCCAGTGTGCGAAGATTCTAGAGATCCTGCCGGGAGAAGAAAATCATAATCTGTATTTGGCTATTTTTCTACAACACAAGAAGAGGACCTGAAAAAGTTGGCCTAATTTTTTTCAACGAATTGCAATCTAGTTTAATCCTCGGCCAACGGTAGGTTAAGGTTCCGAAAGGGTTCCTCACTTCCTTATTTCCAGAGTTACATCAAGTGGTCGCTAACATTGGTTACTGAACCGTTTGAAAAACTTTCCCAAACGTTCCCCATAACATTCGCAAAGATCAGTGTTTTCCCACTTTAAAAGCTGTTTCTTTGCAGTTTTCAATGGCTCAATTTCTTTTCCTAATGTATGGTGATAGTGGGAATGGCGCATGGAATATTTTCTACGATAATCGCTTACATCAACGCATAAGTGAACACCGTTTTCCTGCCACCGGAAAACAACTTGAAACACAGCACGGCAGCGAAAGAACAAAGATTAGCCACCTTTTCAAAGTTCTGAAGAAATCATGAAACAGCAAGTTTGACTGCTTAGTTTACGAGATGTTGTACATAAAGGACATTAAGCCTTCTCTTAACACACAAGCCGACTCCATTCGCGCCAAACTGTTTACGTGACACTTTCGTACATTTTTCCTTTTTTCTTTTTCCTTGCTTACCTTGGGAATTATACCCATAGGACCCGCAAATATTTCATGTATTGTTTCATAATTTATATATTCGTATTACACCTCATATTTTTTCACTTTTTAACTTGATAATGGCGTAACGTAGCGCCGAAACGTCGTTCGCTTTTTTTTAAATGTTTTAAAAATCTTTCAGCGTTTAACTTCTTGATCAATTGATAATCGCTTCAATATAGAATATTGCTCAAAGTAATCGAGTTAAACATACAAATATGAAAACTTGGGTCAGAAACACGAACGCAACCTTTGACAAATCACATGAAGGAAATATATCTCTAAACGAGAAGATTTCTTCTAAAAAAACTTAAAATGTTTGGCCACGCATCCTCTCGTGCTCTCGCGTGGCACTTCATTTCTCCTCCCCACACAACATGACAATCGCCCCACCATTTATCCATATTTTTCATGTAAGAGGCGTAACAGAGTGGGGTGTGTGGGGGCTCAATGAGATGCCCCGCCCCAACGTAACGTAAAACAGAGCACAGGCTTCCTCTACCTTTCTTCTCAAGGCGATCACTTATCAACTTCACAGAAAAGTCTGAATTAACATTAAGGTCATCAGACCCACAGACAAGTAGAACAGGACAAGAGATGTTCTCAACTGGCGTTAAGTATGGATATTTAGAAACCGGCGTATTGCAATCAGTGTCGGTTGGGTAGACGTGACGCCAGATGGACCCATCCTCTGTTGTTATTTTCTTACTGTTATCAAACTGAGTCACCTCGGAGATCTTTCCTTTGTATTGGTAGGAGGGGTAAGCATGCACGATCGGAGAAATGGCCACAACGGCCTTCACGGCTGCCATTTGAAGGCTCGCCATTAATAAAGCGATCCATGATCCGTGACATATAGAGTTAACACCAATACCATGCGAAAGAACATTAGGGTGACTGCTGATCCAGTTGGCGGCCTCCTCAAAGTAGTCCATGTCCATACTTGACGGAGCCTGTGGGAGATCGTCATATGCCATGTAAGCCAATGCGAGCGCAGCGAATCCATGAGACGCCAGGAGGGAAGCTTTGAATTCCAGCAGTCCACCACCACCTCCAGACAAGTCTATCACAGCTGAAGAATAAAAAAGTAATCAGTTTTGTGGCAATTGTAATGGAAATTATTTCAAATACTACAACAACACTCGTTGTGCCCTGGCGCGGGATGTACTAGTTGAAACACTGCCCATGAAAAGCAAGAGACGCGGCATTAATCAGTCTCCAAGGTTCAGTTAAACCGGGTCATTTTGTGTAGTTAACCAGAATATACCAAGACCCACTCCATCAAAGGTCACTGGAAATTCTCAGGGAGGCGGCGGGGGAACGATGGGAGGGAGGGAACTCAAAACAATTTTCTCAAGACGGCACGAAACTAAAATAGGCTCTAACTTAACTCTACTGACCTGAAGATAGTGGGAGGGGGTCGTCTGCAACAGTGCTCACTAAGACCTCGGGTTCGGAGTCGTTAGGATTAAAGTCAAGGAAATTAGGGTGTATGTCTTTCTTGAGTGCCCTGACAACACTTTGGACGTGGCAGTTTTGCAACTGGATATTGTTCATCTTAACCGGGGTTCCGCGGGTCAAGCCGTTCTTTGCTATGTCACGTAACGCCCCGCACGTACGCATTTTTAAAAAGCTCTGTAGCCACTGCACTATCTACCTACAGCTGTCTAGTGTCGACCTCTCATCGTGTCCGTCTATGGTACTATTCAAAACGTACTGTCAACTTATTGTATTTAAGAACTGACCGACTGAACGTAAACCGCAATTTTCTGCTGTTTATGGTAAGCTCAGTTTGCCTCTCGACTTGACTAGAAACAGAATCAGATACTATAAACCTGTATCCCACCTGTATAAACACCTACCAGGGAAAGGCCCATCTCCCGGGGGAATGAAAAGAGTCCCACGAACTCTTCCTTCTCTGACGGGAATTCTTTTCACTCCATCCGCCATGAACCACTTCTCAAAAGTGGCGCTTGTTAATGGCTGCATAGACGTTTCCTTTGGGGTAATGTGGCCATTAAAGCAATTCACGACAAAGTTATGCGGTTTAGTAACATCTCTTTTCAAAAGACGCCTGCCCTTTTTCTGCCCAGGCGCCTGTTTCATGCTCCATAACAATCCCATAGGTTCAACTCCGCTGTAAGACCCTCCAAACGACGGGTCACGGCACACATCGACTTCGCCATCTTGATCAGCGATGTAATGTCCGTGAGACTCGAACTTTTCGTTTCCGTCACCGACAATGTTTGCTCCAAGAGTAACCTTCTGACCTGGTTTAAGTCGTGCGACGATGATTTTAGTTATCGAGTCAATAAGAGAAGACTTTGGCCGAAAATGAAGCATGACAATTGACTGATATTGATTTCGACTATTTGAATACTGCCTTGTGGTTGACTAGGCTGTCCACGGAACCGCGTCTAGTAGGCAAGAATTGTCAGCAATGTCTTTTTGTACAATGCACCGTCTTCACCATTGCCTTATGAGTAGCTTAGCATAACCAAAATGCTGAGATTGGCCGCGGAAGGACGAACGAAATCACTCCCCAAAATCAACAGGAATCCGGTACGAGATACGAGTAGTGAACAGACATCTGATATTAAACAGTCAGTGCTGGTCAAGACTCATTGTTCCAACAGCCAATAAGAATCTGGTAATTGGTTTTAGTCGTCACGCCAAGAAGGAAATCACAGTCACAACCATTGACAATAATTTTTGAATCATTTCTCATTTTTCTTTTGAGTGTGGAATATACCTGTTTATTATATATAAAGCGAGAATTTTAGGCAATAAACCTTGCAAATAGAATTCTGTATGTGCTATATTTTCACATGTGAAAAAAGCGATACGTCCAATCAGCTTCGCGTACAGCATTCTTCACATATGAAAATATGAAAATATAACCAATCACCGTCTAGAGTAGAATCGCTCAGCCAATCAGAGCAAAGCACTCAAATGGCTTCCGAGAAGCGCGGGCTTCAACTCAGCGCCCGCTCGAAGTTTGTGTTTCAAAAACATGGCTTCGGCTTCCCGTTTTGTTCCATTGGATTTACCGTTAAATGATTTTATTGGGACGCAATCGAACAAAAACAAGGGGGCAAACATTCAAGGAGGAACATTCAACATTTCTATAAACAGTGTAAGTCAACAGAGTGCGAATTTGTTGTTGCACAGCGCGAAGCGCCGCCATCACATGATTGAATCTAACAGCCGGATTAAGGACAAGCGAAAACATTTCACTCTTTGTATTTACAAATTCTCCCGTATTTTTCAGTTATTCTAAATAGGAAGTGATATTTAAGCTTGTGTAGCCTCTTTGTGTACTTGTTGCTGTCCTGGAAACTGGACATGTTTTTTTATTACGCTCGGTCATGTAGATCAGTCTTGAATTTTTGCTGTTCTTCATGTAAGCTTATTGAATCGGGAAAAACAAAACTGATTTCAAGTATAGGTTTAATTCTCGTTATATATATAATAAACAAATTACAGCATAGAAAGTGCGTTGTACGGATTTTTATTCACTCGTTGCAAAACTTTGGAAAACTCACTTGTTCGCTGCGCTCACTCGTTTGTTTTCCCAAGTTTTGCAACTCGTGAATAAAAGTCCGTACGTCGCACTTTCTATGCCGTAATCTATATGAATTCAGCTGGCGTGGTTTTATAGACTCCGTCTCTGTCAGCCACTTTCTGTTTCGTTGTCCAAAGTATTCATCAATTAGAAATGCCTTTTAAGGTGGTCTTATACCCTAGAAAATGTCAGGGAAATCATAGGTTTTTTTGCTAAAGGTGAGTTGGGGGGTGGGGGTATTAAAACTCTTATTTCCCCCAGAGATTTTTATGGAGGACTGGGTATTGTTATGTATGTATCTTGTCACATGACAGCTGGTCACGCGGCTGTACTCGGCTCATTTGAATTCATTCTCTGGTCGGCCGAACCATTTGCAGAATTTACCCTGGAATGTGTCAAAATTGCCTTAAATTACTGTGTTTTGGGTCATTTGCTGGTGCCGGAGCTCATCATCAAGGGCTGAGAAGGCAAACCGCTTATTTGCACTGCGAATACAACAAACTTTGTTCTAACGCTCGCTTGAATATGCTGACAGTTCGTTGTTCGTGGAAAAGGGGCCTTGTCTCTGTTCTCTCACCTGTTTCCAATCTTCACTGGCGAAAGTTTCATTGAATGCTGAAGGTGCCCGAACATCTTTTAGTGCAGAATTGAAGCCTGGAATAGTAAATTGTTTCGGAGGAGTCTTTCCTGCTCAAAGATATGTGGAATCTCCCAGGGTGCAACGGGGGCAGATTCTTGCTGTTTGGCTGCTTGGTTGAACTGAGTTGCTGATAAAAAGGGAGCTGAGAGAGCTATTGTGAGTGCCTTTTTTCCTCAAACTTCCTCTTTAATTTGGAAGCAGAAGAGCTGTTTGTAATGTTTACTCTCTGAATAAAGGATTCAGTTGCTCGTTTGCGAGGTAAGATTTTCATTTAATTCTTGCACTAGTTTTGAGCTGATATGTTCTTTACATCCCATCTCTATGCTATTACTTTGCTGGAGAAGTGCATTGTCCAGTGTCTGTTTGATTTTCTTCCCTTTGCTTCATGTGTAACAAACACTTATGCACTGATTTTGCTGGACAAGATGGCAAAAAAATTGTTTCTTGCCTCAATGAGTAAGTGCTTTTGCTCATTTTTGTTGTTTTAAATAGAGTTAAACCGAGTTTTAAGGTTACACAAGCGCGCAGCGCGAGTTATTTTGTACGCAGACCGCCAGGCATCATCGGTAGCACTATTTAATAAGCTACACTGGATTCCTTTTTATGAACAATGTAACAAAGACAAATGCTCCATTTTTACCAAACGTATACATGGGTCTCTACCAAGCTACCTGGATGATCACCTAGTAATTAATCACAAACGTCATTCACGGAATACACGGTACGCTAATTTCAACGCTATTTGCCCTAAATATAAAAGAGAAACCGAAGGTGGACGCACATTTGCAGTATCCGCTTCAAGACTCTGGAATAATGTACCTTCATCTACTAGGAAAGTGGATTCTGTAGCCTGTTTTAAGCATAACATTTTCATATTTAGTAGTCGAGTTTTATATGATCATTTTTCGATTATTTAAATGGCATGTTTTTATTCATAATTTTAAGTGAAGTTAAATTTTTAACTTATAATCAGGGCCACAAGTTTATTAGCCTGTGGCTATTACGTGCTATCCTAGATAAATAAAGTCTTTATTATTATATTATTATTATCACTCATGGCAACGGGTTGCATGGTGGTGGCTTCTTCTGAAAGAGTTTAATTTTGGAGAAAAAGTGGTGTTTGGGTATAAGACCCCCTTAAATGAAATAGTTAATAGAATACCGAATATTAAGCTGTTACCATAGGCCGTAGGCCCCGTCTCACAACTCTTCATAATTCTCTGATTCTGTGGGACGTAAAAGAACCACTAGGGACGTAACAAAACTCTGGCAGTGACCACCCCTAGTGTCTGTCTTAATTTGATATTGACATTACGGGGGCACTCATAACTCAACTTCATTAATTGTAAACTGCGTTATAAGCAGTCTTGTGAAGTCTCCCGGCCAGTGTTGTAAACCGCCATGAGACTATCATGTGATATGAGCGGTATATAAATACACATTACATTGCATTACCATATGCTGATTTAATTGTTGAATTAATGAACTGTGATGATAATGTTAGTAATATGCAGTTTGTTAAGTTTATTTCCGCGTGTTTTGATTTACGAAACAATCTGTTGTCAAACTAGTTTAATTCTTGTTACCTGCTTTCGCAATACTGTAATGTTATACGGTCATGCAAATAAAGCTTGTTGTTGTTGTCAGCAATGTAATGGCACAACATTATTTAGCTAAGTTTATTTTCACAATAAACCTTGACCAGTATTGTATTTATTTCTCTTAATTTAATTTCTAACCGCAATTCTCCTGACTGATAACATAAGAATCAAACGGGTAACGGAAAGTCTGCCCCGCCTACCTTCGGGCCAGCTAACCCTTTTCGTGCAAATTTAAAAAATATAGCTCTTTGTTTGTTTGTAGGTATAGAGCGCTTTTCAATTGAGTGTCGTAAAACCAAAACCAAAGCAATTACTCTGACCAATCACAACAGAAGTAAGTAGTGCAATGAGCCAATCAGAATACGAAGCAATTACAGGCAGCCGGCGCAAAGCGCGGGAAAATACGCTCGTGCAAGTCACGATTGGTTTTGGTCTTGCTTCTCATTGGTTGAGAAAGTGGCGCGAGTTTTCCTGGCCAATCACAGAGCGAAGTAATGCAAAACCAAAGCAAAACCATAATTACTTTCGACACTCAATTGAAAACCGCTCTAGTTGGTACTTGAGGTATTGTAATCAGTATGTAAAAGCAAACGAGTGTATTCGTTTTACTGAGGGAATATTTAATATTGAATCCCCGTATTAGGTGCTGCGGCCGTCTGTTTATGTTCAAAACGGCTTTTATGTAAACGGTCACGTTCGACCCATGAACCCGGCCGGCACTGTGTTTCACTCGATTACTGAAACGTCGCAACCTTTCCAGTATTGGTCCCGATCCCCTATTCATAATACTCCTAATCATATGCAAATTTGAAACATGCTTCAACAATGCAGCCAATTAGGCTAGGTGAGAATATTTCGCAATGATTACGTAAGAGCGGTGTTATAAATAGCGAGCGAACTGTCAACTCCACTCACACTCAGTTTTCCAGCGGAACGAGGGGAAGGTCACTCTTGAAGTTTCTTGTTGGCGGTACGACCCTCGCGATAGATGGCGGACGCAAACCTTGTACAACATCCAAATCCCGAATTGCTGGCGCCGCCGAATGCCGCACCTGATGAACCTGCTCCTGCAGAACAACTCCAGCCAGCCGGTCAAGCAGCGGCAGTTCCCGATGTGAACCAACAGGAACTAGAGGTGATTATTCTTTTACCACACAGTCATGATTTACGTTCCCTCTTGTCTCTCTTTCTTTTAAGAAACTTTGAACCGTTTCTGATGATCCAGCGGGGCAAAGCAGCGCTGGAAATGCTGGTGGACAATAACTGGAATCGCCTGGGTGTGGTATCATTCGTAAAATGATGACTCGATAAAAGTCGTAAGCTGATTAAGGACGGAAGAAAGCGAGGAAGTCTTTTGCTTTGTTCGTAAAATGATGGTTCGATGGAAATCGAACGTTAATTACGAACGGAAGAAGGCAACGAAATGTATTGCTTTGCCCGTAAAATGATCTTTCGTTGAAAGTCGAACGCTGCTTACGGACAGGAGGAAGTGGAGAAATATATTGCTTTGTTCGTCAAATGATGGTTCGATGAATGTCGAGCGCTGATTTCGGACGGAGGAAGGCAGGGAAGTGTATCGCTTTGTTCGTAAAATGATGGTTCGATGGATTACGGAAAGGAGAAAGCAAGGAAATGTATTGCTGTGTTCGTAGGATGATGGTTCGATGGAAATCGAACGCTGATTACGGACAGGAGAAAGCAAGGAAATGTATTGGATACTTCACAAATTAATGTGATCAAGTAAGCTGAAGCCACTCAAAAGGGCACTAAGGCCACAAGGTAGCGGGCATTACCCCTTAAATCTACCAAAGCAAAGATTGAGCCCAAGCATTAGCAGCCATGGACAGCTGTTTCGGCCTTGTTAGGCCTCATCAGCATGGCATAGCTAATGCTCAGGCTCAAGTACCCACATATCAATAAAACAAGCAATGAAAACGTAAAGCTTGTGGGATGTGGCTGGAGTGACAAGGATACTTCACAAATTAATGTGATCAAGTAAGCTGAAGCCACTCAAAAGGGCACTAAGGCCACAAGGTAGCGGGCATTACCCCTTAAATCTACCAAAGCAAAGATTGAGCCCAAGCATTAGCAGCCATGGACAGCTGTTTCGGCCTTGTTAGGCCTCATCAGCATCAGCTTGGGCTCAATCTTTGCTTTGGTAGATTTAAGGGGTAATGCCCGCTACCTTGTGGCCTTAGTGCCCTTTTGAGTGGCTTCAGCTTACTTGATCACATTAATTTGTGAAGTATCCTTGTCACTCCAGCCACATCCCACAAGCTTTACGTTTTCATTGCTTGTTTTATTGATATGTGGGTACTTGAGCCTGAGCATTAGCTATGCCATGCTGATGAGGCCTAACAAGGCCGAAACAGCTGTCCATGGCTGCTAATGCTTGGGCTCAATCTTTGCTTTGGTAGATTTAAGGGGTAATGCCCGCTACCTTGTGGCCTTAGTGCCCTTTTGAGTGGCTTCAGCTTACTTGATCACATTAATTTGTGAAGTATCCTTGTCACTCCAGCCACATCCCACAAGCTTTACGTTTTCAAGGAAATGTATTGCTGTGTTCGTAGGATGATGGTTCGATGGAAATCGAACGCTGATTACGGACGGGGGAAAGCAAAGAAATGTTTTGCTTTGTTCGTAACATGATCATTCGATGGAAACCAGATGCTAATTACGGGCAAACAAGTAGCAAAAACAAAGTGCATTGCTTTGTACAAAACAAATAATGAACACACTTCTTTGGCGGTTAAACAAAGGAAATATTTCCTATTGTCCTTTTAAAAAACCGCGGGATGCAAATTTGTGGCTTGTTACGTAAGCCAAATGCAAAACATAGTGTTTCATTAGACACTATTCACATGCGAAATAATGATATGTATCAAGGGTATTGACTGCTCGTGTCTGTTTTATTATTCTTATAGAAATTGAGAGATGAAGTGAAAATCCTTAAAGAGTCCTTGGAATCGGTAACCAAGGCGTCGGTCGAAGCGATAGTTAGACGGATATTGGCTTACACGGCGCGTCCTCTTACTGAATTCAACAAGTATGAGGCATTAGAAATGCTGGAAACCCTACAGAACACAGCCAGCGACAAACGCCATGAGAAGTCTAACTACTACCGTTTGGCGTACCAAGCCGCCCGTAGTAACATTGATGTCCCGAAACTTCAGTTCCACAGTCTAGTAGCTCGCCTTATTGGAAATAAGGACCATGAGAAAGTGCTGGACATTGAATCAAAGGTCGCTAAAACATACCGCCAACAATCCACACCACGGCGTGGTAATAACTACTCTGCACCGTATAAAAGACCACAAGGGCAACGGAATAATCGTGTGGACCTATCCCAAGTGAAGTGTTTTGACTGTGGTGAACCCGGCCATTATAGGGCTAATTGTCCAAATAAGAAATCTATCGATAAAGACAAGGATTCAAGGGCTGAGAAGAATTAACAAGGAACCGTTCTGAATGACAAATATATTAATTGTGTTGATGAACCGCTTTGAATGCCGAAGGTATTAACGGTGTTGATTAAACCATAATAATAAAGCTGCCTGATTGTTACAGAAGTAAGATTATCTTTCTTTCATAAGTCACACTGGGATAACAGTTCAGAAAACGGGTTATCTAGTTTTCTGAAACCCCCCTGGCAAATGCGCTAGGTTTTGCTGTTATTTCATTGTCGACTTGGCGGGGTTCTTGGTTGTCCTTTAAACCAAAAGAGAAAAAAAAAAAAGAAGGGAGATGTCTTCCTCTAATTTTACTGTTTTTGCTCTCGTTACTTCCTGTAGCACATTACATGGTCTTGGGAAAAGAACGGGTACTTTGATCATGAAATCGAGTCTCTCCTCGACTATGATAGCTACGATCGCTCGGTATCATGGATCGACTTCTTTGGAAACCCCGCCAAGTCCGCCAATGAAATGACGGCCGATCATAAGAGAGCTAGACTGGTCGAGGAAGGGGAAACTTGTGGTAAACTAACAGATCTGGTTTTCCGCGACCCAGACAACTTCAAGGCAGGAGAGTTACAGAATAATTACATGTATTGGGAGGAGATTTCCCACCGAACCCCCTCCCCAAAGTACGAAGAGGTACTTGGATGGATACGAGACAAGGTCTCCATTGCACCATATTTTCGTCATTTTAAAGGAGACTTTAAAGGGAGCTCCTATGACCCAGGCAGACCACCCGCTAAAACGTTCAAAAACAATACGTCATGCAAGCCTTTTACTCAGTTTGTTCAGAAAACCCTTATTAATCGCGTCAAATGTGGTGCAATCACCATAGTCGGGAAAGTGGGTGTGGTTTATCCGCCGCACGTTGTTCTGCCCTTGACAGTCGAGCCCACAAAGCCAAGTCTTTGTCACGATGCGCGTTACTTAAATCTATGGATGTGTGACATGCCGTTTTCTCTAGACTCTGTTTCTGATCTTCCTCGATATGTGCAGAGAGACACATACCAGACCGTTCTAGATGACAAGTCAAGTTACGACCACATCCTCCTTACTGAGGAGAGCCGCACCTTCTTTGGTATCCAGTGGGGAGGATGGTACTTAAGGAACTCCCGGTGGTAGCCAAAATGTTCGTGGCTTCCGTCCGATGCCCTATTTGTCAGCACCCAAATGATTTCGGCTTTCGCTTCTGTCAGCGTTGTGGCTACAACCGAAAGATCTTAAGGGCAGCTACAGTTGGAGAAGTGTCTGTGGACCTAGACGCCATTGACGCCCGAGTCCAGCAGCTTTTCAACTATGACAAAGCCACTAGCTACACCAAACAGAAGGATTCACTTCAAAAGGAGCTCGAGGGTTTCCTTTCTGCCCTGCCAGGCTATGTCACACTTGCCACGGTCACTCCACGTGACCTGTGTCGTTTTCTAGTTTATAAAGATAAACATGGAAGGACACGGGTCCACCGTAATAGTTGTACTTTCATGGGTCAACGGGGGAAACACCCCTGCGGTTGTCCTATGAGACTATCTTACAAAACGGTGGTCTCCTACATTGGGAAATTGAGATCAATTTTTCATGCAAATGGCAGGGATGGAGAGTGGGACAGGTGGCTCGGACTGGGCAACCCTGCCGCTGATAAGCTTGTCAAGGATTATCTCCGTCTAGTCACAGCTGAACAATTGCAAGCAAGGGTGACTCCTAAGCAGGCAACACCTTTCTTCGTAGACAAACTCACGCGCTTGGCAGAACACCTGCAAAGATCTCTGGGAAATGCGAAAAGCAACATTGAGCGCTTTATTGTGGCGCGTGATCAGGCGTATTTCAAAACAGCCTTCTTTAGTGGCGACCGGCCCGGTGACTTAGGCCAAGTCAAAACGCCGGAAATTCTAAGATTTCCAAACGATGATGGTTTTTTATTTAATCATACTTGGGGGAAAACACTTAGAGACGGTGATCAGAATGTGTTTGGAATTCGAAGAAATCCGCAAACAGCGATTTGCCCCATCAGAGGAATAGAACTGTATATGGATGTCGCGAGACAAATTGGCATCAACCTGACTACCAACTATTTGTTCCGCCCTACGACCACCGACAATGGAGTAAGGGATGCACCCTTTAGTTCCGCTACTGCAGAAGCCCGCCTGAAACTGTACCTGAAGCAAATGAAAGCTGACGAAGGAGAGACACTCCATGGCTTTCGATCAGGCTGCGCAATTACCTTAGCACTAACAGGTGCTGATCTCTCGGAAATAATGGAGCACGTTGGCTGGGCGCGATGCCATACGGCATTGTACTATCTACAATTGGCTAAGGTCTTAAACCCGAGTGGGGCCTCAGCCAGATTGGCGGAAACGTCTGTAGACGTAGTTGCCACTCCATGGAAGGATATAAACGAGCTTAAGCGGCTTGTCTGTGCGTTCCCTGCTGCTACCTCACAGAAAAGATCTCATCCTGTAGAAACATAACTCGTAACTCTACCAAGAGGACGTGCCCCAGAGATTTATCGAAACGTGTAATACTGAACTAGTTACTCATATGCAAATTTGAAACATGCTTCAACAATGCAGCCAATTAGGCCAGGTGAGAATATTTCGCAATGATTACGTAAGAGCGGTGTTATAAATAGCGAGCGGACTGTCAACTCCACTCACACTCAGTTTTCCAGCGGAACGAGGGGAAGGGAACGGCCCACCCTCCCACCCCATCGCTCGGGTCGCACCGCTAACTGCCCCTTCCTAAGCCAAGCTGTTCCAGTTTGGCTTAGGCCGCTGGTCAATCATTATTTCCATACCTTGTTTCAACTGAGTATGAGTGGGAGTGTTGTGAAATAGAATACTATTCTGCTACGGTTTAAATTAAATATACTCCCGTTAATAATCTTATAGGTTCAACTCCACTGTGAGACCTTACCAAGCACGGATCTGTACGGGTCCGCAAATGATCCCAGGACCGCAAATGATCCCGGACCGCAAATGATCCCCAAATTGGACTGCAAATGATCCCGGACCGCAAATGATCCCCATATTGCACCATGTTGGACCGCAAATGATCCCGAACAAAAAATAAGGAATGGCATGGATGGTGAAATGGTATGGATAGGGAATTCGCATGAATTGCGATTATTTTTATCAAAGCCTTAAATCATAGCTCACAACTATCATCATCTGATTAATTTTAAAAAGGTAAACATGGTCACACAATCAGACACAATTTGTCCAACTGATGTGAAGCAGTCAATCAGTGTTATCACACCAGGATCCAAACCTATCTCGTTTTTCCTTCCGTCTTTAGAGATCTTTGTGTTTGTTCTTATCTTTATTAACTCCAAGACCGTTCACAAATGATACCAGTTAATTAAGAACAAGACAGTTTAGCCATATTTTCCGAACGCGTGGGAGTCACAGCTCACACGACGGTGACAAGTTTCGGATGATCTTTGACCCCTGCTCCGATTTCAACCACATCACCGCGTTTCTCGCCTGCCACAGGCCAGTCGGCTGATCCCATGAATGTGAGAAAGAGAGAAAGAAACTCTTCTAGTATTCTGGGTACAATTTTAAATGAGAGTGCTCAGTGAAAAAAAGACGTTTATTTCAAAAGATAACGAAAACAACTGCGGAATTTTTCAGTTATTTCTTTACGGGTATGTGTGTATTTTAATCCTCCGTTGTATTTGTGATTATACAATTGAATTATACTAGCCTGGGACCAGGCTCCGCAGTGGGGGTTAAGGAGCGAAAAGAAGGAACGTGGCCAAAAAACAAATCTTTGAGCGAAGCGAGCGGGGGAGTAGCGGGGGACTAGCGGCTCGCTTCGCTCAAAGATTTTTTTCGCCACGATCCTTCTTTTCGCTCCTTTAAAATCCCACTGCGGAGCCTGTTTCCAGGCTAATTTATACATGCTAGATTTTCACTGAAATCGGGCACGTGCACCGAAGTGTTGATCATATACCCGACAGAAATGAAATCTGATTAAGCATGTTCTCAAACGTCCTGGGATGTACAACACAATAATCAGAAGACATGAAGCGAAACTCGCAGTCCACGATCACAACAAGTGTCTTTACAAAATCAATTATTGTACTATGCAGCCGGCGTCCTAAAATCAACAAACGGACAGAACGTCACGCAAGATCACAGATTTTCCTCTAAAAACGGAAAAAAAAACACTATGGAATAATTCTCATAAAATGATAAAACGTGTTTTTTGTGTGTCATTTTTATATCAATCCATGCCATTCCTTATTTTTTTGCCGGGATCATTTGCGGTCCAATACGGGGATCATTTGCGGTCCTGGGATCATTTGCGGACCCGTACAGATCAAAGAGTGTGGATGATATATGAAATGAATCATATATGAACTGCGGAAATGAAATCAAATGAAGAATGATCCTCGCAGTTGTGAACGCAATTTATGCAATTGCGAAGAGGAGCCTGAAAAAAATTCAGGACTTCAACGGGGTTCGAACCCGTGACCTCGCGATTACCGGTGCGATGCTCTAACCGATGCTCTAAGATCAAAGAATAACATCAACCTGACTATGTTATCAGCGCTATAGCGATATATGCCTCTACTCCCTACAAATCAACTTTAATATTCTTTTAAACACTCCAAAAGTCAAAAGCACCTGCTTCTGTTTTAAGATTTTATAATGTATTCAGCGAAGGCTCAAGAATATGGAAATATAATCATTGAAAGCCGCCATTTCCGTTTGCTTGCTCTTTGGTTCGATCTTGGTTCATATTTTACACGGAAAGCAGAGAATCTCGGTGTTCGGCAGATTGAACTGAATCCACGCGTACAACAGTGTTAGAAGTGGTAAGTGTATTAGCTGAAACACTTTTTAAAGATGATTTCCTTATGAAAATGCGGGTAAAGCTGTGTCAGTAGTTTTACTGTATTGTGGTAGAAAAAATTAATCATCAGCCAAATGATCGCATTTGAACCGCGGCTCCTGCTACAAAATGGCACGCAGTGTTGCATTCACGCTTTTTGACGAAAACAATGTTCCAAGTTGGTTTTAAATTCCCTGTGGATCAGTCCATCATTTTATTAAAGAAGCCCGGCCACGGATTTAATACCGCTCAACTCAAAACGTAACTTCTTGTCGGTTGTAGTGAGGCAGTGGTTCGCCCTTTGAATTGTGGTCGCTGTATTTTCTGAAACGTTCACTCAAAAACTCCTGATTTTCACCACGAATACTCAGAAATCGTTCGCTGATCAGTAGGGACTGCGCTTCAAATTAAGTTATACTTTTCAGTCTCTGGCACCAGTCAAACGGTTGAAATATTTCGTTTATGATTTAATCATTTTTTCCTTAATACGTGAAATATTAGTAATTCGATATCTTGAAACAGTCAATATTTTGTTAGAATATATATTTTTAAATAGAAAGTTTTTTGGTCATGGTAATGGGATTCATTTACCGTACATATCACATAGTTTTATGGCGGTTTACAATTCTTCTCTAGGGTGGCGGACGTCAGCCTGTAAAGGCGCCTCTGGCAGCCGCTATCAGTCCATATTTGATCTCACCCACCCACCCATCCTCCCAACCCACGCACTGATGAACGTGAAAGACAGATGAGAGATAGAGATAGACCACCACACTGGGAACTACGTCCCGTCTACTCTTTTCGAACAGTGCGTGGGTTCTTTAACGTCCCACAGAGGTTTATCTGGGTTCAGAGGTTTATCTGGAATTTTTACCTCTTTTTCTCCCCATTTCTGAAGTACAGCTGACACTTTTTTGGCGCTTGGCTTGGGAGTACTTTTTGTCTTTTCTCTTTAACTGCCCTGGTCGTTAGTGAAGGAAACCTCGGTTCTTCAACTAAATTGATGTTAAGTCGTTGGGAATCACTACCGTCTAATTTCAAATTCTCCTGGTGAAAAAGAAAGCTTAGATCTCAGTGCGAGGTGAAATATAGTTCATTTGCCATTTCGATATTCCAGCGCCCGGCCGCCATGTATATTTGATTTTATGGCGGAGTATAGTTTCCCTGGCTTGAATTACTTCACATCACAGATCAGTCCCATGCTCGCGATCGTTAAAAAAAATGACGTCATCATATCCAAAATGCTGGCGGGGCTTTTAAAGCCACAATTTGCACTACAGATTACTTTATAACGACGAAAATAGACGATTATCGTATCTAATTATCTGATATCAAACTGTTGCTTGAATGTGAAATTTAAGAATTGTGGTCAACGCCGATCACTGAAAAGGCAACTTTGAAAGTTCAACTAACACCGACACTCCCACTACTTATAGAAACGCCCCTAGGAATACAAAAATTCGTTTTTAAAAAAAGCAGTTCAATACAAGAAAATTGAAAAACGAAAAGGAAAAACGGAAAAAAAGAAATTAAAAACGAAGGAAGTCGAAGGAAGGAGTGTGTTTCTGTTAATTGACATAGCGGGAATCTCACCCAGGAACATACAACATCGCGCTCGATCCTGGGAGGTGCTGTCTGAGCTATAATCAGCTTTCTGGGGACAACCCGGCCCTGACGATAATTAAAAATTATTCACCGAAGTGGAGGTGAATAGTGGTGGATATTTACCGAGACGCGAAGCGGCGAGGTAAATATCAACCACTTTCACCAACACTGAGGTGAATAATTGTTTTAGTATATACCACACAAGCTGAATAATTAGCGGACCAAAACATTACTTTATGTGTGACAATATACCGACAAGCGGTCGGAAATTGTAAAATCTCGCGCGCCGGCTGCTCGGAGGTGAATATTACTTGCTAATCACCTCCGAGTTAACCAATCAGAACGGGCGAAAATCACTATTCACTTGTGTGGTGTATATTAACACACCATATTCATTTTACCTCACTAAAACCTACCAACGGAGCTGGTCAATTCTAATGTATATAAACTCAGTCAAATTGGTGATTAATTAATTTGGAGCTTCTTTGAAGTAATTACAACACACCATATTCATTTCACCTCACTAAAAGCTACCAACGGAGCTGGTCAATTCTAATGTATATAAACTCAGTCAAATTGGTGATTAATTAATTTGGAGCTTCTTTGAAGTAATTATGCACATGTCATCGGCTTCCCCGTGGGGTCGACCCCTGGCTAACCAGGAGGATTGTAAAATCAGTCAAGCAAACTTGAAGAATTTCCCGGGGGGTGGGGTTGGGGAATCTCTCAAGACAAAGTCCCCTGGGTGAGGTGTCTCTCAGCCGAAGATCCTTGTGACATCCTTTTGAAACTTGTGAATTCCCTCAACCCCTAATCTTTGATCGTAAAACAATGTCAAGATTTTCCCCTACCCTCGGGCAAAGAATCCTATCCATCTCCTTGTATTCCCCCACATATCTCCCTGGTAGGCCCGGGGGTCGACCACACGGGGAAGCCGATGACATGTGCATTACAGCGATCACAACAAACAAGTTCATAATCCGCAGTGCAAATTCTGTTCTAGTAGATTGTCGACTTGATTTATGTGATGTCCATTTGCGAGGGAATCAAAAGGCTTTATGATCGATATCGAAACAGTCCAAAATGGGCCGGACATCTTTACAGCGAGATAGTTTTGCTTTGTAGTGGGGGAAGTCTGTTTTGGATTGGTCAATTCAAAACAACAACAACAACAAAAAAAGGGATCCGGTATGGAATGCTTTTAAATATGCATTTTGACATTCAAGTTTTTGTTACTCTTATCACCACGGTTCGCGATTGTATTTCAACTCATCCTTTGCATAATAAGGTATTTCAATTTTAGCATTCTTCTTGAGCAAGTTTTCGCTTCTCTGATATGATATTCAGCTCTTGTCATCTCTTACTTTTAAAAAAGAAGTAATTCTTCTTATCTTTCTATATTCCCTGTTAAGCTTGTAAACAGGAATATAAATTAGGGGTTTTTTATTGCCGTTCTTTAACTTAAAATAATATTCTTTCCTTTTTCTCGGCAGTCTGAAAATTTCATTTCCCTTTACAGCAACTTATAATCTTTGCATCAGATGAGCGACGAATCACATTTATATATGTGGCAAAATACTAATCAGGTTGATGTAAAACGAATTATTGAACGAGCGACAAGCGAAGGGATGTCGCACTGAAAAATTAGACTATTGTCTATGTTTTTTCAACGAAGGTTAATTCATTTTTTAAAATTCTTCATTTGATTGAAATGAAATAAAACTAAGACTCAAGCTTGCACGATTCTTAAATCGAACTGCAAAATTGAATTGAAGAATTTGAAATCAATCCGCGTAATACGTTCTTGGTGTATTCGCTACAAAACCTGTCGCTTTTAGCATCAACGACGAAAAAACCTATTTGTCTAAAGCTATAATATCGTTCGCTGCTTTGAGAGAATTACCCTTTGTAAGGCTTTAGACAGTTTGTGTTTATGCAAATATGCTTTGAATAATTATTAGCCAAGGTTCAGTGTATTGAATGTTTATTGAGTAAAGCGAGAATTTTGTGCAAAAAAAGGAAAAAATTATGGTTGCAATTGCGTGAAAATCTTTAACAGAAATGCAGTATTTTGTGAATCCTTTTGGTCACTGAGTTTAAAACTCAAAGGTCGCTTAAAATTCAAAGCTTTATTACAAATAATGTCTTCTCGTTTCTTGGATTTCTTTATTTAATATCCGAGAGACCATAATGAGCATGTACACAATTTCAGTCATGTCTTATTCATGAGAGTCTTCGTCCGCGTTTGACAGCTTGGCACAAAAGCTGTCTTTAAAAATTAAAGACGTCGAAGTTTTTTTGCGTCTTTCGGATCAAATCTGGGAAAAATCGCCCGGTAAGGTTTGTTACTAAGAAACAGGAGAACCTACTACTTGGTGTCTTTTACATTTTTAGTCTCTCTTAAAAGGAAAACTTATTTTCGTTTCGTTTGTCTTTCCTTTGCAGCTGCAGTTATCAAGTGGGGTGTTTCGAGGTTAAATGCAAATTTCACCAGGATCAACATCACTAAGGAAATTGAAAAATCAGACTTTTTCAGCGACAGATTCAATCAGAATTTATCTTGGAGAAAAGGGGCTCAACGAAAAGCGAAGAGGAAATTTTAAAACATATTTTAAGGACTAACAAGAGCTTTTTTTCGTCAAAAAACCTTCATCAATGTTTCCGTATTGCGAGGAGACGGCCGAAGGAGTGACGGAAAAGCGACGATGTCAGTGTATTTGATTATCGAAACATTGGACAGTACTTTCTTTTGAGGCCGTGACAAACGGTATCTAGTCTCATCAAATAAGACTTGTGGACTGAAAACGCTTTTATTCAGCCATTTTTTCGGTGTCTTCGTGAATCGAAGTGTATTATCGACTAAATCTTGCGGCGAGCTGACAGCCTTACGGCAGCCATATTGTTTCCCTGAGGCAACGTCGCGTTTATTGTGAACTTTCGACTGAAACACGGAGAATTACTAATACGTTCGATTTTACAGAAGCCTTTTCAAGGAGAGAAGAGTCCCGTTATCAGAATCTTAAATTCAGGGATTCATTTTTGGAGTAATCAAAGAAACCAGCCATAATGTGTTGCTCGTGTCTTTGTAGTTGTATCCAGAAATTCCTTTCAGGCTGCTGCAAATGCCTCGGCAAGAGCGTCATGGCATGTTGCCGGGGCATGTGCCGCTGCTTCTGTAACGCTGTTTCCCCGGGATGCGGATTCCTTTGTCAGATCATCTTGTACGCCATTTTCCAGGGTTTCAACATCGGCACCGACGTCGGCGTGTTTCTGGAGACGTCGGAGACATACAAGCGTTGCGATGAGCTCTCCACCGCCACGCTGGTGCCCCTAAGCAACGTAACAAACCTTACAAGACCGTACTGTCTAAATAACGAAAATGCTACACAGGCGATGATTGGGGAGAAGGCAGCCACGCTTCAGATTCTAGAGGGCGTTTTCTTCTTCTTCATGTGCCTATCAGGGGGGGTCTATGTAATCCACATTGCTGTCCTGTTCCCGAATACTTGCAAGCACTGGAAGGACGAAAACTTCGAGAACATGGTAGCCGAGGCCGCACCTTATTACCAGAAGATTCTCCAAATTCACACGCTGTTTCTGCTGCTGGAGACTCTCATTCATGATGTGCCCATGTCTTGCTTGGCGGTTGAGCTGTGTGCGCAGATGTGGGGTGCCGGTGGCATCAATTGCTGGGAGTGCGCCATGAGACCAGGTGTTCTGCCCCCGAATCCAATGGGGCTGATTAATTGTGAGAAGTGGCTGGGGCTTCTGCTGGGCTCCATAGCTCTTGTGAGCGTTTATAAGGGTGAGTAATAACAAGGTCAATAGTAAGGGAAATTCATCATCACGTTTGGGGCAAACCTCATGATCATGCTTTCCAAAATGAGTGCAAAGGATTGCCGGCAAACTTGAAAAAAGGCCGGAAAACATAATCACTTCACTTAAATGATAATTTTAAAAATTCGCTGGTTTCCAAAGAAGTAAACAACGGTCTTTCCAAGTAATTATGTTGAGCTAGGACTGGTGCAGAGTGGCAGCAGCGACAGGGACGTTGAGAAGAGCGTATGAGCCTAAACAATAAGTGGAATTTGATTAGCATTGACAATTGCTGTCTCAGTCATTGGTATTCTTAAGTTATGAGGTAGTCGTTCTTTCCTTTTCTGATTTTTATTGATGTTCAAGCAACTCTTTAATTTTTGTCATTTCTTATGAATTTACTTTTTCCTTTGCAGGTATTTTGCCGCTCTATGCGTGGATAGGGAACCCATTCTGCTGGGCCTGCTACCCGCTACGCATCTGCGTGGTGCTCCCAGCTGGGCTCCTTTACTGCGTACTTACCTTGGCCCCTGCTATGGGTGTGGCCATAAATCGCCTGTTCGTAGTGGCACCACAGATGAAGGTAGAGATGGGAACCATTTCCTCGACCATCTGGACGTTCGGGTTGTTCTTCTGGGGTATCATCTTCTTGGTGTCTTGTCTGTATAAGTATTTCTGTGGGAAGTGGATCTGTGCTGTGTGCTGTCCTTGCGAGCGGAAAGAGGGAGAGGGCAAGGAGAGTTCTGGATGCGTCTGTTGATCTGTGGATGGGGAACAAGTACCGGGGCCTTGTATCAAGAGTTTCTAAATTTTGAACTGTCTTGTCCCCATACAAAATATTCTGTGAGTATGTTGTGAAATATTGACTGGTGTGGCTTTCCATTTTAAAAGAAAAAAGTGTATTAGGCTATTCCATAGGAAAAACTGGAATGTTCCCAAAAAGGACAAGCCACATTATAGAGTGTTTTCACGACGGCCATGTTGGTGTCCCAAACTAAACCTCTGGTAATTGCACGCTATTTTTATGCAGATACTTTCTTTTGTTTCAGTAAACCAATAGAGGCGCCACGCAGCTCTCGGAACAGTTCACAGGATTGGCTGAGAAAACAATAAACAAACAACAGAAACAATGGACCCTCGCCCTGAAATAATGGAGCTGCGTGGTAATAAGAACCAATGAAATAAGAGGTTACTGAGAGGTGCGTGGCATCTGAACCAATATGGCCTGTAGGTAGTCATGTGAATGAAAACGCTCTATAGGTGGTTTGAAATCAATCCCTACAGAGACACAGATAACAATGGTGAAACGAACAAAGGCTGGTGGACGCAAAAAGAAGCTAATGAGAGAGTATTGTTTATGTACACAAAACCACCTATTGTCAGATATACAGCAGTTGTCCACTGAGTTCGAGTTCGCCATGACCGCTGAATAAAAGAACCGAGTACGCATTTTTACAGGGTTAGCCTTCATCTCAAGTGAATATATTCACAAATTCAAGCGACGGAAGATGACCTGTTTAAAAACCTGTCTATTCTTTAATTTTCATATTCTAGCCATGCACCTTCCCGCCGCTATTTGTGAACATTTTAACTGTAGGTCAAGACTCACCCTGTATCAATGTCATTGACCGGTGTTTGTGTTCAGCGGCAACTTTAAAAACGAAAAGGGACTATTGACTAAGAGCTATGTTGCCAAGTAAGTAGTTTGCCGATGATATTCTCCTGTTCAATTAAAAAGAGGTGATTGTTATGGAAAACCGGTACTTGTTGCCCTGATAAAGTAGATATCTTAAAGATTTTCGTGTAAGTTAGCCATTTCCAAGCGTTTGATTTGATTGCAGTATGTTTTTCCTTCTTGTTTTGTTTGTTTGTTCTTGTTTTTTGGTACTTTTCATCGACAGTAATCTGCTAGCAGTATAGCTGGTGAATTAAGGATTCTTACATGAACAGAACGCAAATTAATCAGTCTGGGCTTGGATTTGTAAAATTGCGCCATCCATCAAGAAACCATGTGTTCAGAAAGATTTAAAGCTCTTCTGTCAAATCTACAATCCATGAAGATATGCTTCAGGCTACATTTTTGTATTTATTTATTTATTTATTTATTTGTCTATTATTTATTTGAAATTTTTTTAATACCCAGATCGCATTATTCCCAAGCTACTACCAAATTGAGACAAACTGGTACACGCTTTAAAAATAAAATAACCATTATATTCACAGTATTTCTTTCTCCCCATATGTTTATTACCAAATGCTCCACGAAGTCAAATCGTAGGGAGTAGTTTGGCGATAAGACACGAGTCCACTTGGCTGTGAGTTCATGTAAAACGAAATTGAGAGGATCGATTAATTGTTGCATTATAACCTGCACCATGGATTATAGGCAAATATTACCTGAGGAAAGATGAGGGATTGAAACAAGAGAACTATACAGTATAATTTGCCAACGTAGGCGTATACACCACATCATTAAAATTAGAAGCTAATCAATAGGCCATTTCCGAATTACCTTTGGCCTGTTTTTCAAAGCGAGGCCTGGTGCACAACCATTCGTATGAAAATGAGTTCAATTTGCATGTGAACACCGGAACTCGCTTTGAAAAAGAGGCCGAAGGTAATTCGGAAATGGCCTATTTTCAGCCTAAGTACAAGCGTTGTTGCGGAGGGGGAACGAGAAGGTTGGAAAACATTAGGGGCTCTGTGGAGAGGGGAAAGGCGCTTCTGAAATCCCCTAGTCTCCTTTCCCCGCCTCCTCAACTACGCTTGTTATGCAGGCTCACAAGGATCACTTAAAACTGCACTATCCTGTGGCCGTTTTCCTAAATGAAGTATTCTTTATAAGGGAATCAACGAAAAGTGTTTATTTGCTCGAAAAGAAATATTAAGAAATAAAGGTCAAAAAGAACGCACTAAAACACGTCTTTGAATAGAAACGATAATCATGCTGCAGCATTGCTACGATTATCTGGCATCTGGAAGCAATATTCCAGGCAAAATAGCTAGTAAAGAAAAACCAGATGATTCATTCTTATCAGCTGTTAGGGTTGCAAATTTATTTCAGCTATTTTACGGTTTTTGGGGCGAAATCATCAACAAATCGAAAAAAAGGACGAATTAGGGCGTATTTTACTAATTAACAATAATTTTCGGTAACACATTCATTTTCCATTCTTGTATATAAATAATATATGTATATTACATTTTTATGTTGAAAATGTATTTTTACTTCAAGCTTCACCTGTGCAATCCAATTTAGGGTTGAAATGGCTTAATTTTTCCTTTCTCACCAAAAACCAAATAAAATCTACGTACTTGTAAAACTTGAAACTAAAGTGGAACTAGTAATTTCACGCAGTAGTTAGTGAAAGCGAGTACGGAAACCAGTAAAAGGCTATTCACACCACAGGCATCCCAGACGTGCTTTGTGAGACATCGGGTTATATTTACAGATTTGAAGCTGTAGATATTTGAGGTATATATGTAGATTAACTAAAATAAAATGGTATTTATGTTTATTGTATGGTTTTTTCAAGTGTCTTAGGCAGTCAAAAGCCAAAATTCGGGGCATTTGCGCGTGAAAATAGCAGACGAATGAGTCGAGTTGTATGTGTTTCCACAAGCCGCATTATATGTATTATAACTGGACGCCGTAACCGAAGAAAAACCGAAAACAATACAAAATAAAGCATTCTTACCTTTACTCCAATGTCCCTTGGCGTGTCCTGGCTGGTTTTAGGGCCATTTTGACGATTTTTGTCATCCGAAGTACTCTCCACTATAAAATCAGTTAAGTTTAGTTTGTATTATTTTCAGTTTTTCTTCGGTTACGCCGTCCGTTGATAAAACATATAATGCGGCTTGTGGAAACACATACATCTACAGCTTCAAATCTGTAAATAACCCGATGTCTCACATAGCACGTCTGGGCTGCCTGTGTTCACACGACATTTAAAATATGACCAACAAAAGCTATAAAAAGTGCCGTGGTTACGTATCAGTGCTGTTACTGCAAAGAAACACCTGAATTTTACCGTGCCTTACTGGGTCCATAGGCGCCGAAGCTTGATTTGCATTAGTAATTACGTTTGCCCTATAATAATTTACTCCTATAACATATTATGTCGGTTCTTTTGAATAAAATAAAATTGAAAGTCAATTAAATATAGGTTGTATTTTGGAAGGTAGTTAGTTTTCTTTGCATGATGGTCATTACTGCTTAATATTTTAATGTAAAAGTGTCTGTGTAATTATATGTATAAATTTTATGTTAAATTTGGCAACGTCAATAAATTATTATTTTAAAACCATCAGTGCATGGTATTTTACCAACCCACTCTGAAGTAATGAGTCAGTAAGAAATAGAAGAACAAGGAAGAGGGCGATATCTGCCACTTTGCGGGTTCCTTAATGACAAAGCCCTTCGGTCAGAGGTAACACATTCACAGGTGCAAGTTTCACGATTTTCTCCTGAGTCCAAATGAGCTCTGTTTTAAAATTTTCAGCTTAACTTCCAAGATTGATCCAATGATCAGATTTCCCCCAATAAAGAAAACACTTTCTGACTACTAGGACTGCATGTAAAGAGAGCAGAAAAGAGAAAGAACGGAAAGAAATTTTCATTTTTCATTTATTGTTTTCTCCGTTCAAATTATATTAAGAATTACTTTTATAATAAATACAGGGTAAAGAAAATAGAATGGAGAGGGGCACGATATAGTAAGAACTAATTAGTGTCCTAAATAATATTTAGTTTTTAATATCTATAGCTTATTACAAAAAACGTAAAGAATTAAAGAGAAGGAAGCTGGAGCGAGTGGGAAAATTGCGAATGGGAAATGGGGAGACAAATGACTGGGAGGTTCGCATGGGAGTTTATCGTTGTCATGTCTTTCCACAGTTTGTGCATTGCGCTTGAGATAAAGAAATACAGGACCTAGGACCGTTTTGCTTCCCGTATCTTACGGAAAAAGACAAAACATTCGAACACCGCTTACAAAAGACACAAAATACTAACTTAAATTTCTTTCCGCGCACAATACCAGTTTTTGTCTTGTTGTAAGGCGAGACCTAGCTATACTAACGAACGAGCGTTCGGAGCTTGGAGCATCGCCTCAGCTAATTAAAGCCATTGTTACACGAACTTATTTTTGCTGCAAATTGCAACGTAACATCAATCATTGCGAGATAAACGTCAATAATCGCGTTAGCACTGAGTTAAAAGTTGTAGGATAGGTGGGCTTGGTGGCCTGCTAAAGACGCCTTAAAGTAAGACACGAAATTATTTTCTCTCTTAGATTTATCGCTTTCTGGACCTGTCAGCAGTAAATTCTCAACAAACACCGAAAGATATTTAGGGTTATTTGCTTGGGGGAATTTTTATTTTGAGCACCGCGGCTAGGTCCTTGTGACCAGTGTATTGTGTGCTTGATTTATTCTTCTAAACGAATGCTGAGTTGAAAATATTTTAGTCACACATCAATTCGTTTGATAGCTGTATGCAAATTGCACTACCGTCGGTGGACTGAACACAAAGTACATTTCACGCTTCTATGATTTCGTCGCTGCCTTTTATAAATATACATTATACTCTTCAAAATTTGGCTCCTCTTTGAAAACTTCTCGCAGTTTTCCTGCAGTGCAACCAAACAGCAAGCTTTCGTTGCGCGGAGCGTTCTTGTTGCATCAAGACATTTTGTAAGGACTTCAAGGTACGTGTGCGCTGGCTGTCTGTTTATTTTTTTTACAGGTAATATTGTAACAACGCAATCGGACCGCCAAGCAGAGTGAGAAGCAAATCTTGGAAAGTTATGAACTTCATGTAAATAAGATTGTTGGGACAAACACAGCGGCTGAGCTTTTACATGGATCAAACAAATACTTGAACTGATTTACCTGTGGCGCGGAATGAATGCTCTAGAAGATCGAGAAAAGGGTCTCTTTGATATCGACCTTCACCTACGTATAATGTTTTCAGTGTTTTTGATTTACAAACATGATCGCTGCATGCCAATAAAACTCGATTGTAATTTACTATAACTTGAAACTAATCAAAGATTATCACAGCTGTAACCTAGAAAACAGAGCACCCAGTCACGAATACACAAATGCACTTCTTTCTTTCCCGTTTCGTAGTCACCTGTGGAATGAGAATTATTTCACGGTTCTCATTTTCTTCCCGTTGCATTGTGCACATTTCGTCAACTCTGGCGTGATTCGTGAGACTAAACATAAGTCTCCTAAAGTTCATATATACTTATTTAAAAAACGTCCCTTTTATTACTCGCTCCAAGTAAATCTCTTTTATCGCCGAAATTTTTCATTGTAGGTCACCTAAGATTCCCGTGAAATAGCCTTTGCACGCTGAACAATCAATCCAAAATGGCGGATCGTCTGTGTGAGTTTTGCATAGGTTGCTGCTCGACCATCTGCGCAGTGTTCTGTCGCGAGATGACAATGAAGTGCTCTTACATCATTCAATTCACCGTGTACAGCATCCTTCAAGGCTACAACGTCGCCTCAGACATAGGCATGTTCTTTGACGTCTTCTCCGCGGTACGAAAATGTAATCAATTCGACGACCCTCCGGCTAATGGAACGCAAGTTGATCCGGGAGGGACAAGACTATACTGCAGGCAACCAGGAAACTTTACAATATCTGACCTCGATAAGCATATTCTGACGCTTGAGATTCTGCAGTGGTTCTTTCTAATTTTCGCCGGCATTGGCGCAGGACTTTACATTGCACACCTGTGCATTTTATTGCCAAATTTATGCAAACACTGCCGTGATCCTGAATTCGAACACGACGTAGATTCACCAGACACGCCGAGGTATTACCGAAACATCGTTCATATTCACACAGTTTTCATGTGCCTGGAAACGTTTATTCACGACATCCCGACTTCGTGCATGGCAGTGGAGTTGAGCGTACATTACTTCGGGCCAGCCAACTGCTGGGAATGCTCATTAAGTGCAAGTTCAATTCCAGCCGAGCTTTCTTTGGAGAGGGGCAGCCTGTGGATTGGTCTGAAGATATCAGCTGTTGCATTGATAACTATCTATAAAGGTAAGATACCGTAAGATACAATTGTTGTGATGGAATCCTTTCTTTCTAGAGCCTAGCTGACCACTCCCCGAAAATAAAATATTGTTTTCAACTTTTGAATTCTTTTCAAAACAATTGTAAACACCACTATAAACTTCCGTCTCTTCTGGTTTTGTTATCAAGAGAACATTGCGAGTAGTTGTTCATTCTTCTCTCCTTCCATTTTTGCCACTTTCCGAAGTATACGGTAAAAGCACTATTAAGCTCCCCCGTCTCTATTAGCCCCCCTCTCTGATAAGCCCCCCGTTTGGAAGTCCGTCCCTCCCCTCCTTTGGGACATGAGATTTTGCAATTAATCCCTCCTATTCCCTCTTACAAAATCCACTTTATGACGCCAGGTTGGTTTGTTTTTTAAACAAATATACACTCAAACACATAATATTGTTTGCTGCTCTGTATTAAATAATACAATGCAGTTGTCTGAGTTAGGTACAAAAACTATTTAAAGACGAAAACGAAGGGGTTAAGATTTGAATAAGCCCCCTCTCTATTAAGCACCTCTCTCTAATAAGCCCCCCATCAATGAAGCCTGAAATTAAATAAGCCCCCTGGGGACTTAATAGAGCTTTTACGGTAGTTTTTTCCTCCATGTTACCGTCCCCTTATATAATCTTGCAATTCTTAACTTACGTGGCATTCAATTCTGTTTGCTATTCAACGTTTCAGCAGCCTCTCAACAGCGCTTAATCAAATTATGAGCTCGAGATTTCTATCGCGTCATAGCTGATGAGAGCGCAGCCCGAATCAGCTATAACGCATAGAAATCGAGAGCGAATAATCTAATTGTTTTAGTATAAATCTACTAGTCGTTCAAAACTAAACAAGTAAATTGTCTAAGACCTCCTCGCAGACACTTCGAAAACGCGAAGAAGCGGCCGCCATTTTGTTGATAATCGCCACACACCAATAGATAGCGAGTAGCGTAGCCAATCAGAGAACGGCATTCGTGATAGAACGCCTGTAGATTTATACTAATTTCTGAGAGTGGTTGAATATTAAAGAAGCTACGTCACGGTCTTTGGATTTAGAAAAGTTAAGCCTCATTTTTTATCCGTTTCAATCTTCTCCATCCTTCACCATCCTTGCCATATTTGCATTTATTCTTGTCTCTTTGATGCTTATATTCCCTAATAAATTGTTATTTCACTGTTCCCCATTATTTAAATGCATTTTTTATGTCTCTAATAATGACGCAAAATATCGTGACCGAGCTCCTTTAAAATCCCCAGGGCCTAAGGTACTTCGACTGTCCAAACTGAACATTATTCAACATGACCTTCTTTTGGTACTGTTGCCCTAGGTGGGAATCCAAATGAAAATTTGTTATGAAAGTATCGAAAGGTTTTAAGATCAAAAATATTGAACAGAACATTTCTGTACATGTAGTGGTGGAATTAATTGTACAAAGGTGAGTTGTTGAGAGGTACTTTCTTATACGGTCGTGCTGCCTGTTTTACATTTTGAATTGCTAAGGCAAAATATTGCTTTTTTGACCCATGGCGTATGTAAGAGTTGGCGAAAAGATTAATGATTAGTACTTGAATTTCAAACCACAGGTATTCTCCCGTTGTACTTCTGGATTGGGAACCCATTCTGTTGGAGCTGCTATCCGCTGAGGCTCCTGATCGCAATGCCAGCTGGGCTCGGATTCATGGTAATGATCCTCACACCGTCCATGGGAATAGCAAAGCTTAGGGTGATGGAGAAAGTCCCGGATTTGGCATCAGCAGTAGATGGCCCATCCGATATTATCTTCATGATTGGTCTCGTGTTCTGGGTCATCCTTATTGTTGGATATTTAATGTGGAAGATTTTCAACAATTTTATCATGGAGTTGTGTCCCTGTCTAGCGTGGTGTACAGAGGAAGACGACAAAAAGAAAAAGAAGGAACAGGAGAAGACTACTGGCTGCCTGTGTTTCTAATCAAAGGACTTTCATTAAAACCGGTGTACGACCGCTGTTTCTCAGTCTTTTTCAAATGATTTTTTTTCGCATAACAAAAGTAAGCTAGATACACGTAAAAAGTCTTGGTGAGACCTCTTCAGGACTGATCAGGACAGGCATAGCAGTCGAAATGTTGCAAAGATTCTTTAGGCTGTTTTGGGCATGCGTGCATGCATGCAGGCTTTTCAAAAGCGCTCAGTTTGAACAGTGAAGTTCATAAGGAATCAATTCGAGGTTGGTGTTTATAACGTAATTTTGATTAAATGAGAAAGCGACTATGTTGTACTTTAGGCTTTTCATGCAATCTACCAAAATTATACATTATAGACATTCTATCAAGTTGTTTTTGTTCTTTATTTTTCTTTTTCTCATTCCTCCAGCTTTGTGCTCCTTACCAAATTTCGTTTTATCCCTGGCCCGTTTGAGTCCATGTCTCTCTTAGCTACCGTGTATCCGCTATGTTAATTCACTCTGATGCTATCGCCACACCGCGCGTTCATGCTTTAGAACCTGTACGCATAGGCTTAGCTTTTATGGCAGTGTAATTAAAGACTTCATGAGGCTTGAATCCCACATCTGCCTTCTGAATCCTTTCCAAGTATCCTGAGCGTGAGTTGGTTGGGAGTAAAGCTATACTACTCCCAGACTGAATAGGACACCAGCCCATCCCAGGTTGGAAGTAGCATTTTAAGAAAGGCTTCTCTTTCGGTCGTCGTTACCCGTTTATGCTTCTATTCGAACCGAGGCAATGTGAGAGTTAGTGCCTTATCCAAAAGAACAATACGAGTGACCTCTGCCAGGCTTCGAACCCGTAGCACTTGATCCAGAGCACAAAGAGCTTACTTTTCTGCAAGTTTCCGCGCTGGAGTCTCAAGGTCTCTCACCTGGACTCGCTGCAAAAATTATGCTTTGTTTCAACAAGCTTACAAAACTGTCGCAAATGATTCATCTAAACTGACGAGTCTCTTTGTTTTGAATCTACTCAACAACAGGAGCCGTAAGAAGCCGAGAATAACGTTTGTCTACTCAAACCTCTTGAGAGCATTACCACCCAAAAAGCTGTCTTATGCGTACAGCGTACATGACCATCCATAAAGACGTGGAGAGCTTTTCAATGGTAATTTATCGAGTTTCTAGATGGCTTCTAGATGACCAGTCCCTACTCGTTTTTCCCGCTCGCCTGCAACATACGACCTTCGCCACTCCCCACAATCCGAACGCCTGGAACAGGCTACGAACATTGTCAAAAATAAGCTAATGGCATTGTTCTAGGCTTTCGCGATAAATAAATAAATAAATAAATAATTAAATAAATAACATTATCATTCGATACTTTTCCCTTCCTTTTCATTGGCCCAGAGCCTACCACGTGACCTACAAATAACTGCATGCAAATAATGGTCTGCTCGTGCGCGGTACCGTCCAACTGTGATTTTGCTGCAAATAATATTCTGCTCATGCGTAACTGTGTCCACGCGTCCAAGCTCTTCAAATTCAGTGAAAAATGGCAGATCGTTTCACGCTTCCTGAAAACAATTATGGGAAACAAGTTCGGTTATCGAATGATAAAACTATTATTGAACTCGGTTTTCGCAAAATATCGTGATTTGCCAGTGTCTCGCAGATCAATTATTTGCCTCGGCCTTCGGTTTCGGCAAATAATTGAACTGCTCGCCACTGACAAATCACGATATTTTGCTCAACCTCGTCCAATAATTGTTTAATAACCGCACCAATCGATAGAAAACGCAGTTGAAAACCACTGTTTGTACCCGATAAACTTTCAAGAAAAACCTGGTCTCTAAGTTGTCAGGTTTGAGAAATTCAGTTTCAGTATTTCTGAATAAAGATTCGTTTTGAATAGTTTTAAAGTCTCTGTTGTTTCATATACAGCATTGGCAAGTTTTTACTTAAGGCGGGGGTAAACGTGAATTTGTGTGAAATTTTAAGGTGTTTGAAGAAGAAGGGATTGTAATGGAGTAAAAATGTTTTGAAACACTTCCAGTTAGTTGACACCCCACAAGGGCACTGCAGGTTGCTGGGGAACTGTTTGGTGTCCGTCTTCTAATTTCCAACTTCAAATCCCAATTTTAAGCCCCCATTAAATCTTCAATATTTCCTATTTACCTCCATTTAACTAATCCTTTGAGAAAAATTATCTCTTCCTAAATATACCCAAAATTCACAAAATATTCCATAACATAGATTTGTGTTATGAGCAGAGTTAACATTAAATCCATGTTAAGCGACTTGAAAATGGTGTTCAGGTATATCCCCGCCTTAAACTTGGCGCTAGTTCATTAAAAGTTGGTTTGTCAAAAAGTACTCCGGGGACCCGGATTTGTTTAGAGAAACAGGTCAGCGGGTTTTTATCGATTGCTGCTGTTGTTGTTTCTTTTTTTGCGCAGACCGCCTGCTGGTTGTGTAGCAAATAGTATAATGATTTTGAAATTAGTAAAGAGTTAAATCTCTGTTGTGGAACAAGTTGCCTTTTAAAAGTGGTAATCGTTTCAGGTACGTCCTTGGGACTTCAATAATCCTGTTCTGTTAACGGAAGAGATGAGACAGATAGATCAAAGTCCTATTTGGGGCTGTTTACATGGAGGGAGGAAAATCTTAGCACCAGGAAGAACACAGAAGGCGAAGCAACCTTCCGTTTGAATTGGTTTACATGCAGAAGCGTCTCAGCAGTAGGCTGGCAATTAAAACTTCAAGCCCATCTTCTTCCTGAACGTCTCTTAACTCATTCGGATGTATTTGACTAGCAGCGTTTTCGATATTGATGTCAATCGATCGTTAGCTACTTTAAAAAATCGACTTTGTTTAACAAGGGTGACACCATTGGAATTTGGAAATGTTGGTTTTGAGGAGAGGGGATAACCGGAGTACCAGGAGAAAAACCTCTCGGAGCAAGAACGAGAACCAGCGACAAACTCAACCCTCATTTGACGTCGAGTCCAGGAACTGTATCCGGACACATTGGTGGGAGGTGATTGCTCTCACTACAGTACCATTCCTGCTCCCCAAATTCCCTGTCTCTAGGCTGGGATGACTGTATCTTTGTTCTGTCCGCAGACAGAACCACTAGAATCATCTCGTGGTAACGTCTGCAGGAAATTGTTGGCCTTAAGCCAGCCAAACGCCCGGCCGCCGCCATGTTTGTTTTTGTCCCTATTACTAGGATCCGCTCCGAGCAAAGCTAGTTTCGGCATGGTGCTATTTTCCTATCTCTCAGCTGATGAAGATCCCACAGATTGAAAGATCTTAGCGCTATGGCCAAGTACAACCTTTTGCATGTAAAAGAATACAGAAAACATATGTGGATGATCCGCCTTCTAAGATCTTCCTAGTGCTAGGATCTTCCTAGTGCTAGGATGACATCTTCTCCCAATTAATGACAGAGAAGACATACGAAAACATTTATTGGGATATACTGATCAGAAAAGCTAGATCCTCTCAGTATGATTCGTCCATGGGAAGAATATACATTATGCTGTGACGTTATCAAGATAGCACAAAGAGTAACTTGTTTAAAAAACTTAACCGTTGTATTAATAAGGTACCAATAAAATATTACGGCTGTCTGAATATGTAATGACGGTTCGTTTAAATTGCTCGATAGCATTAGTGGCTTCCTGGAGTCGTTTTCATTCCATGTGAAAAGAAAAAAAAGTTAATTTCATTTGATTAAGGTGACGAGAAACTCGGCCCTTGCTTTCTGCACTGAATTGTCTTAAAATATCTTGTGGTTTTCGACATACAGTGTACGTTATCTCTTGAAAATTAACATTGGTAAGAATATGCCTTAGAATTTATATAACGAGCTGTCGTTACATTTACAGCTGTAATATTTTGTTGGTACCTTATTAATACAACGGTCAGGTTTTAACAAGCTACCCTTTGTGCTATCTTGAAAAACATAAACGCCGGGCGAATGTTTCTATTACTTTTACCCCGTCGAAACAATTAGACTCAAAATTGGCCGCTTTTGTTGTCATTAGCGGCTTTGAATAGTCATTTTAAGTCGCTCTGATCCTCATAATATCGCTCAATGTAGCTATACTTTGGACGTTTGTGTGCATCATAAATACAAATCACTCCGTAATACCGTAGCGTTTTGCTCGGAGCAAAAATTATGCCTGAATAATTTAGCCGACCTATTTATAAAGCTACAATGTGAATATTTATCAATTAAAACTATATGAGCGTGGCAAGTCTCTTGGTCATTGTCATGAGCGGCCAATCGGATCGCTTCCTCGAGCAACTGCATTGGGCTTCTTTTGTTCCCGAATGATTGCATTATTCATGTAGGCGAATTTCTCCCCTTGATCTCAAAACTCGTAAGGTGGGAAATGTTTGCACCTGCTGACGGCACGAATCTCGGTTATTAACCAGTCCGGAAATTCGTATTTCTTTAAAGGCCTTTAGCGGCGGGGTATATATAACTAACACTCCACCGCGAGGGGAGAAATTGCGGATTTCCTAGCGCCATCCGTGAGATTTGATTTTCGCATGAAGAAATGGAACCAGAGAAAGTTCAAGCAAATTCGGAGCATTGCGCGGTCCACGAGGAGTCTAACAGTGGCCGTCCGAAAAGAGTTTGTTCACGCAAGTCTTATTGCGAAGTGGAGACGGATGATGAGTTCCACGCTGAGGATGTCAAACAGTATAAGCCAAAGGGTGAGTTAGCATAGATTTTAAATCACTGCTACTTGCCTGATCATTTGAAATGCGGTGATTATAGCCCTAGCTGGTAAAATGAATCTGTCGGAAATTTATGAAGATTGTGCCATGTTAACACATTTACAGCACTGAAATGTATCGTGTGGCAGTGACAATTTGTTTCCTCAACTAGCACAGTCCATCCTCAACATCAAAAACAACCTTTTCTCGAGCCAAAGCTTGGTCGGGAAAATTCAACGACAGTAAAGCACGATATTAACAATTCAAAAAAGATGATCTAATCAAAAATAACAGTAGCCCGAGAAATGACAGAGCAACAGATAGATTCGTGACCACAAACTCAGAATTTAGAAAAGGGGAAAAAACAACTAGAGCTCTAAGTCGTTGAGCACAAAGAAGAAAATAAAAACACTGATATTATACTCCTCCATCACCAAAGAATAACAATTGAATAAGAGGCTAGCATTGTCCTGTATCAAGGCAAGGTTATAATTTTTCTTTTGTTTATATAAGTGCGCATATACAATTACGAACTTTCGTGGGCGACATTCGAAGTTAGGTGGATTTTTATTTTGAAAATTTCGAGTTTCAAATCCCTATGTCCTACGCAACACACAATCAGCTCACTAACAAATTGTCGATGTGTTTTAAAACCCTGCCAATAATAACATGTACCTTCGGTAGGACTCGTTATTAATTACAAATAAATTGCTGATGAGAATAACGAATACACTGTGCTTTTTTTTTTTAATCCTCCATTCTCGCATAATTTAAAGGGATTTTAATGCCACTCAGCAAGTTTCGTTTATCTGAGCCTGTTCTATAACAAAAACAGTTGAGGCGTCCCTGTATATTTTTTGACGCAAATGATAGTTTTTAAAATGCTAATTTAAAAGCGTTTAAAACACATTGTTCGTCTCATCAAGACGAAAGATAAGCAAGTGAAATTTTTTTTTCTCTAGCTTGATCATGAAACGATTGCTTCGATCTCCGACTTATTTTGTTGTCTTTTAATTGCTTTCCATTGCAAAACTATGTATTTTATCGTTCACGGCCTTCTCAAAATGGAGAGGAAAATTCTAGAAAACGACTTCGAGGAAGTCGAGTTATCAATGTTACCAATCTTTATGGCGTTGACACTTTATATCCCGTCTGTTCAAGTTCAAACTAATTTTATTCTGCAGCTGCTGGAAAAAAAAAAAACCACCAAGGTCCATGTTCGGTTTTCGCCCCACATAAACGTATGTTAAGCACCAACAAGCACCTGCTTAATTCTAACGGGCTCTTCAGTTCGCCTGAAACAACTCTGTAAACGTTTAGAACGTTTCAATCACTCTTGCATAAATGAAGGCACTGTTCCTCTTTGAGGTCTGCGGTTGACAACTGGTTTAGCCAAACAGGCCAACCCGACAAACAACATACAAACAAACAGACAATTATTCTTTCCAATTGCTGTTGTAATTACTCGCTTATTCTTCAGTAATGGCAGGTTCGACTCCCCAGTTTCCGCTTAATTGTGATTACATAGTCCTCAGCTGAGTCCTTCCGCCTCCAAAATGATGCTTTTGTTAGCCCACTATGTGGAAAAACAAAACATAACATAACATAACATAACATAACTACAAAAGTCCTACAAAACTGACCCTTTTGTGGCTAATCGTCTTTCCCGCCACCGGATACAGAGCTTGCCATTTGGAACCCTGTGTGTACGGTAGAGTGTACAACAAGTCGAAAACGATTACCAACGTCAGAACCCAGCAACTAAAACAAAGCGCACGCATCACGAGGAAACGAGAGTTATTAAAATGTTTTGTCGATTTTCACGTCTCAATTTGATATGATCTATTTTCGGTGATGGCATACATAGTAGATCAGAAGCGATGAGCGCATGAGATATTGATTTTCGTCTTCCCTGGGCTGGTGTTGTTGTTTGGATGTGTATAATTTAAATGCCGACCTTTCCCCATTTCTATTTCCATGTTCACACAGAAAACGTTTCAGCGTGTTGTTGTTCATCTGCAAAACGCAGTCTCCCACCATTTGTAGTAGAAATGGCGTGCCGTAAAAATTTTTGCTAAGTTCTGTTGAACCAACTTCTCTCTGTTGTAGCGATTCTGCTGCACCATTGTGTGGAGCGGGGTTGAAGCAGTGGTGAGAGCGCTCCCCTTCCATCAATGTGGCCCGGGTTCGATTCCCGGACTCGGCGTCAGAAGTGGGCTAAGTTTGTTGGTTCTCTACTCTGCTCCGAGAGGTTTTTCTCCGGGTACTCCGGTTTCTCCTCTTCCCAAAAACCAACATTTGATTTATTTGACTTATTTAGAGTTGATATGATTTAGAGGGCCGTAAGTTAGAAAACTGTAAAAAGGTTAAAAGGTTATAGCGTTCCCTCTTTAAAATAAAGCTATTATTATTATTATTATTATTATTATTATTATTATTATTATTATTATTATTATTATTATTATTATTATTATTATTATACTTCACTTAATTACTTGTCCACATTTACCTTCTAGGGCCAGAACCAAACCATGGTTCTAAGGCACTAGAGGAGTGTTTGTTCAATTTACTTGATTGAGAGGACCTTTCTCAATACTTGATTGAGAGGACCTTTCTCAGAATATTATTATTATTATTATTATTATTATTATTATTATTATTGCCTTTAACTTGTGTCATGCAAGTATTTTTTTTAGTTATGTCGTATTTTAATTCCCGTTGATTTCCATGTTATTACTTGTACTGAGTTTAGGCCATGCTTATATCACATTCAAAATGGCGGGGAAAATCTTGATAAGGAGTCTGTCCATATATTCCTTTCGTTAGTGTAGTACTTAAGTACTGCAGGTTGTATTCGATGAGTTGAATACAGCAATAACGTCTACGACAGCTTATGATGTCTTCTAGAATATTCGGTATAAAACGTACCCGGAAGGTCATGGATTCGATGTCGCGTCGAAGTTTCATTGGCTATTAAAAACAAATTAATTTCCCTGAATTGACAAGTCCGTTGCTCTTCTTTACAAAATTCGACACACAAATGTGTCTTTTCAGACGCTTTGTCTCTGTGTATTTTATTTTGACATTTAGTAATGTAATAGATACTTCTGCTTGGGAACAAAGGTGTACGAAGTTATGCTCTGCGTGCTACACGTCTCACGGTACACACTTGCGGAATTTACTTGGCGAATACCTTGGAACATATCCCTTTCCTCTGTTCAGCCTAGTTGGTCTACCAAAACTTTTATCATGAGCTTCATTGGTGTTTGGCCTTGTTCCCGTTATGTTGTGTACTGTAATATTTTGTTGAATTGCCTACGAAAATAGAGTTTATAAACGTCGGCTTTCTTTGAACAGGTGCGGTAAATTTCACCGCATGTCGATTTCTGTCTTAGTGCCCATTTTTCTTCATTGTCAACTACTCTTGCATTCGTTAATACCATAAAATTTAGATGCATTATCATTTTAAAATGTTGCAAATTTAAATTTGAAACTGTATGACCTTCTTTTAAGCTGCAATTTGTTTAAAAATTTATTATACCGATTCGCCTATCTTTTTGATTGCCATTCTAACGTTTCGGTTAAGTCCTTATGGAATATTGAGAGAGCAGATGAAATTTCACGCAATTTTTTTTATAATGCTCAATCCTCTTTAGGATTTAACAAAATTATGAAACGGAATCGTGACTTTGAGAAACTGATGTTTTATCTAAAAGCGACATGTCTTTTTAAGAGCTCCATACTTTTACCGCATACGTTTCTTTAGATTTTGCGTGGATAAACATACAAAGTTGATACCAATAATTCAAACATCATTGATCGCATTCCATGTATTACAATCTGCGTACCACACAGAGTCTAATGGTTCTTATAGGTATTTCAGCACTTATAGGTGTCTCGTGGTCAAATCGCAAATTAGGGGAAAATAATAGACACACCTCATGTTCTTCAATACGTGGCGAGCTCACAGTCTGGCACAATTTCAGACTGGCCATTCGATTCCCACCTGTCACAAACGTAAGGGGTGCCTCTAGGGCAACTTGTAATGAATAATTTTAACTATATAAACTACACATTTTTTGGGGGGGGGGGGGGGGCTATCGACACTGTATTTATTTCCATAATACGTCTTTAAAATAACACCGTGACAAGTCCTCTACTACACGACTTAATGAAAATAAAGTGACTCCCTGAAACAAGTAAATGTGCGGTGGGCATAATGGATGATTTTTTTTGCAGGGAATTCATTGTAGGTATTACGGTTCTGACTATCTACTCTAAGTATTATACTATTAAAAACTTATTTCACATAATTAAATGAAATGAAAGTCCTAATAAACGGTTGATGTCAGTGTGATCCAATTAGAAAGACAGGAAAAGGAAAATAACTATGGGCTGGATTATTTTCCTTTTGTCGAATTCGTGTTTTCTTTCTTGCGCCGCGTTAAGGAGTGAAGACAGACAGACAGTTGACACCAAACCATCAGACAGTTGACACCCCAACGTACAAGGGCCCTGCAGGTTGCTGGGGAACAGTTTGGTGTCCGTCTACTAATTTCTAACTTCAAATTCCAATTTTAAACATTCATTAAATCTTCAATATTTCCTATTTCCCTCAATTTAACTAATACTTTGAGAAAAATTCTTTATTCCCAAATATACCCCAAAATTGACCAAATATCCCACAACATAGCCTCGTGAGATGAGTGTAGGGATTTTTAATTGCTTGACAAGCAAACGAGGTATTATCCTTGTTAAACGACTAAAAAACGATGTTTAGGTTAAATCCCGCCTTAAGGGACAAATTTCCAATTCGATCGTTTGTCCCAGAGTGTCGAGAGCAGCTGATGCTAACATAACTTTGAGCATAATTTGAGAAAACTAGCACAATTTTTCCCATTTTTGAAAAAGTAGCACTGCTAGCGTAATTCACATATTTTGATAATTATCGGATCATTTTTTAGTTTTGACAGGCGCGTTGACTCCTAAATCCCAATTATACACTGACGTTGTTCGATATTTTAGCGGTATTTGCAGTTTACTGAGCCCGGAAATGGGGGCCTGGGACTAGGGTGCACGGGAACCGGAAGTCCCCTGGCAAAACATGTCGGTCCCAATACCTCTCGATTCGAGCGAAAACTTACAGCTCTCTCCTACCTAGAAATGACGGGCCAGAACCGGCCATAATTGCCAGAGACAGTTCCCTACAGTCAACAAAGGGAAAGTACGATAGGGGACGGAACGAACGTTTCGTTACACGATCGTATAAACCAGTTTCCAAATCAGCATCTGGTTGTTAGAGGCAGGAGGATTTCTTGCGATGCTTGCAAGGAGATTGTTTCATCAAAGAAGAGTATTCTACAATTTCATTGTCCGTCAAAGAAACACGCGACTGCAAAAGAGAGCATGAACAATAAACGGACCAGTACTACTAGCATAATATGCTAGTTTCACTAGCACAATCTATTAAAGCCTAGGTGCGCGCGCAATCAAAAATACTGTTTGGTGCTCTAGTTGGCCGTTGTTCTAGTTGAATTCATGGGCTCTGTTCGTTGTATCCTTAAAGCCTAGTTCTCATATACCGCCGACAAAACTAAGACATGGTCACCGGCAATGTTCGACGACCTACGTTCTCGCTGACTTATTATCGCCCTTAAAGGGCGAAGTTGAGCTCCAGTCAGCTTTGCAGGCAGATCAAAGGTTAAAAGACCGGGGATACCTCTTGCTATGGCGGGTTGGTGTTCTTATATACCCATCGTTATTTATCAGTTAGCCCTTCCGTGCCAAGTGGTGCATAGGGCCTCCTAAGAGGTTTCCGTGACCTACAGAGGTTCTTGCGGACAGGTGGCCAGCCCATCTCCCATGCCGGAACAATATCCCAAGTATTCCCTGGGACCATGTCGTCGGCACTTTGGAGGCATATGAGAACCAGGCCTAATTGTCAGAAGATTTTAAAGAAGCAAATTCCTTAAACGCTATAAAGAACAAAGAGCATTGACGTCGGCGATAATTCGTGTTCATTTGCTCGATCGAATGAACAAGCCATGAATTATCCTGCAACGCTGAGGATAATTATAACTTTGAACAATACTTTCAGTGGGGTTATATTTTAAGATTATCAGTCGTTTCTGTTGAAAGAAACAAAAAAATCTAAAAAGGGAAGAATACAATGAACGAGAAGCTTAACAAATCCTTCAATCATTTACTTTTCAGTAGCAAAATGAAGTTACAATATCGGACGATTTGCCACTGTAAGGCTGTGTCACGGTAAGACTTAAAAATTCATCATACTGAAATTGCTTTTCTCCCGTCTTTCAAATTTAAAATTTCGTCAATGTTAATTTTGTGCTCCACCTTTATAAAGGCAGCATAGAAATCAAAGTGACAAAATTTTACAAACAATTCAAATACAGCTGCTACGTATTTTTAATTATTCATGAAAATCACCCGCAGATTTTTACTCACGTCTTGTCACTCGCAGAAACATTTCCCACAATTTTCGCACTTCATACTTCGCAGGATTTCATAAGCAATTCAAATCAAAATCAAGTCAGTATAATCATTTTCTGCAAATGTGAAAGTCGCGTTAAATAATTTAAACTTATGTTTGAGTATGTCAGATTAAGGGAAAACGATCGAAAATACAAATTTGCACATAGATTTGCTTGTGGGAGAAAGATTTCAAAGTGTATGCTAGCAAACTCTTTAAACGTAAAGTTAGAGAAAACTGAGAATGCTTTTAATTTTTCATCTCTTGATCAAACTTGAAATAAGAACTGGTATAATAATTTTAAGTGCACACGTGGTATTTTCAATAAAGCGAATATATCTAGCAGTTTCATAGTGATTCTACAACCATAGAAAGGCAATTTTGTCTGCAATTAACGATAACACAGAGTTGGAAATATCAAGGTGCACAAAGGCAGAAAAAAAAACCCTCACTATTTGCTTTTAAGATCATAATCTTTTTAATTATTCTTGTGTTTTTCCTATGCGAGTTGGTAAATATTTATTCAGTCTTCAGCAAAGAACACAATAACAAGAACCGAAAGGCCATAAACTGCATGCTCTTTTTAAATGAACCTACCTTTCTTTAAAAAGAACGACAACAATCCAAGGCAGCTTTTCAAATATTCTGGTGAAAATTTCTTACCCTACAAAACCTCTTACCAAACGTTTTTCAATTTTATGTCCTCGCCCGTCATGTATGTTTGTTGCTAAATACAAATTTCTCTTTCATTCATGACACATAATAAGTCGTCTGGTGAATAAATTACACATGACAGCTGGTTATTGAGTGCTTTTGTGATCGTATTGCTACCTGTTCTGCCAAAAGAATAATCTTTTCTTTTTCGCTTGTTACCAAAATAGTGTTTTCCAGCTTTTGTTGTTTAACTTTCCTTCATTTTGACATTTCACTGCCATTAAAACTGCCGAAATAGTTTCTAACCGCTGCGCGCTATAGTACAGAAAGAGTCATGCTCCCTTTTTAGCATTTTAAAACGGGTGCTATGGAATGACCTTAAACCTTAAAATTTATTTATAATGAAAAGCAAAATTTTTTCACTGACAAGAAACAAATCAAAATTAGTTTTGCGCGTCTTCGCGCCACATTCATTTGTTGCCGTGGTTTAATTTCAAACTTCAATTAAATGGCAGTTCTAAACTGTTTTGGAAAGAAAGAAAATTAAAATCGCACTATAGGTTAACCAGTTAAACAAATATCCGTTAATTTTGAAGCAGACTGAAATTTCGTGCAATTATTTCTGATAAGAACTGATTTCGGTGACGATGAAACAGCGTGTCAAATTGATCAGAAGTTAGCTGTCTACGAAGACGACGGTTTCATTTTCTCTAGTTCTGTCGGTAGTCATAAACGCCAATCCCTTAATCTCGCGAACATTATATTTTTTTAAGCCCTAGTCTGCTTCAACCACCGTCAAGACAAAGAGAACGTGCTTTCAAAGGCCTCAAGCTAGCCAATGACAGATGGAAAAAAATTAACGCCTACGGCTTAATTCAATACGGGTCCGAGTGTATCATTTTAAACAAAAGCAAACAATTATGCTCACACGAGGAAAGGAGCGCTTTTGGCCATTATCAGATTTTATGCACTCATGCCCTAAAATGTGGTCGGGCTACAAAATATCCTTCGAGATAAATGTTTCGTTTTATTCTAATGGGCACAAGTAGCTATAGAGTTCTCTAAGTGGGGTACTATTAGGCATGCCTTTTCAATGCGGCATTTAAAAGCCTTCACAAACCATTTGGCTTTGTTATTCATTTTTTTGGGGTTAGCTGCTTTGAAAGCCGAGACTTGTAGGAACAAGTACGAATTAAACTGATGCTGTTTCTCTTTTTTTTTTTTTTCTTACAAATGACATCTCATTCTACAACATCCTACAGATCATTCTTACCCTTAGGCTAGGTAGTAATTCAAGGTCATTTTTATATTTTATTGAAGCAACTGCCCTTTTAGAAAAACCAATTCTGATCACGTACCTCACATCAAATAATTTTCGCCACAAAGCATTGAAAATCACTGACTGAAACAACTGGTAGCCAAAGATATTGAGCTCTTTTTTTTGTACTTGATAATATCGTGGCCTGCGGGGGACCTGTCGTTCATTGTACATTTGCTAACAGGCTGTTTCAGTGGTAGAGTTGGGTGTTAAACCTATTCCATGCTGACCGATGGCGTACGGTGACTGAATTTGAAATAAAGCTTAACAAGGAACCCTGACTGATCAATCTTCCCCGACTGTGGGGCTAGTATCAGAAGATAACGGAGTCATAAATCTTGGGTTATTTATATAAATTTCAAATCGCATAGGAACATTATTTACATTTAACGACATTTATATTTCTAAGGACAACTACAGCAACCACAACTTTAAAAGAAGCTTGGTGAAAAAATTCCTAAAAGGTTTCCTCCTGTGATAAGATCTGGTATCTGGTTTCTGCCTTATTAAAAAGAAGCTTAAATAACAGGTAGTATTGCTAAACAATGAAAGAAGGAGGCCAACAGCACAATTGCTCACTCATGAAGGCCTAACAGATTAAACGGTAGATATAAATGTTAGGCGATAGTACTTGACATGTTTCTGAATGTTAACATCACTTTAAGTATACGCGGGTGATCTAATATTGCTTTTCCAGTCGGCAAGGATTCTGCACTCTTATTGAAAGCAGAAAACGGATTTTCAAGAACAAAAGATTTGAAGTAAGGACACCTAAAGCCCACGTTGTTTTATCTCTACTCAAGGCTTTTGTCACCTAGCGGCCCCCTTACCCTCAACAGATGTTTGCTGAGAGAGCTACTTAAAAAACGGGCAATATAGACTGACATACGCGCGTGTAAAAAGCCTAGCGTCTGTTGGATTGGCTCGTCAGGCCATCCGATTTTCATAAGGTAGTTTTACAGTGGGATCTTACGACCAACGGTTTAACGGATCGCTCTTGTGGTTGCAAGTTGCTAACAACCAACCGGAGGTATTTGTTATATGACTTTTCCTGGGTACGCATATACTACTGGTAAATGACAAAAGGCATGCGTCTTACATGCGCAATTTAACCTGATTTCTAATGGTATTGGTAACGGCAGTGATGTTCTAAAATAATCTTAGTATATTGAGGGTCAGGTTTTCTGACCTCAGTCCATTTTTAACTGAGTTGTACGTGCCTTTTAAAAATGACTCAGTTGACTAACATTCGTTTTTCTTGTTAAATGTCTGCCCAGTTGATCATGATGAGCTAGTCAAAGGGCGAGCCATGGAAAGTTTACTTAAACCCAAAATGCCGGGAACATTTATGAACTTCTTTAATATGTTATAATCGAGAAAAATACTTTTAAGTTTAACGCTATATCAGGCTCTAGTCTGGATTGTGCGCGAAAACCTTGAGGAACTCGCTCTATTTTTCTTTAACTTTTATATTTAGCACTATTTAAAGCTACATTACGCCTTTTTGTATAACTGATTTAATTAATACTTACTGTATACAGTGCCGTCGGACATTGAAAGTTTAACAGCAAGAACTGATAAATTCATTTGGTAAAACGGCTAATTAAAGAACTGCACTAACTTTCATTCACTTAAAATTGTTTGATCGTCTACGAAATGCCAGTTTGGCATTAAAGTTACTAAAGTTTAATATTTTCAGAGTCAAGTCACGGCTAATAAAAAGCGGTTTCGAGCTAATATGTACATGATAGCCATTATGCACATCAAAGAACGACGAGTGCTCTTTTGTAAGCACTTTCTCTATTCACCAAAAATTTTAAAGATAGATTCGCTCTAGCTCAGTTTTATGTAAAAAGCAAACATGCTAGTAACAAAAAATTTAAAACAAAAATTGTTCTAAAACATGAACACCCGTTTTAAGAGGCCAGTTAAGCGGACACTGAGAAATAAACCAAAAAATGAGCGTATGAAAGATAGGCGAATTTTTTTACAAACGAAGTTTTTTGTATTCATCGGTCTAAAAATACTTTCTTACTTTCAAAATCCCCTTGTTACTGACAAGTCTTTATCCTTTAGTTCGCTGCTGTTGCCTAATTTTAGGAAATGAGACCTTTAGAAATTACAGCCAATTATTTCCGCGAGGGCTAAGAAACTTGCAGAAAACAGAAAGATCATATACAGTGAACAGAACATGATGAAACAACGCGATTACAGTGTAGGGGACAAGTTTCTTTTAAAAATTACGTTTGAAAGACCTGCTCGGTGGCAAATCTAGGGGGAGGGTGAAGGTGAGAACGGAGACTTCTTGACCCTCTCCTCCCTTTGAAAAACAAGCACTTGTGTCCATGTAATCGAATGAGCTCATGCTTATCTAAGTTAGAAGATTGAAATTATTGAATAGTTTACCAGCAAATACATGGAAATTGGTGAGACTGAGCAAGAACTCTCTGCTTCTGAAATCTCATGTAACTATCAAGGTAGTTAATCGCATTTTACAGGCTGGATGTTGTTGGCAGTTTTTCTGTATTTCAGCAACTGCAATCCTTGAACTAAGTTTTCTAATGAAACTGAAGTCTTGTATGCAGTATACCTTTGATGATGTACGGCAATAAATAATGCAGCAAAAAGAAAAGATGGTCCTTACATCAACCAGCAATTTTACCAAGTGTATTGTAAGTGAAAGGTAGACTTTTTTACTACTCTTAATAAAATCAATCCTGATCCGCTTCTGTTACACAAGAAGAGTTAACATGACGCAGGAAAACGCATCATGGATTATGCGTGTTTGCGTAAAAAACTCTAGTAAACTATTTCTCGGGATAGAGGACCAAACCTCATTCGACTAGCATCCCTAACAACATAACAAAAATTAACGACCATGAGACTGGGATTTTAAATGGACCATCCTTATAACTCAATCGATTGGTGAACGCTGTGTATAAGTTGAATTATCAAAACGTAATGCACACTGCAGTACACACGCTTTTGGTGAATTGATTAGCATACACTCGCATGCTATGTTCGTTGCATTTATTTTGTTGCTAAGAAATTCTTATAGGGGCCAATCAGTTTCTAAGTTTTTCAGCTTTCATGACAAGCAGAATTCAGTTATTTTAAAGATGTTGTTGCTGGTATTACATTGGCTTGAGGATTTTGTTTTGACGATTCACCACCATTTATCAAAAGCAGGAGGTATAAAAAGCTGCAGCCGTTATAAATAACTGCTCGAAGTCTTACTCGTCCCACACGATCAAAAACACGCCGCATTGAAAGTTGCCCTGACATACACTACATGACGTCACTGACGACAATGATACGAAGGCCAATTCAACTGCGTCTTCACCAGTTATGCAATTAACTAAATTGAACTCTTTGGTGCAAAATGGGATGCAGTACAGCTCACGTAAATATAGAACTTGAGGCCTAAGTGTACGCTATCGAAAGACTTGACCTCTTCGCTTTCATTTGCAGCAGTTGCATAGAATATTATTTCTGTTTGCAATATCGCGATTTGTCTGTACGAAGGATGACGCAGACAGAATATAGCACATTACCTTAGTCACGGACCACAAAATTCTCAAACCAATGACAAATGACCAAATTGCAAAAGAACACAACTAGTTTCAATGTCCGAACATAATTTTGGGGTCTTGATTTGGAACCTGGCACTTACCGAAAACTTGTGATCTCTGAGTTTAGATGTTTGGAATTTATCTTTACTGGGAAGCAAAAGAATATTGCTACGAGAATCAATACCTTATCCATTCACGTAGTCTGACATCAAATTGCCATGCATTAACTCATGTTGAATTCACAGAGATTCACGAAATAAGATAGGTTATAAACGTGAAATAATACATCTTGCAACTGAGGGTGATGGTATGGCCCTTAAGAACCAAGGATGATTGAGATTTCACACGAGTGAATGGTTTGTAAGGAGATATTTACCTTGACCAGTTTTCAGATTAAGCTTTTCGTTCCACGAACGTTTCACGCTGCGCTATCAATCTCGAACATTATTTTGATGACAAACAGTTAAGTTTATCTTTTAAAAACAAAGTACAAGGTTCAACGAGATTGGTGGCGAGAGGCCAGCGGCTGGCGTAAGTAAGTGCCCCCAAAACTCTTGGTATTGAAATGGGGTCAAATTACTTGTACAATCCTTCAACTTAATTTAGAAACTCTCCGGTAGAGTTAATTATAAATTTGAAAACATTTTATGACTAAACCAAACATCGCTGTGCTCGTGAGAAGGAACTCACTCGAAAAGGAACTCAGTAACTCTGGAAAATATCTTTTTTAAACATCGAAGATATGCTCAAAACGTACCGAGCGGTTGGTGAGTATTCTCTTTAAGGGCTCATTTTAACAAGGCAACTGCGGAAATGTGCAAGCAGGCGTTATAGGGCATTCTTAAGAGGGCTAATGGTTTTGATGGAAGGAAGTGTTAACAGATCTATGTTACCCTTGCTAACCTCGAGAACAATTCAAATGTGGTATAGGGAGGACGAAAAAAGCAGAGAAAAATTAGTTACTAAAAAAAATTAATTCCACGATCATTGAAAAATTGTTCACTTCAGTCTAGAGTTCATACACATGGCACCAACTGTTGGGCGATGGAGACCTAAAGAACATGTTCTCCGGCACTTAAGCTCTGAATATGGGATTTAGAACCCTTTACCTTTCTCTTGTATAAAACCAGTATAGACCCTTTGCAAAAATGGCTGGCTTTAAATTGTACTTATGCAAAATAGCCCCACTAACCTTGCTTTTGAGATAAAAATTCTAAAGAGTTTATTATCCCGAACGAGGTTAGTGAGGCTATTTTGAATACGAACAAAAGAATAATCTAAAGGCAGTCATTTTTTGCATTGGGTCTATGGTCCACTGAAATCATTTTTTTTTTTGTGGCTTAAACTACTTGAAAACTACAAAGAGTGGTCTGAGCACTGCTATTCTTCGTGGGTGGAAAAGACGAAAAAATACAGAGCACATGAAATTAACAGATAAATTGATAAGGAGACTGTCCCTCCCACAAAATTAGGTGTAGAACGCAAGAAGGTCGATTTACTTTGAAATGCTTGTTTGGAAACCCCGGTTTGGCTTCCTAACGTTTTCAACGCTGCTGTAAGTTTCTGTTAAATACTAGTTGAAAGAATTGTTAGAAGTGGATTCTTCTTACCAATTTGAGATCTTTTGTCAGCAGGGTTGAAAGGTGGTCAAAATGGAGAACTATATCAGTTGGTCTTAAGATACGTTTATGCTTCAATCATCAATGCATGCTAACACATTTTGCTCCTTGGCCATAAAAATCCCTTCTCAACTTGAACTGAGCTATCTTTCCAATTCGATTACAATGGAAGGGCCGAATATTTGAGTGTTATTCTGTAAGGTTTGCGGTCTGCAGCGTTATTTTGCAGGGGAGGCCTTACTGATATGCTCACTGTGACTCAAGTGAGGGGAACAGATTCACGAGTTACAGGGCACCCCGGAGTTTTGGCTTACATTTGAATTTTACGAGAAACGAAACACATTACGACAAACTATATGTATCCACTTTATCTTTTTCTTAAAATTGCGTAAATACGCCGGAAGAAAAATGCTGAGCACTTTAAACATTTTTGAAAAACTGGTTGTGTCCATAGTTCTGATTTCGCAATACGTTGCGGAGTACTTGTCACTAAATTATGATTTGGGGAACGGGAATGTCGTTGCATGGGTAAGGATTATTTCTAAAAATGTCGCCTTTCCTTTCTTTTTCAAAAGGCAAAGAACTGGCTGGCCTCACAGCTTTCAAATTCTGAGAAAGAGATCAAGTTTTTAATTTTCTGGGATATGAGTAAGAAATGCATGACTGGTTTTGAATTTATTGGTGTTCTGAAATAGAACAAACAAGAGGTGTGGTAATAAATAACAGCTTGAAAACAAAAGCGAATGACAATATATCTAGTTTTATTTGCATTATTAGAAAGAATAGCAACAATTATTTTTTTAATTTTTAATCTTTTTGGTCGGGCTCAAGTATTGATTTTTTTTATTCAATGAACAGTTCTCTGACTCTATGCCAAATATCTGCGACCCTAACTTATTTTAGTTGTTACTAAAAATAGCAAAATTGACAATCTCATTGGGTTTTCAAGTGGTTATTTAACAGATTTCGTGGTTTGCTCCTTTTTCGATTATTTTTAGCGCTGACTTCACTTTTAACACTTGGCACGAAAATAAATGAAAATAAAACACGGAATTCAGGATTTCAAACGAAGCTTGTAGCAGGTGGAAATTTGAAAGAATAAATCTATTTTCAATGAAAATATTTTCCCCACGGTAGTTTTATCTCAGAATATCATCTGCTCATTTGACTCAAATCATTAGCACCCAAGTAACCAATCGACTGCAGATTTATTATATGCTCGTTAACGCAGTAGAACTGGGTATCACAATTTGGTGAATTTACTTGTCCTCTTCTGGTATTCAACGGACTGAATAGTGTGTTTTTTGAGCACAAAGGTTGTCGGGAACATTACTATGCTTTCACCATTGACTTTAAGGAGGGGTACCAATGTATCCAATATAAATATATTCGCTGACTGAGAAAAATCAGAATGAAAAAAGGTAGGGTATCACAAGGTGTGTAATCGGGAATGTAATCACATTGACAACTGAATGAGTAAGTTATCAAGCTTGTGGACTTAAATAGCGTAAAATAAATAAACAAAGCAAAAGCTTTCGAATAAATGAACAAATCTAGGATTGTCGGTGCTTGAAACAAACAACTGGGGTCTCTAATAGACAAGTCGACTTTAAAAGAAATGAAACGAATGTTTATTGTTTATTTATCTACTGTTTACCTGTAAGATAAAAAGAAAAGTAGTGCAAGGAACATCGTTAACTTCGTGGTTACAAAACAGCTTCGAAACATTTGAGCACAATTTTCGCTTTGCATTTCAGTATCGCTGAGTACAATTCAAAACTCCAGAAAAAGGCAAACATTCCAGGCCAAAAAATAATTGCAACAATGCGATGACACAACGAGTAATACACGCTACTTTCAGAGGAAAATGGCCCCAGTTAAACTTGAGCAGCGTGTTTATTCAATACTTATCTCATTGTAACTCGAATGGTATTAATTACACGAGAATGAATGTGCAGGTATTAAAGTAATCTCTTCTTTAAGTTAGGATCTTCGGTAGAAATGGTAGTTTGAATGGTGGTCAAGAACTCAGCTAAGCTTTCAACAAGCAGCAGAAAACATCTTTCAATATTTTAAAGCTGAGCCGATCAATTTTTGTATAAACTGTGAGAATACCTAACGCTTGCCAACAAAAAATGCAGATGTTCGATACACAAATTACAAGACGATACACCGCTTTCGTTCACTTCGCTCAGCAACGTCCGCTGTTACTTAGGCTCATGAGATTGTACTCATTATTTTCAGCAGTTTAACAACTTTCTTTCACGCCTTTTGTGATTGTAGTCTTCTGTATCCACGTGCTTCAGGGTCAAACGATAAATGAAGAAGCACGCGCCTAAACACTCTCTTTGTTTTCATTTTAATTGTTACGGACAAAACCACACCCCGTCAGTTGTCTTAATTGCTCATTGTCTCCGAAGTCACTTTAGAGGAACAAGAGATTAAAAGGGCAAAAGATAAATACCAGTTTATCAATTTTTAGTACAAGAATTCCTGACACAACACTTATGTGATTTTGAGAGAAAACGGGGAAGCTACGGAGAAGACAGCAAAACGACGTTTATATCGTGAGTGCACGTTTTCCTGAATGATGTCAAAACCAGAAAATGACCTAGAAGCGTAATTAAGACCAAAAAGGTTCATCAAAATTTGCCTTTTTAAAGAGCCTTTTCTCCTTAATTTAAAGATGAAGATGAAGTTGTGCCCGGCGAAGTAACTGAAAAGTATTAATACCTATGCAAACGCAAAGAGCGAATCGATATTGCTTAATTTTCTTATTCTGTTTAGCGTACTGATTCGATCCCGGCCGTTGGCGGATTTGAAACCATATTCTTCAAGGACACGACCGTTTGTCTTTACCTCATTCTTTAGGGAACATGATGCCTAAAAGACCTTTACAAGTTTTCGTCTTTTAGTTGTCTAGTTTAAAGTCTCTTTGTTCTTTTATTCAATACTACTAGTATATTAACGCCCAGTTTCTTTTATCATTGAGTTGTTTATCACAGAAGAGTAAAGTTTGTCCTAAAAAGGTAAGGTTTTTATTTCGTTTTGATATTTCAGGTGGAAGACGAAAAGAATCATACTCATTCATAATGCTGGAGAAGAAACAGCGGCAAATAGCACAAACTCTGCGATGGTAAGTAGAGTTCAACTTCGTGCGTTCAACCGAAAATGAAATTTGATGCTGTAATAGTTTTGGGCTATATCGATATTAACCGGGCAATTTTTTTAATCGAATCTTTCCACCTTGGCTCTTTATTTGCTAAAAATTTTAACTTTTCACTTTTATGTTTTGAGTCTGCATCTTTTTGTGTCTCAAAATTCCAGTTTCATGAGTTTTCTTCCAAAGATGTGCTAAACACGCAGAGTGATTTCGACACGCGCTGATGCGTTTCAGTTCAGTCTTGCCCGGTTACGGATTCCTAACATGGGGTGTTTTATATAGTAAAGTGAAATATGTACGTATCACGACTTTGCAAACCTGTCCCGCAAAACTGCGTCTCCCTGGGCCTACTGTAAACCATCACTCGTGTCAGTGAGTTCGTTTTAGCAACCCTGCCATTTAACCATTCACAGCTCGCTATGACTAAGTTCAGTGACATGGTGTAACAAGTTTCAAAAATAGTCTTAAATACTAGAAAAAGCGATTGAGCAAATATCGTGTTTGTAACATAGGAGGTGTGTAAGGATGTGCTTATAATCGATATTTTATATGTTCGTTTTTGTTAGCTTTTGGCAACATCGAGGATCAATATTGAACAAAATGCAAGCATTGTATAACCTATACACGTGGATCTAGTCATTTAATACGCGACACAGGCCTACAAACTGTACTTTGACAAGGATAATTTGGAAAAGAAATCTCTGAAAAGCTTCAACGGATAAGCAAGGAGGTGGTTATGGCGTAGTTTACAACGTACAGGCTAACGCCCAAAAATGACTTTGACGAACTTTCAAGAACTTGACTCTTCCGAAACTATTAGAAACGACCGGAAATGTTAGAACAAACTATGAGAATGGTCCAATAACCTACTGAAATTTTTCTCCTTTTGTATTAAACGAAAGACGAATTTAACAAAGAAACCCGTTGTATATTGTAAGGTTTCCCACAAGCATCTATTTAGAAAGTGCTTCTTTTTTCCTTCCCTAGGCTTGGCGAAAATTACGAGCTCAAGGAAGGCATGTGTCTTCCACGATGTGTCATGTATACTCACTATTTAGATTTCTGCAGAAAGGGAAAACTTTGTCCAGCAGGACCAGCGACGTTTGGGAAGGTGTGTGTTGTTCAGAAAACAGTTTGTTTGTTGACTTCTTTTGAACTTTTGAAAACTCGTTAAAATTTTAAATAGTAATTGCTTAAGCAATAGACCTTTTTAGCTTGTATGTTTAGTTTTCCTAATGTCGGTCATGTGATGTTACCCTAGAGAACCTTTTTTTTTTTATTTCGCCTTATTCACGTGCATATGTACGCATAATTTATGAAAAGACAAAAGGCAAATCCCGTTGAGAAGATCACATGGTCTACATTAGGAAAACCAAATCTTCAAGCTAAAAAGGTCTGTTCTAGACTTCAGCTTCACTTTTGGTGCTGTCTTTGGTGCGAACTCAGTGAAATGTTAAGAATGCTGAAAGAAAAAACACACAAAAAAGAAAGACTTTAGCGTGACCTTTTGAACTATAAACTCAATCTTTCCATTTAATAGTTATGACGCTGATAGCAGTAGTGGATGCAATAGAATAACTTTCCTTCCGTTTTAGTATTGGGAAACAAGGATACACCCACGACACCTTATATAATTTTATAATAAAGTTTTGATATAACGCGTGCTCTGATTGGTTAAAACAGCGTACTTTATCAGAGTACAGATGCACGGCCGGCTACGGTCTCACGCAAATCGAGTCGACCCAAATGAAAAGTGGCCGACCAATTTCCGAATTTTTCCTTCGGTTTTTATTTTGAGTGAGGCGTCTTATACGACCCAGAAATCGAGTATGAAAACGAGCTCTTAGCCTCAATGGATTTGGAAGATGCTTCTGCGAGTAACACCACAAATAACAGCGTGATATTAATATCACGGGTGTTTTCAGAATTAAGCTTACAAGCTGCTGAAATTGTGCGAGTCGCGCAGCGACAAGGGCAATTTCAGCAAACTCTGGAAACACAAGTGATATTAACCCTTAATTTCACGAGGACTCATTCCAATTACATGTTAAAAACAGAAGGGTAAAATTTTCTCAACAATGCTGAGGCACGTCGAAAAACAGTCAGTCAAGCGAAGTAAAAACACTTTCCTTCGCAAGCCAAACATACAAACAACTCAACTACTTTTTAATTAGCGTCCAAAACGAGTGTAGATGATTATTATTTACATACAGTCGAGAGATAAATATGAGTTTCAGTCCTGAACAAAAGTAACAAAGATCAAACCAAATGTTCAAAGCTTCAATTTATTTACCTGCGCTGTAGACTGAGGTTTCCACCACTTGAAAATACACATCCACTAAAAACAGGCCTCCGTAAACAACAAACCATTTGTCCCAACGGTTTCTACCGAGTTTGAGTTACTCGTTCCTCTCATTAATGGTAAACTGTTCTGTAAACCTTTTTTGGTGAGCTGCAAGATGCCGTGGTAAAGTAAAAGCCCTTGAGGCGTTGAATCATTTTCTTTTTTAACCACACAATTCAGCTATGCCGGGCTCCATCGAAGTCGATCCAAGTTTTAAGCTTTTCACGTGAAACCTCTTTTGCTATTCCGTTTATCACTCGGAAATTTATCTTCCTGAGTATCTTTTAAATCTAGCTCTTGATCTTTACAGCTTTTTTAGGGAATTTCAGCTGGATTTTACTGAACAATTTGCTTTTCGATCCCGATTTTTGGCCAAAAAACTACTCGCGACTACTCGCACTTTGATGGTTTCTGAACTTTGATGATTTGACATTTTGACAGCTTTGGTCTGTTTCAACCAATAAAATGTTTTGAACCATTCTAACAAGGATTGTGATTGGTCTGTTTTAGCGTACCTTATCAGAGTACAGATGTACGGAGGATGTACGGCTGACGCCACTCGTACGATTAGGAAAATAAAGTTTTCCGAAAATTTTAGCCGAATGCGTGAGGAAATTAAGAAATTCTTTATTATAAAACAAATAAAGAAGCCTCGCCTGTGATCTGTTCTTTTGTAAAGCACTTAGGAAGCGGATAGAGCACTCAAGAAGTAGGGAAAACACTCGACTACGTCTCGTGTTTCCCCTACACTTCTTTCTTGCTCTATCCGCTTCCTGCGTGCTTTACAACAGAACAGATCACAGGCGAGGCTTCTTTATTTGTTAAATCAGAACGTGTGGGCATATGAAATTTACGTCAAGTGAAAATATGTATCATTTTTTTCTATCAAGGGCTTCCGTAGATGTTATATTAGCTAAGCATCTCTGTCTTTATATTGCGAACTAACAAGTGTACACCCACGTTACCTTATCGCAGAACGCGTCGGTATTTTAGATTTACGTTCAGAAAGAATCTGTATCCATTAGTCCCATACTTGTTATAGACTAAATTCATCAAAATTCATCTCCGTTTTTATATTGTATTGTGAAGCACGTTCACACCTGCGTTACCTTATCAGAACGCGTGGGCATACAAAAGTTTTCGTTTTGAGAAGAAATATATCACGTTATTATAGAATGAAAAATTCCGATGCTTGTTATGAATAAGCTAAGTATATTTTCCCTACCAACTGCAAGCTCTTTAGTTATAAATCAAGTTCTGCCATTTTTTTAATAGTTTAACCGTTTACAACATTTGGTGTGTTTGTGTTGTAGATCATTCGCCAAAGGTTTCCGAAGCTGACCACCAGAAGGCTTGGAACTCGCGGCCAATCCAAGTAAGTTTGGGAGTTATACTCTTGAATCTGTTCATATCCAAACGTATATCTTTGACGCTGATCCAGAAACTGAAAGAGTCTTGTACAATGAATGGCTTCGCGTCTCAGGTTTAAAGGCATATTCATTTTGCCCAGTAGCATAACCTTGCCGAGAGAAGACTGAAATATCCATTATCCACATTATATTTAATGCTAAACTTATTAACTTTTGTTTGGTTTTTCTACCAGGTACCACTATTATGGCATAGTTGTAAAGGAGACATCAGCTTATTTCCATGCGGGATATTCCAAGAAGGGCCTAACAAGGTAGGTATAACAGTATTTTAATGCTTTGTCCAGTGATAATTAGTTTGAACGTTTTATATTTTAATATTAGATAACAATAACGAAAGGAAGTAAAAGAGTAACCTTCTAATTTTCGTTATAGATTTTCTGGAATGAAAGGAAAGGGAGATGTGGTAAGTTCCTTCTTCAAAGAACGTCATTGATAAGCTAAATAGCTTTGAAAATAGCTCTATTTTGCGGGAATGTCGAAATGATAAGTGAACGTTTGCTCCGAGGGTTTAATTTCTCATGAGTAGCTTATGATATTAAGCTTACAAAAGGCTGCATTTGCATTGGATTTACTACTATTTTATTAGATCTCTATGACTGGACTCACTATAACAATATTATTCGGTTGCATACAGAACGGGAATCACAGGAAATTTTCCCTAAGCTCCAAGTCAGGCACGCTGTTGCCAGAGTTTCCCAGCGTCACCAACGTCCACCTACCGGAAGCCGTATCTTTTCACAAGGTAAGATGCGAAAGTTCGAGATCAGAGATGAATTAATTATTATGCTTCGAAACATTCACACCCTTTACTTGTCGAGTTCTTTTATGAGCACAACTGTTTTGTTCCATACAGGCAAGACTTTAGTTGTTCTTGATTTTATATCGCTGAAAGACAAAGCCGTTCAAGCTCCCAGAAAGGGTTAGCCAAATAGGCTTGCCAACACTCATAAATACAAATCAAATGAAGAATGATCCTCGCAGTAGTGAACGCAATTTACGCAATTTGCGAAAAGAAGCCTGGAAAAAAAAAATCACGACTTCAACGGGGTTTGAACCCATGACCTCGCGATACCGGTGCGATGTTCTAACCAACTGAGCTCTGAAGCCACTGAGGTTGGGAGCATGTCAATTGTGGGTCATATGATCCCGTGAGAGAAATGAGTCAATTTCATTCTTCATTTGATTTCATTTCCGCAGTTCATATACGATTTATTTCATATACCATTCACACTCATTTGTACATAAACATTCTAAAATTATGCTAACATGTGCTTATAGGTGGAGACATTTATTATGATGTACCGAACACATTGCCAGAGAATGCTGGACACTGTCATTAGCGCCAACTTCGAAGGAGTAAGTTTTTTTGGACACCATACTGATTCAGGCTTACCTGTGATCCACTGGTGAATGTATAACCGATGGCCTCAGACAACCTCTTATCCTTCGAAATTACACATCTGTGCCGTGCCTTAGCCACCACCCGCTCATGTCGCCCAATTCACCCCAGCCCCCACCCCCACCACCACCTACCAACATAGTAAGAGAAAAGATAAGTGAGTATGTTTATTAAAAGTTTCTCATGTTTGTCTGCAGGTTCAGAACTTTATTACCCACTTCTGGCAAGGCATGCCGAGTCACATTATTTCAGTTCTAGAGTGTCCCGTCGTAGTTGATATTGTGGCCATCTGTGACTCTATTTTATACAAGGTGAGAACGATGTCAGTTGCATTTGTTGGTCTACCGTTGACGCTCTGGGTAGCAGCGTGCATCCCTATTCAGCTAAAATAATCATCATCAAAATCTCGTTTCAATCTTTTCTCGGTGAAAGGGTTTTAAATATAACCACATTTCTGATCACACGGGTGGTCGGTTGAAGAGCACTAACTATATTTTGTTCTCTAAGCTAGCTGTCATAGTTTCGATCTGACTTCATGTTAACTTTTAACTCTAAATTAATTGGCTCTTTTCTATCTGTTCTTTAGGTCTTGACTGACGTGCTTATACCCTCAACAATGCAAGATCTCCCAGAAAGGTGAGGACAATAATGGGTACATCAAGTAAGAAAATGCAAGTCTTGAAGCTATGCGATTGACCAATCCCGTAAATTAAAGTTTTGTCGTTAACACAGGTGTTCTTACCTCGTTTTCTGATCACACGGGTGGTCGGTTGGAAGAGCACTAACTATATTTTGTTCTCTAAGCTAGCTGTCATAGTTTCGATCTGACTTCATGTTAACTTTTAACTCTAAATTAATTGGCTCTTTTCTATCTGTTCTTTAGGTCTTGACTGACGTGCTTATACCCTCAACAATGCAAGATCTCCCAGAAAGGTGAGGACAATAATGGGTACATCAAGTAAGAAAATGCAAGTCTTGAAGCTATGCGATTGACCAATCCCGTAAATTAAAGTTTTGTCGTTAACACAAGGTGTTCTTACCTCGTTATTCCCTTCCAGTCTTCGAGAAGAAATAACTGATTTCGCTGACAACTTACTGGACTGGTTAGACGAGTCCTTAATGGAAGTGCCACTGGCCCTCAAAGCAGCTAAATTTGAAGGTTAGTTTATTACCCAAACATAGATTTGAGTAAACTTGTGGTTGGATCATCGAAGGTTACTTATCTGCATGCGTTGGTCCACGAAGGTTAACTTTAATTCAGTTCTTATTATATACCATGGAACTAGTCAAGAAATGCTGATTAACTCAACATATCGACATTTAACAGTTGATATTTCCTTTCCAGTTGCAAGAACGTTCACACAGGCCCTGAAGAGACAAGTGTGTTTTGTTCACCTGGCTCAGGTAAGCAAACTAACACTAGTTCCATCGGTTGACAACAAAATCACTTACTTGTGTGTTTGCCTATCAACGTTCAATAATATTCTCCTTAACATTTGCAAGCTTTTTCTTGATGGTCGAGTAAGGTCTTCTTTTCAGCAAGTGTTAGTTTAGTTAGTGTGGTATACAGAACTCTCGACAGGCTGGTCGCTGAGTAGACGAATATTGCGCAACTAACCGATCAAAATCCAAACAAATGCATTTACCACAGAGGCATGGTACTGACGAAAACTCAAAGCAAAGACGTCTCTTTCGGCACTCAATTTGAAAGCGACCTTATTAATCAAGAAGCAAAAACTGTCGTCACAATCCTATCCAAAGGTCTTTGAATTTATTATTTGCTAATTTTACTTCTTTTCGATAACTGTCGTAGGCCGCACGTTCAGCGTTGCTAAGTTACGAGGATGTGTCCCAGATGTTGGGTGACCTCACAAAGATTGACTTTGGCCAGATCTTGTCCAAGAGTATCTTCATAAGTGGAACCACTGAAATATTCTACAAAGCTAAGACATGTAAGTAATCAATTCCTGCCAAATATCTTATTTGGTACACTCTTATAAAATACTATTAGATTTGGTATTTTATAATGGTAATTGAACTGAGTGGAGTGCAATTTGGTCTGAAATCATACGCGTGATTTCAAAATCGAACGAGCGCGCAGCGCGAGTTTGATTTGAAATCACAAGTATGATTTCAGACCAAAATTGCATGACACGAAGTTCAGTTACCACTTTATTACACCCATTTTGAAATCACACAGTTTTTTTTTCAATATTAATATTTGTTTGTCCATGAAATTTGATAGGTTAGTATTATTTCACTTTCATTTTGATGAGTTACAGAAAGGATGCGATTTAGAGAAAAAATGGTGCAATTTGGAAATAAATTGCACTGTTGAGAGCCAATCAGATTGCAAGGATCAGCAGTGATTTAAAAACGGGTGTAATAAAGGGTGAAAACATTTGGAATTTGGTATCTTAGAGTGAAATTAAAATACTTCTTTCTTTTTCTTTCTTTATTGATCCTGCCCGGATCCCTTTTATTTTCTCTTTTTTTTTCTTCAGCATGATCTTTGCTTAATTGACTGGATTTCCTGGCTAATTTTCATTATATTACAATTTTTAGTTGTGGGTGAGCTTGAAAGTCTGCTCAGCAAACAGGCACCACTAGAGGCGTACATAGAATGGCTGGACAGTGTAGTGGATCGATGCGTCATCAAGGTGATTAAAAGTCTGAGCTAAAGCAAATGGTTGCAGATCCTTTACTGTAATAAGTCACAGCACAGTGCAGATGATATCTATTTTATTAGTCAAAACATCGTTATAATTGATTCTGGTAAAACCAAACCCAGCTGATTCTTCAATAATGGTGAGTCGTTTGATTTCGGGTCATTATGTTTTGTGCCGGAAAGCTGCTCGTGCAAGTAGAACCCTTTGTGGTGCATAAGAGTAAATGAACCTTAAAAGGGATTACATTATGCCATATAATTTTGTTTTTGGGTTTTTCAGCTAGAATGTGTTGCAAGAAATTATACTGGATAGTTACCATACAAAGTATTGTTTTCTCGGCAGAAAAGCTCGATCATTACACGTACAGCAGAATATTTGCAAACTTTCATAGCCGAAAAGTAACAACATAAAATTTACCGTGCTTCTAACAGGAATCAGAAGAGAACATGGAATCATCTTTTGAAGACAGATCCAGGAAGTTCTTAGCCATGTGGTCATTCATTACAGCTCGTGTTCTTGCTGATTTGACACTTAGAAGTGCACCAAGTTTTGGTAAGTTTTGATGCAATTCCTATGAAAAACACTGGCCTCCTCTAATGCACTGTTGCCTTTCTTCTAACCAATGGCAGGAGTATTCCATTTAATCCACACTGCATTCGAGGAGTATGTGTTCCTTGTGGTTGAAAATCAGATGATCTTGGAAATGGACAAGAAACTAAACAAGTCTCTTGAAAACCATCTAAAGAAAGGTTAGTTTATTGTTGTATATCCTACACCTGTCTTTTTTGTAATTATTAAAAGAAAAAAAAAACACCTGCGATCAATTAAGTGTGGGAAGATTCTTTTACAGGAATCTTTTCATGCATAATCTGCCAAACGGAAATGGCTATTCCTTTATGTGGTAATCCATCTTCGAATTTTTTATTTATGGTGAGCTCATGTAAGAGCCATCGATGTGGTCGGGATGAAGCAGATCACCCCAGGGCAAATTTTGATATCTACAATCATGGACAAAACTATCTGACAAAACGTCGGGCTGAAAGCCAAATATATCCGTATCCGTCTCAACAATACAAACTGCTGCTCTAATATAAGTTTCCTCCCCTCCCAATCTGTAGTGAACAACGACAAGAACTGAGAAGCCCTAGTCACTACGTCTCACCTTTGATGTAGAAGTGGAGCATATTCATATTCATATTTTCATTTTCAGAAAACCAGACTTTCGCCCCATCCATCGAAACAGAACTCGACAAGCCCAAGGAGAACATGCGGCCAGAGCGTCGACAAAAAAATTCAAAGAAACACCTCGAGCCAAAAGACAGAAGACGACCACCAACTTCCTGCCTATGCAAAAAGAAGTTGTTGGCAATGATAAAATATCTCAACATCAGCTCAAGCCGACAGTCCTCGCCAATGTTTACTCAGCAGATGGCGGCCAATACATAGCCACATGCGCGCCTAGTGTAACCATTCCAAGCCAAGAGTCTTACCAGACGGCACCCCTCAACAATCCATCTCGTCCGTTCGTGCAACCCGCAACTTTAGGCGCTCCCGTTAATGCACAATACCCACTCATGCAAAACCAGCCAAACCTTCAAGCGCTGCCAGTGTCTGACCTAGAGCCAGCCCGTGATATGACGGCTAATGTTCCGGAGATGACCGCATTCCAAGGTGATTTTCTCAGTGCTATCGACAAGGCGATCTTCAGCTCCAAGATCACCCTGAACCTGGATGAGTACATGAGTGCCCATTGGGTCCAAAATGAAACCCCCAATCTAACCGTGTTGAACCCAGTGAACCTCCAGGAGCACAATCCTGTGCACAACGTACCCATGAACTTCCAAGGAAATGGGAATTTTCCGGTCACCTACTCAAACAACATACAACCAAATGTTTTTTCCAACACCCAATCACTGCCCACAAACCCACGCACGCAGGAAATTCCTTATATAATTCCCCCTATAAAGGAGGACTTCGGCTCTGTTCAAAGCCTAACAAACGTTTATCCGAGATACAACGCACCAAATTACCTCTACGAACCCATACGAAATGTGGTGCAACCGAATGGAAATGACCTCATGGCCTTCAATGGACTGCTTAACGGGCCCGCTAATTCTTATGGGATGGATGGCATGCCTTCTCATGAAGTACAGCTAAACCGACTTGGAGTTGGTGCTGTGTAATAGTATAGTTATCGAAGACATTGGTTTTTCAAATTAGTAGTTATAAATATGCAGATTTACTCAGTATGCAATTAATCTACGGAACACTGTTAACTTTAACAACAATTAAAATCATAGAAGTAAAAAGGCTATATTTTATTCATAGATTCCAGCCTCGATTCATTCAAGAGAGGAAAGATAAATAACGATTTTGCTGCAGTTTTATAGCAATTGCAATTACCTTCATGCTTAGGCTGGTGATACTGTAAAGTAAAGACAAATAAATTAGCCTCTTTCGCAGACGTCTTCGGGCTCGTCCACGCGTTCCTTGCCCACGAACGTCTGCTGAACTGAACTGCCACTTCCGTTCGCCGGCGGTTAGCCTTTGTTTTGAAGAAACCAATAACGAGCTGCGTAAGAATGGAAATCGCCACCCTATTCACGTGCATCGTCTGTGAAAATAATCCAGGGGTCGAAGTCCTACCTTCCATAAATTGGAAAACGAAGTATCATTGGCTAACCGCCGCGAACGGAAGTGGTAGTTCAGTTCAGCAGACGTTCGTGGGTAAGGAACGCGTGACGAACCCAAAGACGTCTGCGAAGGAGGCTACAAATAAATTGCCCACGAACGTCTGCTGAACTGAACTGCCACTTCCGTTCGCCGGCGGTTAGCCTTTGTTTTGAAGAAACCAATAACGAGCTGCGTAAGAATGGAAATCGCCACCCTATTCACGTGCATCGTCTGTGAAAATAATCCAGGGGTCGAAGTCCTACCTTCCATAAATTGGAAAACGAAGTATCATTGGCTAACCGCCGCGAACGGAAGTGGTAGTTCAGTTCAGCAGACGTTCGTGGGTAAGGAACGCGTGACGAACCCAAAGACGTCTGCGAAGGAGGCTACAAATAAATGTGAATACGCTAACTTATTTCAGCGTTTTCGAGGCACCAAAAGTTATCTGGTGTATAGTTAAGAATTACAATGTGACAAAATTAAGTAAATTTCTCTTTTATTACGAGTACATTCTTCGCAATATAAAAGCGACAAAAAACTGTTATTATTTAGGTGCAATAGAAGAAGAATAGTACATTATATCCATAACCAATGGAATATAAAAATTATAAAACTTGCGCCGTAACCGTATAAATAAACCTTCCAAAGAAAAGACTTGCGCAATATTTAAAACAGGATTGTACACATAATCAGAACTTCTGTCCTTAATTTGGCTCTTATTCAATATAATAACAACTATTCGTTCACTACATTCAGAAGATGTATTGCTTTGCTTGAATTTGTGAACAAATAAAGGGCAACTTGTCCACAACACAACTCATGTTTATGAGCTGAATTACCGAATCAAGCCTCTCCACACAAATGTGCCGAAATTAAAATGATATCAAAATACCAAAGCAAATATTATCTTGAGGTTCGTGAAAGAACATAACGTGATAAAAAAAATTATTCACTTTAGAGAGCATTCAAAGCTTTTTTATGAAAGTTAAAGCAGCACGAAAGGAAAACTGATGTGTTTATTACATAATATATACACAGAAAATGGTGCTGTATAATAAAAATTCCCTTTTTGACCATCGACAAGATCATAAAAAAAAATAGCAACTGTGAAACCAGAGCATCGGCTCTAAGAAAGACAAAGCATAAAAGCCAAGCGTAAAAGCGAAGCTCAACATTATTATTATTATTATTATTATTATTATTATTATTATTATTATTAAAACCTTGAGCTGCAGAGGGGAAAAGGAAGAATTTTGAGATCCAGATAAACCATTCGATAGCAAACGTTTGAAAAAAAAAAAACATTCTTGAGTCCAAACTACTTTCAGATGAAAGCGTAAACGAATTTTTACAACGGGTCAAAAACAGCAAAAGATTGTCATTAGAAAACAAAGTGCGATGCGTACGTTTCTTCGAAGATTCTTGGAGAGTCTAGAGAAATTAGACAAGTAACAAACATATCTCGTAGTAGGCCAGAAACATTGCTGAACAATTTTGACATTGATCCTGATTGTTTAGATCAGTCAACAGGAATTGGCCGCGGTTCAAACAGAAGCACAAAAACCCTTAAGTGCCTTGATAGTTTTGCTGTTACTTCCCATACCCACAGAGAAAGCTTACAGAGGCAAAACATCATCCAGTTATAAAGGATGCAGCGCTTGCGAAACGACACGAGCTATTCCCTTGCAGAACCGAACATTATAACAAGAGTCAAAGCCTGCCAATATTTTTACGCTTGGCATTTCGGTGGTGTCCAACAACGTATATATTCTTCTGTCATAGTATTACAAGTTGGTTTTTGGATTTAAGGTGGTTTTTGCCAGATTTTCCAAGGATTTCACCTCATGAAATGCGATGTATCATACAGTGGTCCAAATACAAAGGATTTATGCTGATCGTTAAACGACTTAGAAGTTTGGAAGTGTTGGGAAAATGTAGTTCGTCAATAGAGGAACACTGAAGCTTCGATCTTTACAAAAGAATCCAGGCCTTGATATTGTTTTCTTTATTAGTTCAAACTAAACACTATAGCATAGAAAACCGACAATTAAAACTTCTTGTCTTGACTTTTTGTACAAGCTCAAGCATATCTGATTTTGCTGATATTATCGTGAACTTTTCGAAGAATTTATACAAAATAACGCTATTATATGATGTATTATGATTATCTCTCTTTTCACAAGTGATCCTGATGAATTTAATTTGATCATTTCTTTCCAATCAACCAGTAAGTACGCGTCTTGCCTTTTCCCTGTTGAAAAAAGGCAGACTGAATGAATAAACAAACAAACAAACAAACAAACAAACAAAGTCACGCAAAGTTTATTTTGAAAAGACAGGGAAAGACCACGGTCTATAAGACCTGTTTTGGGCAACAGTTTCGAATATATGTTGATAATTTAATTTGAGCCCTTTTACAAGACCATCTTTGCACATCACATCACAAGCCTTCGTTTCCATAGACCGTCTGCAAAAATGGCTGCCTTTAAATTATTCTTTTGTTCTTATTAAAAATAGTCTCACCAACCTCTTTTGGGATAACAAATTCTTTAGAGTTTTTATCTCAAAAAAAAGAAACGAGGTTAGTACGAAGAAAAGAATAATTTAAAGGCAGACATTTTGCATAGGGTCTATGGTTAAACTTATTTTAAGGACTTCATGATCACATACACAAGGGTCAGAGTCTCCTTGAACTACGTAATAAACATTGCCATGGCAAGATATTGCTAAATAGCTGTCGCGTAAATGGCAAAAATAAAATTGCACCTTATTATAGGAAATTAAAGTTCGTGTAAATTAAGGTGTTCGAAATATACGCGACTTAAATTAAGCGAAGTGAAAGAAAAATTACCTTCCATTAAAGAAAATTAACGCGAACGAGGTGCCAAATTTTCAAAATAAGGGAAATTAACGCGACTTACAAAAAGAAACAATTTTTTTAGACAACAAGAACAAATTTATGTTAACTCTAAGGATAAAAACCATGATACCGGCAGATCTCCACCTTGATAAAATAATGCTTTTTCCTTTTTCAGATATATTGTAAACAATTTAACTTTATTGGAAAGATTGATCTGAAACACAGTTCGCGAAGAAAAAGCCATTGTTTCCTAGTTGTCAAGAATGTCTGGAGCGTATCGAGAATTTGAGGCGAAAATAATGGAAATTAATGACGCGGAAATTAAAGCTAACAAAAATGAACGCGACTTAAATGAACGCGAATTCGCTTTAATTTCTCGAAGAGTTAATTTTAAATAATAAGGTAAGCATTGTTCGCTTCTATGTCACTGTTAGAGATCACGTAAGACGAGGCAGCGCATTGAACTTGGATTAACAGCATAAAATTATCTTCCATTTAGGATCAAGAGATAAAACATACCTTTAGTTCCACCATGCCTCGGAACTCAACCTGAAAGTCTGTATTTTCCAAGAATTGTTTGCTTGTTTCGCTGATATGGATTCTCATTGGCTGCAACCAAGATGACGTAATACATTAAGACGCTTGACGACAACAAGTACCGTGAATATATACGAAAGATCGAAAGTGAAAAGGAAAAGGGACACTGGTGTCATGATGCAAAAAAAAATGTTGTGTGATTCACGTAAATGTCTTCTTTCTGTGTGGTGTTGGCCGATAGTACTATGTTTGGAAAAGATGAAAACAAACACTATACGATTTTTGAGGCGTACCAGAGCTGTAGTTCTAAGCCGGGAGGCAATGTTGACGGTGTCCCCAAATAAGCAGTATTGAGGTGTCTTCTCACCAACTAGACCCGCTGCTACGGGACCTGAGTGCATGCCTAAAAAGTTTAAAACGAGAAAACAGAGTGATAAACTATGTAAACGCGCAACGGAACTCAACGACTACGGATTTACGAGCGCTTGCCTATCTGTTATAGCGGAGAGCAGTTCCATGTAAAATTCTTGACAAACCAAATCTTTCGCTCGATTTTTACGAGAGAGACAAACCGACCATGGTGTAACTTTGGTTCTGATTTGGGATGTACTATAACCGGTACCAAGTTGCTCTTCAGAGCGACAATTCATGGGGGAAGATTGATTAGAAGGCACATGCACATCAGGGGTGTAGCCAGGATTTTTTCACAGGTACTCAAAATTTTCCAAATCACCCTTCCCCCACCCAAGTCCCAATATTTTTTTACGTGCCTTGAATAATTTTATTTTACCATCAGTATGATGAGGTTATGTCTTACTTGATATTAAATTACAACAAAGTCGTAAAATTATTTGTTGTTATTTTTAGTTTATTGAAGTGCTCAGATCTCTTATCATAAATTGAGCTAACAAGTTAGTGGTATCTCAGACATTTATTCACAAATAAGTGATATTTTACCGCTGTCTTGACTGGCATTGTTTTGCTTGTAAAAGCACCTGTATAGCCGTAATTGTGCCCTAGTTATCTTTCATTTAGGTTCGAACTTCTTAGAAATAAATGTACAAAGAAACAATCAAGGCCGCGTACATGTCTGCATCTCCATGAACAAAAAACCGAAATTTCAGTTTTTATTTTCAACTTTTTCAGGTGCGCACGGGCGTCCGAGCGTACAGATAGCTACGCCCCTGAACATAATATTCACTGACGTGTTAGAGGAGATACACTATATCTTTTAAAGACAATAGCTTCCGAAAAGACGATGATAGATCAGAGAGAGTAAAACGCTTTCACGCAGCACAATTAAAATTAACCAGAAGACCAGAAGTGGTTCCGATGACTTCACCGCATCATCACTCAAGATCTTTATTACCTATTGACCAAACTACGTTACTAAGGATGTAAACCACTTTAGTCTTACCAATAGTGACAGTCATAGGCTTGTTATTGGCTGGATTCTTGATGCTCTTGACAGCCTCTAAGGTGTCGAGTGCCATTGCTGACATTGGTTCAGCGTGACGCAACTTCTTTACCGGAGCACCGCTGACCGTCATGTACATTGCGTCTCCTAGTGTTTCAAACTACAAGCATGACTTCATATTAGATAAATTATTTTAGAAATCAGTATCGTGCATACTGGTCAATGTCAAGTCACAAAATTAAATCATAGAGAACTCCTTGATAGATGGTGATAAGGCATTGCAACGGAGTAACTAGTAAGTGAAAAACCTGGACTGTTTTTCAAGTTTTCCCGGGGCTTCATTTGTGGTAAAATGCGCCACTAAAATTGTAGTTGGTTTGTTCTTGCTATCTAAAAGTCATTTGACAACAACAACGACAACACTTTATTGTACCCGTAGCTTACAAAAACTAATTTACAATAAAAGAAGCACAGTAACAATTTAAAGAAGGTTACTTACTCCACGAAATCATTAACTAGAAAGCAAAAGTGCAAGGGAGCCAAAGTACAGATTGAAATTACATATTAAAAAATGCTGTACCGGAGGTACTGCAAAGCACACACACAAACCAGCACATAAACAGATTCTTGAGTGATGTTTAATAGATTTGACTCAAAATGGATAAAAACAGGGCACTAGTCCACTGAGTCTTTTTTTTTCTGCTCTGTTTTGTCTTCACGTTTATCGGCAAAGACGGTGCATGCTGTTACCTTCCTTCAATCCAAGATACCGAGCTAAATGGTTAATGTGAACCAATCAATTGATACACAAGTTAATGTGTATATGTTCTTTGTGGTATGCCCAAATTCTTTCTCTAATTACCTTGTAAACATCGTGCTTTTCTGTGAGTTTGTCCAATGTAGTGAACATGGTGTTGACGAGGTTGACAATTTCCATGGCCTTAACTTGTGAACAGATGGTCACAAAGCCGTCCAGATAACTGAACATTACAGTGACGTTTTCAAAGTACTGAAACACGAAAAAGTTATCATTACGGAAACGTAAATGTTTCTCTTTTAGACTCCTTAGGTGCCAAACAGAAAGGAGAATGGAGAACGGTCTTTTTTGTTTCAAACATTTTATGTTATCCCACTACAACCCAATTATAATTACAACCTGCTAAACAGCAGTACAGAAGTTGCTGAAATGTTTTGGACATTTGTTAAGTGTGAAAAGGCTATGGGATGGATTAGGAGAAGCTCTATCAAAAGTCCACTTGCGGGTAGTGGATTTTGAGGGAGGTAAAGCCGGGCTATATCATATACCCGATTATCTTCAACTTCGAGCTAGAAGGCGACGGAGGACCGACCAAACCTTACTGAGATAACCTAACCTAAGTTTTGTAGAATTGATTTCGGTTCTCTTTTTCTTCGAGAGCTTAAGAAGCGTAAAACAACCAGGCGAAACCATGCTCACTTTACCAGGCTTCTTTTGCACCATGACAATATATATTCCGCAAGATAAAATGCAGAGTGATGCAAAAAACAAACAAACAAACAAAAAAACAAAACAAAACAAAAAAACCCCGCAAATTAGACCACTCTGAGCACCTCACAGGTTTCCACTGCCTTGCTTCCAAGTCTTAGTCTGTCAGCGATAGCTTTGGGCATCATTCTGTAAAGCAACTCTTCGCTTCGTTTTCTCTCCATTGTAAGCTTTGCTATGTTTTCTTCCAAGGCCTTTCCTTTGTCCAACTCCTAATCGAGTAAAAAGACAATTGAAGCAATTGCCAATAATTATGGGACGTGTAACCATCTCCAAATACTGTTCCCTGCTCTCTCTCTCTCGTATGTTTAACCGTGTCCT
>JAEMWC010000231.1:877500-915000 GCA_016490735.1 Pachyseris speciosa | reverse complement strand
CAAGCTTGGAGGGTGGAGTGAGGTGCAGATTATGCGGCAAGGCCCCAGAGAGCGTCGTCCACGTATTTTGTGGGTCCAGTGCGCGTGCACAGGGCAAGTACCTCTCTCGACACAATTCAGCGTTCTACTGTTTACGAGTTGCTGCATGATGTTGTACTCATAGGTGAAAAGCCGCCCTGGTATTCACCCGGGAAGCCAAAGCCCGTCTACTAGTGAGAGGACGTTCCAGCAGGTTGGAATGTGCCCGTTTATATAGAACATCAAGAGGTGTGATCCAATAGAGTGGACGCTTGCATCGTCAATCACAAGAGCAAAGAAGTATTACGAAAGATGCAGAAGGCAGTACTCTCGAACACACTCAACATTGCCCGGACTTTCAAAGTTGCAACCTGAAGGATAAATAACTAGAGACAGGACTGCAGGCACAATTAGGTTCTAATGTGTTTTTTTTCGTATTTCTTTCGTAATATGCATAGACACATATAGATTTTTTATAATTTTTATATATGAATATAGTTTTTATTTCTATCTTATGGTTATTAGTAGTAAGTAGACATATATATTAACTCTAATGGCTCACAGATTACGCTATATGAGCGCCCTGTGTGGCTAGTTTAGTCTTAGCATACAGTCGTGTATTCTGCAATAATAATAATAATAATAATAATAATAATGATAATAATAACATACAGGAGGCTGTAATCTCGGGAACACTAAACATCTCTGGGACGTTTAAAGTTGCAACATGAGCAACGAATATAGCTATCCATTAATTAACTCTCTTCAGTCAAGATCTTCTGGACTATAAAGTTATGAAGTAACCGTCCATGAATTTTTTTTACAGCCGAATAAGTAATATATTTTAGAGAATTTTAAAGATTTTATTATTACTATTTTAGATTCTGATGTCCTAAAGTGTTTATCCTTTTTTTTCTTTTTCTTTCGGAGCACTATTTATAGTGCTAATTGTTATAGATATTTTAAATTTTAAATTGATAGCTTTGTACTAAGTTTTCACTATAGTTAACGGGGTACGCTCAAGCGCCCCGTCATACTATTTTACCCGTATATAGCATACAAAAGTTGAAACTGCTGCATAATAACAACAATGATAATAATTTGTTAGTTTCCTAGTTTCGATGCACACTTTTGTAGGTTACAATACGGCTACTTTCTTCAACTGGCATTTTTCCGATTACGGTAGTTACATTACTAGTATAACTCACGTGGTCCCTCGCCAACTCCAGTTGAGGCAGCGGTTTTATTCCTGAGAGGACCATCTCACGTGATGTATCGTGCAAACCCAGGTCATTCATATAGAGACCGATACGCATCATTTCCTCCACTCCTCCAATTCTGTTACGGGAACAAAGAAAAAGAATATGGACTGTGAGCTTTAAACTTTATTAAAGTCAGAGGCAAAGTAATGTTTTCAATTGAATGGAACGTAAAAGTATTTGGCATCGGCACTGGCACTGGTATTGTCCAGCATTTTTCTCAACCAAGATTAAAAAAGGGAAGTACGTTAAATTGGAGAAGCCAAAGTGGCTGATTTTCATAACTTTCATTTATAGAGAAGCCCGACAGTACTTTGTTTAAGCTGTTTTTCTCACTATCCAATGTAGCGTCTAAATTCGACAGAAGAGTCGTTGTAGAGTTGATACTAGGATGATTATTAATAAGCACTTCCACCATTTTGTTACATTTTTGAACATTGTTTTAGAGTTCAACGATTTACTACTGATATCTCGCACGTAGCCAAGCAAACACGCTTTTATTATCTCCCAGATAACTGTAATGAGATGTTTTGGCAAATTGACATGATTGCGGACATGGGTATCAAATCGGACCAATAGAAAAATTCACACCCTCTCTCCCCGGGCATACGGTAAGTGACAGGCCGAGACGAGAAAGGATTCCTCCGCTGTCCCACATGTGAGATTCGGGCTTATTTTCAAGTGTACGATTACTAAGACATAGGTTACGTACAGCGGTGAGCAAATGTATACGATCTTATTCCATGACTTCATGTACTTCATCATGCCCCGAAGATGAAGTTGAGGGTTCCCACTGCCTGCGGACGAATACTTTTCATTCTCAGCGGAGAACAACAGTGGGCAGACCTGAGTATTCCCATTTTGGTAGTCGCATGAGGACTGGTGCACGACAAAGTTCGCCATCGTTGGACGACGGAGTGTTGGAAGCGCGCAAACCAACTCAAAGCTCACGCGTCTTGTCATGAACTAAGAGGAAATGATAACTTGGTTAACACTCATGCGCAATTACGGAGTAGCCGCTGAAATTGCAAAATATTTGAGGTAATGATGAGTATGTCTCGAATTCCATGATTAGCAAAAGCACATTTATGCAGTTAAGACAATTCGCGCCACTGGAACCAATCAAATATCCAAAATTACTTTCACTGAAACGTTCAGTTTCATTGGAAGAACTTCGGTAATTCTAATAACTACAGTGTAAAACTCACTCTCAAAAATGAACTAATATATGCATACATATACATACTATTCTCTGACCCAAGTTTCTGCTCATATTCTTTAAGGGTAAGGTTTGCAAGACGGTCATCATATGTTATAAATAACGTTTACTTAATTTGTTTAAGCGATCTCAGGTGTATGCAGCTGTAAATAATTATATCTCTGCTTAAGTTCTAGTTATATCAATTTAATTATTAACTGATTGTTATTTATTTCATCATTATTATACCACAATTATTTATTACTTTATTTGCTCATATTTATTTATTCGTTTTCATTTTTGCACTTTGCACTGAAATGGGCCCTTTGCAGCTGGTCAGCCACGTGGTACAAAAACGCCAAGCAAACAATCCTCTGGGGCTAGAGAAACAAAGAAAGTTACCATTTAAAATGATGCAAGCTCTTTGTTTGTCATGTCCCAGTGCGTTGCTTGCTCTCCAGCATGGCGTTTATTTGTACCACTTGACTGACCAGATGCAAAGGGCCCATTTACTAGATGTCCTTATAGGATTTTGTAAATAAATTATGTAGATGTAGAGGTAGATGACGATTTGATTCCTGAACAATCAATCGCAGAAAAGGTTTCTCAGCAGTTTACGTCAAATAATTCTTTTAATGATTAGCTTAAGACTACGTTAACGACGATCTTCTGTTGCGATGTATTCCTGACCCCTTGGCGAGCGGGGATATAGCCATCGGAATGACCGTACAAACTCCAGAATCTAATTTGCAGACACGTATCAAGCTCAATTTCTTTCCATAAGCCGGGTACTAATTCGTTCTGATAACTATTTCCTGTCATATTGGCCAAATAAAAAAGGTATCTTCAGAGAAACCGAAGAAATTCTTATGATGGCCGTTCGTACAACCGTTAACTAATAGATATGGTGATCGCTGAGCTATCTTCCACGCCTTTTCTTACCGTTTCCCAAGTAAACTCCGCTTTTGGTCGTCTCATTGTAAACAGCTCTCGTATGTCATTTCCTACTACACGATTCCCGACGGTAGATACCAGTCCGTGTCCAGCCATATTTATGGTCATGTCGTAAGACAGGACAAAGCTGAAGGGAAATACGTTGAAAAACACTTCGACATCGATACCGCGCTGGTGTTGAATCGACAACAAGTCTGGACCGGGCGGTCTGTACCCGGAGTTGTCAAAACCTAGGCGGTATACCACATGTGTGGTATTGTTTTTTATTTCGTTGCTGAGGATTTTTATGTCCACGTCCAAATTGTAAAACGCAAACGCAATTTCCTTGATCTGCCCAACAACGTAGAACATGAAGCCCTTTCGTTTCGAAATGTAGTTCAACGTCAACCCTGAACTCGTTTCCTCTTCGCAGAAGAAACTCGGCGACTGAAGCTTTGGATAACCAAATCGCATGTTCTCGTGCAGGTTGTCGATTCCGATCAAAAAATCTCGCAGATATCGACCACTCACCCGGATAATGCGATCGTAGCCGTAGTGGCTAAAGAACTTCACAAAACAAGAGCCGAAAAATTGCATGAAATCGTCGCTAGTCATGTCCGTCTCTTCACCGAGAACTTCCTCGGCTGCATCGGCGATTTTCTTCATAAAGCTCTCGCTGTATCGCTTATGTGTGACAAAAACGTGGTCGTATATCCCAGCACGCTCTCGGATCGCATCCCATTTCGCCTCGCCATATTTCTCGATCAGGTAATACTGCACACTTTCCAACAGCATACCGTACATCTTGATACAGTGGTCTTGCTGTTCACGGCAAAACGCAGGGATCTGTATTATGAAAATTAGTTGAGCATTAGCTGTATTGCATAAACGGATTAATTCAAGAGCCTGTAAGGACGTGGGAAGCGGGTCCAGTTTCTCTTAAACCAACTTTAAAGGCTCAATGAATGATATTTTCTTTTAAATTGGTATTCACATGAAAAGATGCAGACACAGTAAGGAACAACACAGTAGAAATTTCAAATTATTCGTCGAGCAGGCATTTGTTAGGAATTAACGAATAAGTGACTTGTTAGGAATTAGGGTTTAAAAAAGAGTATCGGGACAGAAGACGTTTTATGATGGAAATAACCACAATTTGGGAAGTCTCAGGGATTAAAGACGGGCCGTGGCGGAAATGGGTGGAGCGGTAAAACTGTTCTTCTGACACTGAACAAATTGAGTCTAAATTGTTGTAACTAGTTACTATATTCCAAAAGCTAGTTTAAAACGTAGAAACAACGTCACTTACGTTTGCGTAAAATTGGGTATCATTATCGCGTATTTTTACTTTCAATTTTCCTGCGTGCAATCTCTTTGGATTTCATGACGTCAGCTGGTTGCAGATCGCAGCTATTAACCCATTGGCACCCGTGCCGGCCAAAACCGGCCGTAAAAAACTCCCATGCTTCAAAACATTGCAACTTTCTCAATCGCACGAATATTGCCTTAACTGTTAGTTGTGAGCATGAAATGGAATGCCCTTTAAATTTGGATATCCAATAAATGCAAGAAATGTAGCGATTTTTACCAAATATGGCCTTTTGAGTTTGGACAAGAACGAAACTGGCCGTTTTTAACGTCAAAGAGAAACAACAAAAATGCCCCTTTTTGCCTTCATGTTTTTTAAGGAAATCATCGTCGAAAAACCAAAATTCAACCATCATAACGAAATTCAGTCCTTTTTCTAGCTTAGAAATGACTTTTTTTGTTCATATTCTTCTCCCGAGCGGAGATACAGCCTTTTGTTCCAGTGCATTCGGGCCCTCCCGACATTTTCAACATCTTGAGCGCGTTGCATGCTGGGAACTAACGAGAATTTTTGACAGCGCCCGTTCCTTCCCCCAATTCTTTCACATATAAACTAATTCTACAGCCACTCCGACCTGCCGCCAAAATTTCCTGCTCGTGGTCATCTTCAGTACTCAGAAATTCCAAAATATGTGGCGGTAGGTCGAGAAATTCATCAATAGTCGAGTCGCAAAGGTACTAAGTGTTCGACCGGCCAAATTCCCAGTTCGTCGAGTAACAAGCCAAATTCAACAACAAGTACATCACCTTGCTCGATTCTTTGAGAAAGTGGACTCTTAGCTACCGTCACGCTTAATGATGCTCATCAGGCAGCCGCTAAAGATGAAAAATGGCTGTAAATTTAGCAGAAATCGCAAGCAAACCCAACTTGGGCCATTGTTGTCGCTTCACGGATAAAAAATAGCTACTTCAAAGTGACGTTTTCAGAAACCTTGAGCCTCCAGTGGCTTAGGACAGCACCACTTTTCCCTGGTAGTTCAAATAAAGAGTCACGAATTGCTATTCATCGTTTATAGGTGGAAAATCACTCCGAAAATGTAAAAACCGCCAGTAGTCAATGGTTAAATAATAGTCAGAAAGCAAATGCAACAGAAAATATTTCGTGTCAAGCAACTGGACAACGGGATCACGATCTCTCTCTACTTGATCAAACAAACTGCTCTTGAAAATAAAAGAAATGATCACCAAAGATAGAAGTCGATTTTAGTCATACATAAACAAATTCTCCCAGCGAGTATGCTGAGAAACGTATATAGAAAAATATGGAGAAACTATAAGTTGATATTCACTGAGAGGGATCGCTTTGGTTTCCAGTATTTCAGCTGTCTATTCTTGACCGAAAATAAGCATTTTTTTTAAAGTAATTCTGAACGTTCATTCTCGGTTATTTTCTTTAAATATACTATTCGAAAGAATTGCCCATACCAAAAAAAAAAATAATAAAAAAAAAAAAAAATTCCATGAAATTATACTAATTTTTATTGGCAGCTGTAGCACCCAACATTTCATAATAATAACAACACGCTCTTGAAAATGCGCTTTGAAAGATGTATATTTCGTTTGTACGTGTTTTACGTTTTCTGTTTGTATTTATAATAGACCGACTAGGAAACGCTTAATCGTAAGACGTAAGACGAATGTTTGCTCACTGAATTTCTTCCCAAAGCGATAATTATCTTTTGTTTGACGGGGATGCCAAAAGCAACTTTACACAACCGATTCAGAGCCTAAGTTTACTGCCTTGTATATTTTTTATTTCCTTGACTAAAATTTGTTTATTACTTTTTCGAAGAAAACAAATCGTGTTTGAAATAGAAAATGGAGACTCTATTCGTAACTACACAGCTCCTATGCATTTAATAAAGGCACAAACTTTCTTCATTAAAATAAGGATTGTATATTAAATCGTGCATTTAAATCATCACCGGGGCATAAAGCTAAACGTTGAAAGTCAGAAGGTGTCAAAGTGATAAAAAAGAACTTGAAAATGATGACTTACCCAACAAATAAGCGGTGAAAAAATAACAGGAGAGCTTTAGTTTCGTCTGCATGGCTTGGTAAGTTTTTATCTTATGGAAAGCAAATTAGTTTTAAAAATTTCACTGTCTCTGCTAGCCTTGATCAACGTTAGATTTTTTTCTAAACATTGATAATATCACGTATCTCACAGGTAATCACCAATAAATTCAATCAATATTTCTGCTTTATAAAAAAAACGTCTTTTTGAATGAAGCATAATCAATTGTAGCAGGTCACGTAATTTATGCCGCATGATAAAAATAATTATTTAGTTATTATATAGCAAGATATCCAAGATCACATATCTGTCTTCACTTTTTGAAATCGGAACTGACTGTTGTTTTCGTGTCAGAGGTCCGTTGGTCTCTTAATCAAAATGTTTGTTTCAATCGCTTTCTTCTTCATGATACGCGGCAAAATTGACAGCAGAAACAAAGTGGTGGCGAAGCAACAACATCTCGCCATTAATTTATTTAAAAATGCTCAAAGCGGTGACACCTTAGAGGATTCTAGACGTTAATTCACTGATATTGAAGTTAAAACCTATGCTAAGTATTTTAAGTTAGACCGACTAAGATGAAAATTTGACAACCCCTCTGAGATTATCATTTAATAAATAAATAAATAAATAAATAAATAAATGAATGAATGAATGAATGAATGAATGAATGAATGGATGGATGAATGAATGAATGAATGAATGGATGGATGGATGGATGGATGGATGGATGAATGAATGAATGAATGAATGAATAAATAAAAATACATGAAATAGTCTACATTAGAAATAAAACAAAAACAGCGGAGATAAAATTGGTAAACCAACGCATTTTAAATAGACTTGACATTTCTATGCTAGGCAACATACCGAAATAAAAGTGACAATAGATTTTTGTTCAATCTTTGTCTATTTGTCATATGAAAATAAAAGGGGGTGCCCATGCTCATTTAGTAGCTGTGAGGCATCGAAAATGCCCCATATTTGCGTTATTTAATGCTTCAGTTGTAACTACGTATTTCAAGTTATTGTACATCTTTGTGAACCAAAACGCGTGAGAACACGCATTAAACTACAGTCCATACATTTTAATTTTTAATTTGATTTAGACAGAAAGCTGAATCTGTAAAATGAATAAAATGAATCTGTGAAAATCTGTAATCAGTCTTTTAAACATTTAAAACAAATTTCTAGACATGGTCTCTAAACTGCAAATTGAAAAGACCTCAGTGTATCTGCTATTTTTCTTATTTTTATTTAATTTTCAGCAATAGAAATCAGATCAGTCTTTTCTCACACAAAGCTTAAGATTAGTTGATTACAATGACTGGAAAGAATAAGGTAGGGTGCCCATGCTGGTTGGTGAGCTATAGCCATTTTTCAGCTAACAGAGCTCAATTTTAAGGCAAAAATTAATCCGCTATGTTTTCTATGTGCGCATGCACGAACGCGCGCTAAATGACGCCATGAATTATGCGCAGTAACTAGGATGCACGATGCAAATGTGAGGAATCACCTCAATGAGCGAAAACAAAGGCCCTTCACGTGCAGTTACTTGTGATGTCATGGAGACTCCTACGGGAGTCTGATGGTATTTGCCGGAAATTCAATCTAAAATAAATTTGTCATTCCTTTTATAACATAGAGGGCAAAATTACTGAAAGCTGATTGGTCGGAGAAGACGGAATTTTTATTTAAGTTTCAGCTTCTAAAGAATGCAAAATTACTCGCTCAGATTGGTCGAGCGCCAAAAGTACGCGCTCCTGATTGCCTGAACGCACCACTTTCACATTCAGTTGGTTTCTTCGTTTTGCGAAAAACAACTTCATCATCTTCTTCGACGTTTTTTCTAATAATTCAGGTTGTATTCGTTAACAAATATGATAAAGATCAAGTGATAGCCTAAAAAGATATTACAAAAGGTGAATTTTCGAGTGGTAAAATGAAGAGCAAAAGAGTTTTCTCGTGAAATGCGTAAAACCTGGATCGACTTGCATGGCGCCCGGCGTGCTTGTGTGATGAAAAAAAATGATTTAGTGTATCAAGGACTTTTACTTTACCACGGCATCTCGCAGCTCAAAAGAAAAAAAAAACGTTTACCGTTTGCTACTTTTACGGATACGTATTTTCAAGTGGTAGAAACCTAGTCTACAGCACAGGTGTCTGAATAAAATATTATATTGGTTTAATCGTTGTTTCCTTTATTCAGAAATATAACTCGCATTTTTCTCTCAACTGGATGTAAATAAAAATTATCTCTACACTTTTTGGACGCAAATAAGTATCGAATTTTTTGTTTGTTTTGGTTGTGAGCGAACGAGTGTTTTTAAACTGCTTGGCTGACTGTTCTCGACGTACCTCGGCAGTGTAAGAAAAGTTTACCCTTATGTTATAAACAAGTAATCGCAATAAATACTCGTAAAATTACGGATTAATGTCACTTGTGTTTTCAGAAATTGTTGAAATTGCCCTCCTCGCTGCGCGACTCAGCGTGCGTTAGATTGATTCTTAATTTTACTCGACTCCATGCGATTACCTATACTTAAATCCCTGGCTACGAGAAAATTTTATGAAATAAACAAAACGTTAGCTAAGAGAGCGTGTTCTGTGTAATTAGTTATTAGAAAAACAGCCCACGTGATTGCCATGGAAACATGACACTTAACTACCCTGAGCCCGCGATCAGATTGGTTGGAAACTGTGTTTTGTCCCATGTTTGGAAACATGCATATGTTCTGCAGGGGAAACCGAAGGAACACTTTATCCGTACACTCATGTAAGCTTGATTGAACCCGAAACACGGGTTTATTACGAACCAACTGAATGACCTGCTTCCAGTTGGCTTGTTAGCTCAGTTGGTAGAGGCTTTATTTTCACTATTGTTTAAATGGTGGTCATAACTGCGATGATCATTCACATATTTATTCTTTTGACTCTGTTGTCATGTTTTTTATCAGACTTTTTGGTGAAGTTGCCGTAGTTTAACTCCCCCTCCGCTTCATAGTTCAGTATTTTAAAGTATTAAAAGAAAGATGAATAATTGAGTTTGAGCTGTAAGGTTTTTCAGTCATTTTAAACAAACCAATGCTGACTTTGCTTTGTCTGGAATTATGACTCTTGGACTAAAAAAAGCACGCAAGAACGTTAAAATAGTATGTCAAAATATGATAAACTCCTGTTCTAAATGCGGCTTGTCTTGTCGATTGAAAAATTATTTACACTTAATCTTGATCCGCATAAAGAAGGTCTAAGCACGTAAAGTTAAATTTGCGTTTATTCGTTAAATTTCATCGAATGGCTGACAGATCAATATCAGTTCTAGGTACTTCTCACTTAAAAAAATAAAAAATATAGTATTTAATAATTCCCTGGGCAGAGTAAACTTTCCAAATTATTGACTTGGCTTTTTAATTAACTTTTGCAGCTTCAACAAAAGAATCGGAGAATTGGAACAGCTTAACTCGATCTAAATTATTGATTAAAGAACACGAATGAAAATCCCATTAAATTAATTCAAATTCTGATTTCAAAACGCATTAAAGAAATGAAATTGATTCAGAGTGAATGTTTCTGTTTTGTTTTTATGAGTTTTCACTGCCGACAAGTATATCACTGTTTGATATGTTATCTAGTTCAAAATCTACTTTAGAAAATGTGTTTTTGCCTGCCTAACTCAAATCATCAAGGTGTGAACAATAAGCTTACAGAAAGTGTCATACATCCACGGGGATTTATGATTCTATGAATGTTTCAGTTTAAATGCATACACGTTAATTTTGTGTTGATAATAAAGGATGTTTTGCTGGATACAACTAAAGCAGTAAATGTAGCATTTCTAGAAGTTTCAACGTTTAAAAAGTGAGGCTTATAAGATTTGTGTTAGAATGTATAAAATGAAGAAATGGGATTGACATAGTTCGATATTTTTAAGAGCGGTTTCTAACTCTAGTAAGCATATCAGATCGTTTTGTGAAGGTTTAGCTGTTCACATAGCTATTGTACAGTATTTTGGTCTGACGGTGCCTTTGTTATCTTGCAATATGAGATTTGATTCCTTGTTGATTCGGTTTTGAACGTTGTAGGATCTGGAGGCTAAAGGTTTTACAGAGAAGATTTCCTTACCTGTAATAATTCTGTATCTACTAACCAAGATGATGTAATGTGCGTATAGTACGGTCGCTACAATCGGCATCGGTTATTCATTCATCAGTCACCTCTCCTTAATTGTTTACTCCAGGTTTTCAGTAATGTATTATTTATGTTGCGAAGAGTAAATGAAAGGAAAGAGTCAAAGTTGGTCCATTCTAGTGACTTGTCTAATTTAAGTTGACGAATAGCGAACAAATAATTACCTTTCGCATAGGAAGGTAGAATCAAAACAGCCAATTATTATGTATATATTGTTGTTTTAGGAAATCGGCACGCTATAAAAAATATGGGATTTAGTTGTTCAAACCCTGGCTCTTCCTACCAAAGTTTTTTTTTTTCATTTCTTTCTCTTTTACTTGCCGAATGATAATAAGTATAAAACGAATACCAGTAGCGAGGAAGCCACTATTGGAAGGTGTCTCCATTCTGAAACTGAATTTACATTATAAGACTGTTTGGAAATTCGGTAGGAGGTGGGGGGATGCTACATATGAAAGGAATTTACGGGGAGGTTGTCCCTGAAATTTCTACCGTCGCAATGCTCAAATAGAGTAGAGACTTTTAAATTTTAGTACTTGAAAAAACAAATGCAAGCCGCAAAGGTAACAATTTAATGCACATATTAGAAAGGCTATCAAAACCTAAGTGGAAATTGCCTCGAAAACATGTATCGAAAAGGGTACGCTTCCTGCCAAAAATAATAAAGAAAAAGGGGTGTAACTTCAGTCCCTTTCATTGCCTTCGATCTCACAGCGCCTTTATGGCCGTTACTGAAGGCGAAAGTGATGCTCTGAAAATCCACTATTTAAGGTTTAGAGGGTTTTTTTTAGAGGGTCGAACCAACCACTTGAGCCTTCCGGTGCCAAACGTTACTGAGTACCCTCCGGTTGCAAATCACCACATGAGAGTATTGCTAAAGAGTTTCCCGTTGAACAGCGTACATTTTAAATGATTTATGAGCTTTGACTAAAGGCATTGAAAGCAACTTTTTAATACCATCCACAGCGTATTAAATATTAATTTATTCTTATTCCTTCACGCAACGGAGAGCAGGAGTATCCGCAGAATTTATGTTATATTTGTTTTCACATTTGACAAGGAAGGGAGCGTGAATAATTTACACCTGCCAGAAATCGAAATGAATTCGTTCTTTTGCAAATATTATGTGTAATTTAATTGTCATTTCTGTAAACAAACGTTATTATTTGATTTGCAAGAGGTCGATTCCTGCCGTTCGCAGAGTTAGAGCCACCTGACAGGAGTTGTTTAAGTCCACTTATGCTTTTATGCTTCCGATTTTCGCACTTAAACTTCAAAGCAGTTTAATAATTTCAAAGGGTTTCCCGGTTTCATGTTTCCTGAAAAAGGAAATCCTTGTGAATGCCGAAAATATTTCAAAATGTACGCGAGTTTTTTTTCTTCACAGCCATGGAAGCTATTTGGTTCAATGGGGAGTATTCGCAGAAAAAAAAAGTGACTTCTCAAGTAAAACTGAATAAATTTACCATCCAGGAAAGAAGTTTATAATTTTCTTCGGTTGCTAAGCGACATGACGAATTTGTTATTGTGCACTATTTATTTAGCAAAGCCGACATCTGCATCATTTAAGAGTTTACTTAGTCATATGCTTGTTGAAAATTTTCTAATTCCTTGTGACAGGAACCAAAATGAAGGTACAGTTAGAGCCACCTGACAGGAGTTGTTTAAGTCCACTTATGCTTTTATGCTTCGCAATTAAACTTCAAAGCAGTTTAATAATTTCAAAGGGTTTCCCGGTTTCATGTTTCCTGAAAAAGGAAATAAGCAATTTAACGCTTGGCAGAGGTCACGAATTCTGTTGAAGAAGAGTACGTTCATGATTCTACAATATTTGGCCGAAAAACAAAAACAAACAAAAACGAAATACAGGCAACCTAATCCGATTGTAAAAAAGAAATTTCTTTTAAATTGACTTTCGGAAATCAGAATATGCTAGGACAAGCAAGACATCGCTGTTAGGGCTTTGAATGGTCCCTATGTACCGAACGGGATCGGACGAAACATGCGGCTCAGGAAAATGTTTCAAATGAATTAAGCCGGCATTACAGAAATGCAAGTTCCACTTGCCGATTAAAGGAAATAAAGCTAAACAAAACTAAGTGAGTAATAAAGGAGCTGTAACTTGTCAAGATATTTATTATGGTATATTAATTTTATTGTGCACATAGCACCGACGAAGCAACGAGAGAGCCTTTAGCTTTCCAGATCTGTGCAAACGAAACAATAGGTGCTACAACATAAACAATACCCCAGCCCTGATAACAAAAGAAGCTACAGGTCACAGGGACCAATGACAATAGAGGTCTGTAAAAGGTAAAGGGTTACTCTGAGAAGAAAGAAGCAACGCGTTAACGACAGTGTTAATAACGATAGTGTTAATGATCGCCGAATTATATGGCTTATTGGTTGCGTGTATAATGCCCTAATATATGGCTTCTTTAACAGCATCTCGACACATTTGCCTATTTTACCGCTGTAATTATAATCGTAATCAACATAACCATTCATCAGCATCATCAGTCACACTCAGACTAACAGTCAGTCACAGTCGCAGTCACAGTCACAGTCGCAGTCGCAGTCGCAGTCGCAGTCGCAGTCGCAGTACCCGGCAGTCACAGTAACTGTGGTAGTCGCAGTAGCCTGCGAACACATCAGCCTATCATCGCTCTCATAATTTTTGTTCAGTAGTGGTCATGCTAGCGCTATTATAGTGGCGGTGGTTGGCATCTATTAAAGATATTAACTTGTTTTGACTGTTATCAGTTCAGCATACGGACTTCTACAGCTCGTAGCGTGGAAGGCACGATAGCACGTCGGCTTTTTAGCGGCTACTCTGTCTTGAGATGTTAGTTTTCTGAAAATTCTTGGTCCTAAACTATTTCTTACAGCTGACAATTTTACAAACACTCGGCTAGTTTGCATGCTAAATGCTTCTGATACACTCGGTTAAACGGTACACAGAACGAGAAAAAAACTGTTGGAAGCTTTGAGGCAATAGACTGATATCACATTTCTGACGAACAATAGATTTTGCCCGTCCAGACTCGTCATCAGGATGAGTTCTAGCTCCCACTGGATTAAGATCCTTTGTGTTTGCTAGTTTTGTGGACGAGGCTGGACGGGCAAATCTATTGTTCACAACAACGTGATATTAGTCTATTGCGCGAGTGAAACAACCTCTGTACGCTTCATGATTGCCCAGCGCTCCCCCGTTAGAACATTTCTGCCTTGACAATTATTTTCACACCCCACTACCCCAAAGGCGGCATTGTGACATCACGATCGTTGAGGAAGATATTCGAATTTCGCGGTCGGTGAGCAGGCTACGCTTCGATCATTGCAACCTTTGTTTCACGAACAATAAAGGCGCTTTCCCTTAAACAAAGAAAAAGACCATAAAAGGAGCGAAAATGTGTGGTATTGTCAACCCAAAATTGCAACCCAAAGTTTGATATGTTGAAAACACTTGAAACAATTCTGAGCATTTACCTACCTTTCGGTCTACTACATCGTTATCAATTTTGATCTGCCTTTTGTTCATTATCACGGTTTTAAGTTTTGAAAACAGTTGAGTCGGACAGTGTCCTCAGAGAGGTCAGATCTACAGAAAATACAGCTAAACCTCCCTCGCCGGTACGGTTTCAATTTATCCACTAACATCTGCAGTACACTTGGAGAAGCAGTTCACTTGGAGCTTAACGACGTCGCTTAACATCCGTCATCTATACATCCGTCATCTATACATCTATATTTGCAGATTTCGGAGGTTTACTGACAAGTATTGGGGACAATGACAGCTTTTTCAGCAATAGCTTATCAGCTTATTCTTAAATTGCAAGAGGACAGTTTTCTAGTTTTTTTGTTGTTGTTATTTAGTTTCTTTTTTTCCTGTAGGTAAAAATGGTAATTGTTACGTTACACCAGTAGGTTTTGAAATATGAAAACAGTTACATTTGTCTTTTCCTATGTCTTTATGACACTGAATGCATTTAAAAGCGCTGCTCGCTGTTAACATAACACGGTGGAAACAATTTTCCAAATAATTACAAAGACTCCATAACCGAAGCTACTGTTTTTCTTTAGGTCAGTGTTAAGCGGCATGAACGAGCGTTGATTGTTAAAGGGAACCAATGGCGTTACAACATTAACACCTCAAATTGCTCCAAACCTCTCACAGAATCCTAATAAACCCTTTGATAAGCGCTTTCATTATCAAAGACTAGGCAGAAATATCCATCAAATGGTGCGATTAGTCATTTAGGAATAAATAAACTATTTTCACCTTATGAGCTATGCTGAACATATATATGGTCTGTGAATGATATATGAAATGAATCATATATAAACTGCGGAAATGAAATCAAATGAAGAATGATCCTCGCAGTTGTGAACGCAATTTATGAAATTGCGAAAAGAAGCCTGAAAAAAAAATTCAGGACTTCAACGAGATTTGAACCCGTGACCACGCGATTTACCGGTGCGATGCTCTAACCAATTTCATAAATTGCGTTCACAACTGCGAGGATCATTCTTCATTTGATCTATATGGTCTACTGGTCACTGGTGTGGGTAGGCCCAGGTTCGACTCGCAGTAGTGGCAACCTCAGCGGTTTTCTTTTCTCTTTTTATTGCTTTGTTTATTTTTTGTTTGTTTATTTTTAAGGGATAGTTGTTGATAGGGTTCTATGGATATTCACTACGAGCAAAATAATTAAAAAACTCTGAGCGACATGATTAGCGCAATTCGTCCGATGTAAGTAGGACAGACTTCTCTCTTTTCTCTTGTTACCCGTCAAATTAGGGATACACACTGTATTTTTGAAGGCCCAAGTTTAGGGTAATTGTAGCCTCTTGTTTCTCTCAAATTCTTTTAATTTTATTTCAACTGTACACTAAGTTCTAGCAGTGCACCTAAGTATTCTATTGTATAAAAAGCCTCTCATTTTTTATTTCTATCAATATTTCCAAATTTGACTGAGATGAGAAAATTCGATTGCATTCTGGATTTCAAAGGGAGTCGAAACGTCTTATTAATTTTTGCCACCAAACTTTTTTCCGGTCTTTATACATACTATGGCAGCAATTATATCAGAGAAAAATAAGGCTATTTCTGAAAATAAATGAAACGTATAATCTAAATGTAAAAGCTGAGGTTTACCCCTTTGCTTTGACCTAAAAAATTCATTATGGTTGTAAAATAAAAGGCTGACTGGAGATCGATATCAATGCAGTGAAATCTGGAATTCAGAAGGAATTAACAACGTTTATAACTGGCAAATGATCGCGGTTCCAACCCAGCATAAAGCAGATAAGACCTTAAAGAATCCTCTTACGAACAAATGCAACACTGAATTTGACTGCCGTTTTGTAATTTGTAATTCTTGCATTAAGACTAATTCACTGAGCATGCACATGTCGTTCTGTTTATTATTGACGTGATCATCGGTAATGCCCAAATAGTCACATCCTTAGACAACACTTATTTGCTTAAATTGACTATTATTGTTAAAAAATAGGGTTTCCGAGTCCCTCCTTGGTGTGAACCCACGATTAGATTTGAAATTATTTGTTGAACTGTTTGAGTTTTTTTTCTTGTTCTTTCTTCAAGGCTGATAATAAAACCATTCATTTCTTTTTGTTGATCGTACAGATCAAAGCTCGAATCAACCTGTTCCTCGAGGAAGCTGTTCTGGCCTGTTACACAAAAGAAGGTTCCTTTTCCCCGCTTTGGACGCTGAGAAGTCGGAAGAGCTTGCTCCTTTTTCTGAGCCAGCGTTATTGACTGGTCGTCAGAGGATGCAATGATAACTGGAATTTCAATGTAAGCGTCCTTGCTGAATTTTCCTTTCAGCTTTGTTCTGATCTGCAAGAAGACGAAAAACTTCGTAAATGGTCCACTGTAATGAAAGTTAAAGCTCTTTGTAGTAATTAGCGCAACCGCGTTCCCATAGAAAAGTCCTGGAACGAGGTTATAATTAATGGTTGAGATACGCGATCGTGACCATCCACAATCTCGTACCCAGAGTCCTCGGGCTGTTTGGTCAGCGGGTGGACGCCCGAAGAGACTCTGGGATAATGGACTGCCATTTTCCCAGAAAATCTGGGGTAAAACAATGGAAGCTAGCCAGCCAATCAAAAGATTTGATTTTTCCTATTATTGCAGAGTCTCTCCTGGCGACTAACCGCTGGCCAAAGAGCCTGAGGACTCTGGGTACTACTATTGGGCCATCCACTGTCTTAAGATACACTACTTAAAAGCATACATTCTCAGTATGCTTTGGTCCGACGCGACAAAAGCCAACGCCTTGGCAGGAATAGTCCAACAGGGGGTGGAGAAGGGACTCCAAAAGTATCTTGACAGAGCCAGTCGAAAGTACGGTGATTCTTGTTTCTCTCGGTAGAGAATTTTAGGGACGCATGCATTGTTTTCCTTTGAAGACCTACTCCGTTTTCAGAAAGATCGGAATGGTTCATATTCCGTTTCGTCTTCTCCCAATAGCAGAATGGACATAATAATTGGTACGCTAGGAATGCACAGAATATGCGTTCTTTCGTCTCACCTTTGGGGAAAATTACGACAGGAAAATTGTGTGCCCGGTCGGTGACGTGACAACCGTCGGATGTCAGGTTCAGAAACTCAACCAAGACTATTCAGCGCACCTTTTGCAGGTCACCTCCAACAAGGATATTCCCTTTTCAGGATATGTGTTCCTTCGGCGTGTTCACTTATTTCTAATCAGAAATATGAATGACCAAAACGTAGTCTCAAAAGAACGCGCGTCAACATATAACAACGGTACGACTCTGGGCAAACATCTATCAACTCACCAGTATAAAGTACAGAACTGCAATACACTTGCATGAGATGAGAGTAGGGTAGGTATTAGAGGGAATGGCCAATGATATCTTAGGATATTCCTGTTCCCAGCCACTGAAAACCCCTTCTTTCCTCACCCTGCATATGGTGTGGTCGGAGAATGTCTTGCCACCTGGTTAGATGATGAGAAGAAAAATGAGAAAGGGATGTTTTCATTTCGTTAACACTAATAAACGTCTGCTAAGCGTCTGCCTTAGATAATATAAAGTACAATTGGTTTTGAGACAACATTGGGGCTTTACAATGACGACTAGTTGGAAAAATGTATAGCGTTTGATGGGTGTAGTCAAAAATCATTTTCGTGACATTTTCTTTTGACTTCTTCTACTCTATTTCCGCAGTGACAGCCAAGCAATAGTACCCCTATTTACCAATAGAGAAAAGTTCAAATTCGGGCGAAGTATTACTAAAAAGGGTTATCCCAGCGGTATGCCTCGTTGATATTCCGGAGAATCGAGAGACAATGTGGAATATAGTTTCATGTTCAAGGAAACAATCCGCCAATACTGTGCTTAGCCTGCAAATACAGTCGCGTCTCACCGCGCCTGGAAACTAGGGGAGTTGTGTTTACAGACGCCCCAGCGGGGGTAGCGATGATGTGCGGGGGGTGCGGCTGACTACGTGACATCTACGTGACATCAGCACATCAATGTATGTTTCTTATAAATGCAGCACTATACAAGAATTATACAACTGAAACTACTCACAAACTAATGTTTTTAAGGTATAGCAGTATGTAAGTCCACGGACGAAGGAAGGAAGAAAGGAAACAAGGAAGCGAGGAAGATTAGAAAGTCCATGGAAAAAGGCTAAACTGAAAATGATTTCACCGGCTTCCGGGGCCATGATTAGTCCTACCTCCAATGTCCACAAACAGAGTCCTTCGAATAAGGGACACCTCGGTAGATGTTACATCTCTTGTTGTCTCGTTGGTTACCAATACTGAGACATGTATGTCATCTCCTTGCTTAAAACCACCTCGGTCAGTTTCAGCCCTTAGCTGTAATGTCCCGGATCGAAAACAAGGCCAGCCTGTTGCACGCGAGTCTTGTTCTACAACAGCATCCTAAAATGACGCGGAAATCAATCAATCAATCGAACAGAATGCACCTGGGTTGCCCGTTACTTGGCTTTCACGATAATTTATTCAATAACTAACGCTCCCAGGGCTCTTGTCAAACACACAATTGGAAAATCCCTGGGAACGAGGAAGATGAATGTTTATTTTGTATTTAACAATTAGATTATGAGCTCGAGATTTCTATCGCGTGATAGCTGATGAGGGTGCAGCTCGAACCAGCTATCAGGCATAGAAATCGATAGCGAATAATCTAATTGTTATAGGATAAATCTGCTAGTCGTTCAAAACAAAACATGTAAATTATTTAAATCCTCCTCGCAGACACTTCGAAAACACGAAGAAGCGGCCGCCATTTTGTTGACAACCGCTACTCACTATCTATCACAGAATAGATAGCGAGTAGCGTAGCCTATCAGAGAACGGCATTCGTGATAGAACGCTAGTAGATTTATACCAAAGACTAATAGTGCTACAGGCAACACACGACGGCTATAAAAAAAAATTCGTTTCCCATTGCAACTCACTCTTTTCCAGTCCCCTCCAGCCTGATTTCAACATTCTAGTGATTTTTAGCTCGAAAAACATTTAACAAGGCCAGAAACTCGACCTAAGACATTCATATGCTTGCTAGATCATGCAGATGAGGCACCATTGGCAAATATCAAATTTCAAAATCGAACACCAGAGGGCCAGCAAAGCCCTTAATATTAGGGAGGTCTGGAACCCAGTATGTTGCCATGGTAACAAAACTGGCAAGCTCATATTGTGGAGCTCATCTAGAAGAATCGTACTGTAAAGAATCAAGCATTTCTGATACAAATTGGCCAAGATATCGCTCTTCATCATATTTGATCAAAATTCGGTTGAGTTTATGACGTCATCACATACATACATACATACATACATACATACATACATACATACATACATACATACATACATACATACATTACTTTACTTACCCTCGGATTTTAGAGTAGCTTGTGCAGCTAGTATCTCCGATTCACATCTTTCCTATCTGAGCCATATTGAAATACAACCAAGTAGTCTGTACGAGAAGAAGAATGTGAATCACTTGGCTAATTTGCATATTTTAAAAACTTGAATATCTCTGGAACAAAAAGAGATATTTGAGAATAGTAAACAGCATTCTTCTTCTCGTACAGACTGCTTGTTTATATTTTAATATGGCTTAGATAGGAAAGATGTGAATTTCGTGATAGTAACAATTTAAGAAATTCGTGGGGGAAAGAGAAAACTTAAGATCAAGATTTAAAGATGATTGTAAAATTAACATTAAGAGACGGGCACTAGAAAGTCCCGCTAACAAGCCAAGGGTGCTCCTCTCTACCCTCTTTTCACAAAACTACAGCTGTAATGCTTAAGAAAAAACGGAAATTGCGCCTTGAAGACAACCGTTAGTCTGAGAAGGAATTAAGCCTTTAAGCCCTGGTATTCTCTTTACTGAACTCCAGATGTGTCTTATGGTATAAGTTGGAAGAATCTGTTCAATCATCTGGGCATTCAATCTTTGGTGCCGGATCGTTTTGTTTATTCTCAAGAATTTTATGCTTTATCAAGTAGTAACAACGCAAGGAGAAATTACATGCTGATTACTGTTAAGGGTTAGAGGGTTAATATACACTCACCGAGACGTATTCAAAGTCTTCCAACGCCACATAATCACCGATCAGGAACGGCGCAGGTTTCGTCTTGACATTGCTTTTACCCAGTCCCCTATCGATGACTGCGCGAGCCCAGTATCGTATGTTGCCATGGAGACCTTCGAATGAAGTGGGCAGATATTTGTCTGGGATGACAAATTTGAAGGAAAAACTGTAACGCCCTTGAGAAATGCAAGCGGAAGAGTTTATTCCATTCTGTTGTTGTTGTTTGTCTATAAAAAAGAAAAGAACGGTATCAGAGAAAACATACTAATCGTAATTTTCGTTAGAGAATCCGGGCTGTTGCGATGACAGGAGCGGGAATCTTGCTAAAATGTATATTGTATGCGCGGTTACCGTATTCGCTTGTGACAAGAGGTTTGAGGTGAGAAGCAAAGTCGCAATAATGAACATGACAACAATGAAAAGAAAAAGGGGAGCTTGACGCACGTTACTTCAGTGCGCGGAGTGCTGCTGTGGGACTAAACAACGCAAATTATTTTTGTTCAAGCGTGATACGTGCAACAAACGCACTTCAAAATATTCAAGAAACTTTTCCCATAAAAGCTATTTTCTCAATTTGTTGTGGAATCCAATCTGATAGAGCGCTTTTCAATTGAGTGTCGTTAAACCAAAACCAAAGCAATTACTCTCACCAATCAAAACAGAAGTAAGCAGTGCAATGAGCCAATCAGAATACGAAGCAATTACACGTAGCCGGCGCAAGGCGCGGGAAAATGCGCGCGTGCAAGTCACAATTGGTTTTGGTTTTGCTTCTCATTGGTTGAGAAAGTGGCGCGAGTTTTCCTGGCCAATCACAGAGCGAAGCAATGCAAAACCAAAGCAAAACCATAATTAGTTTCGACACTCAATCGAAAACTGCTCTAACAGTTTTATTTCTGGGGAATACTCGTCGGGATCATTATTTTTTAAAAACACGTTCTGCTGTGAGCAATTAAACGCACAAAGAAAGACCGGACGAAAAATGCAGCGCCACAGTGGAAAATCACTAACTCGTGTTAGTTTTAGTAAACTTCTGGGCTCAGTTGTTCAAAGCACGATTAAGCTAATCATGGGTTAAAGTAAACTTTGAGTCCAGTTTGATTACTGTTAAATAAAAAAATTCCAAAATATTTTCACATTTAAGTTTTGACTGGAATTAAACTTTACTTTAGGTTTCAAATTTGATTGACAAACCTTTCTCAACGAGCGAGATGAAAATTTTGGTTAACTCTTAATCCTGGGTTAACGATAATCGGCTTTCGAAAAACCGGGCCCTGAATGAAGAAACTAAGAATTCAAGTTAAAAAAAGGGCTGAAAAGTAAATCAGATACCAAAACAAACCGGAGAAGAAGAGCAAAAATAAGAAGATAGGCGATTGACCTATCCTATTCACTTGTTATAAGAGATTGAAGAAGCTCGGAAAGGGAGAATGCATTTGGAAAGAACAGCGGAGTATTGGGCCACCTCAAATATACCATTTTGCTAATGATCAGTTCCTGGTGAATTGTGGGTAGATCCAGTCCTTTGTGGGGGCAAACGACCAATTTAGGACGTCATTTGAAATTGTAATTTTGACCGTTTGCCCCTACAAAGGACGGACTGGATCTACCCACAATTCACCAGGAACTGACCATTAGTAAAATGGTGTATTACCTTTGGCCTCTTCTTCAAAGCGAGTCCTGGTGCCCACACTTTCATATTAAAATAAGTTTTCATTACTCATTTTCGTACGAATGGTTGAGCAACAGGCCTCGTTTTGAAAAAGAGGTTAAAGGCAATTCGGAATGGCCATGCACCAGAACGCAACAACCCGTACCCTCCTTTTCGAAGTTATACACTACATAGGAAGTTGAGAGCAGTCGAGAAACATGTTCTCAGATTCATCTTTTAGCTTGCGTTGGATATCTTCAGTATGCAACGCGGAAAATCAATGAATCAATGGAAGCTTTTGAGTTTCAAATGACGATTTGTAAACACTCGGAATATAAAGAGTGCTAGTATTCAGATCCACCTTAATTTTTCGATAATTTAAAGTGGCTCTGAACCCCATGTACAGATTTTTTTCTTAAACTTTGCAGAAAGATGAATCTTCATATGGTGATTGCAATTCAATAATAAAAACCGGGGGTCATTCAACTCGTTTTTGAGTTACAGGCACATAAAGCCAAAATTAAGGGTATTTCTAAGAGGCTGTACTGTTCAGTGCTTTGGTAACCCTATATGCCAAAACAGTGATCACATCTTGTTGAGAAATAATTGGAAAATAATTGGGAGTATCGATCCCTCAGAGAGTTGGTGTTTAAGAATAACGAAACCATTTTGAGCCACCTTAAGGTTAATATCTCGTTCGTGTTTCAAGCAATGAAAACTCCCTATGCTCATCTCACGAAGCTATACTGAGGGATTTTGTGAATATTTTGGTGATTTTTGGGTATATTTGGGAAGAGATAATTTTTCTCAAAGGATTAGTTAAATTTAGGGAAATAGGAAATATGGAAGATTTAATGAAGGTTTAAAATTGAAATTTAAAGGTAGAAATTAGTAGAGGGGACACCAAACAGTTCCCCAGCAACCTACAGTGCCTTTGTGGGGTGTCAACTGTCTGGTGGTGTTACAAGACATTGTTTTGACATTTCAATCCCTTCTTTAAGGCGGGAGTTAACCTAAACATCGTTTTTTAGCCGCTTGACACGTATTTCACGTTGATATCTCGTTCGGGTTTCAAGCAGTCAAAAAATCCCTCTGCTCATCCCACAAAGCTATGGTGTGGGATATTTTGTGAATTTTCTTTTTGTGATTTTTGGGTATATTTGGGAAGAGATAATTTTCTCAACGGATTAGTTAAATTGAGGGAAATAGGAAACTTGGAAGATTTAATAAAAGTTTTGAATTGGAATTTGAAGTTAGAAAGTAGTAGACGGATACCAAACAGTTCCCCAGCAACCTGCAGTGCCTTTGTGGGGTGGCAACCAACTGGAAGTGTTTCAAAACATTTTCTCTTCATTACAATACCTTCTTCAAACTCCTTAAAATTACACACAAATTCAATCACGTTTACCCCCACCTTAAGGCAGATAATTAGAAAGCTTCTATTGGCATTTACATCCAAATTTCAGTGCTAGATATATGGATACAAGTTAAAAGGCGGCTTTAAACAGCTGCTTTAAACATGTTAATGGCCGTATTTATACTAGAGACGGATCATCCGTCCGGGACGAGCTTGGGCAAAAAACTGTAGCTCGTCTGATAATTCGTCCGTGTATAAATACGGGCAAGCAGACTGATAATCCATCCACACGAGCTATCGCGATAGTCCTTCTTGTGAGACAAACCATCGTGGATAACTGTATGATCCGTCTTTGTGTATAAGTGCGGGCTTAAGACGAACCATCCACGAAAAAACTACACCTCGTTACAAGAAGCCAGCGGCTGTTTTCAATAAACTATCAATTCAAGATAGCGGACAAAGCAGCTGCTTGAGCAACTTCCGTTTCAAAGCTTAATTCCTCCGTAAGACGCCTTTTTGACATTTCATTATTCATTGTCAGAAAAGAGTGTAGCCCTTCTTCGGCAGCTCTTCTTTTCCTCGACAAAAGCTTCGCGAGTTGAGTCATTGCCGCCATTTTGAAATTTGTCGCCATTGTTGACTAGAAGATTTGTCTAGGGCCCAAGCCTTTTTGTCGTGCTTTCTCGGAAATCCTTCCAGCAGGCTCGTCCAGTATAAACACGGGACGAGCCACTCGACACACCGATAGTTCGTCTCATAGTTATACTAGGCGGATGATCCTTCTCCAGTATAAATAGGGCCAATATAACGATGAATGAATGAATGAATGAATAAATAAATAAATTTCACTATAAAAAATTGCGATACGATATTACTAAAAAACATGATAAAAAGATAAAAAAGGTAAAAAGGTAATTCGACGACGTTTCGACGTTAACTTAACGCCATTATCAAGTCAAAGAATGATAAAATTTTTGGGCGTATAAATACTAAAAGAACAATAGTTGATTAAGAAGTGTAACAGAAATAAATATCTTATACTAGACAAAAAGTTTAGCACGTATGGAGTCCGTTTGCACGTTGAGATTAGGTTTGAGTTTCTTGATGAAAAGCATCTCAAACACTAAACAATCAAACTTGCTTTGACATTTCTTAACGATCTTGAAAAGTTTTTCATTCAAAAGATTCCTGCCACCGTGCGCTTCAGCGAGATGTTTGCCAATCGTACCGAATATTTGTGTTCAGCAACGCGTTGGAAAAGGTGTCGGGTTGTGTAACCGACATAATCTGCATCGCACAGATCACATGAAAAATGATAAACAACGCATTGCTGGTTAACAATAGACGGCTTGGCTTCCTTAGGCCTAAAGTCTTGCTCCAACTTTCTACTGACAAAAACTGGCTGCACAGTGGGGCCAATCTTATGACTAAGATCGCGCAAATGCCTCCGAACAGCGTTGGCAGAAACCTGATCTTTGAAAGGAAGACTGATTCTAACTATGACGGTATCTCTCTCGCTCATGTTCGCTGAAGGACCAGAAGGGTCTCGAAGAGAAAAATTGGAAATGACGGATTCAATAAGGCCCCTAGGGTAATCGAGATGACTGAAAATAGAGCGTAATTTGTCACATTCTCCCTTAAAAGCCTCCGTCGTAGAAGACAACGCATAAGCGCGATGCAACATTGTTTTAACAGAGAGTCTTTGCAACGTTTATCAGTGTGACTCTTAAAATGCAAGAGTAAACCAGTGTTTGTTGCCTTTCTGTAGACTTGAGTCTCAAGTTTTGTTCCGTTTTTAATGATCTCAACACCAGTAAAAGGGATCCTACCATTCTCAGGAAGCTCCATCGTAAATATAAGACTAGGGTGTAGTCCATTCAAAGTAGTAAGAAACTCGTCGGCAACAGCAGTGTTAGGCATTCTTACAAGGGTATCATCGACGTATCTTCTGTATAGCTGAGGCATAAGGCCGTCGCGCGCAAGTTCCTCTTCGAGATGACACATGAATACTTGCATGAATACTTCCAAAAAGATCAGCTTGTGAGACTTCTTGAACTTGCCACAACCGACCAGCTTTTTCAGTTCGATGGCCAGTTATTTGAGCAAACAGATGGAGTGGCTATGGGTTCTCCGCCAGGCCCCTTGATGGCGAAAGTCTTCATGTGTCATCTCGAAGAGCAACTTGCGCGCGACGGCCTTATGCCTCAGCTATACAGAAGATACGTCGATGATACCCTTGTAAGAATGCCTAACACCGCTGTTGCCGACGAGTTTCTTACTACTTTGAATGGACTACACCCTAGTCTTACATTTACGATGGAGCTTCCTGAGAATTGTAGGATCCCTTTTATTGGTGTTGAGATCATTAAAAACGGAACAAAACTTGAGACTCAAGTCTACAGAAAGGCAACAAACACTGGTTTACTCTTGCATTTTAAGAGTCACACTGATAAACGTTGCAAAGACTCTCTGTTAAAAACAATGTTGCATCGCGCTTATGCGTTGTCTTCTACGACGGAGGCTTTTAATTAATGCAGAATGTGACAAATTACGCTCTATTTTCAGTCATCTCGATTACCCTAGGGGCCTTATTGAATCCGTCATTTCCAATTTTTCTCTTCGAGACCCTTCTGGTCCTTCAGCGAACATGAGCGAGAGAGATACCGCCATAGTTAGAATAATAATAATAATAATAATATATCACATTTATATTGCGCATTTTCTATACAATATTCAAATGCGCATTACAACACTGGCTGGGGACTTTGCCAGACTGCTTATAACGCAGTTTACAATTAATGAAGTTAAGTTATGAGTGCCCCCGTAATGTAAATATCAAATTAAGACAGACACTAGGGGTGGTCACTGCCAGAGTTTTGTTACGTCCCTAGTGGTTCTTTTACGTCCCACAGAATCAGAGAATTATGAAGAGTTGTGAGACGGGGCCTACGGTTTATCGTCCTTATCCGAGAAGACTAGAAAGTCTAACCGTTTGTAGATGTCATTACAAAGGCAGCACTTTCTCCTCATTTATTTAAAGACCCTGAGTGTTGGTCCGGCCGAGGTTTGAACCCGCGACCTCACGCACGGTAGTCCGGTGCTCTACCACTGAGCTATCTGGTCAGTCTTCCTTTCAAAGATCAGGTTTCTGCCAACGCTGTTCGGAGGCATTTGCGCGATCTTAGTCATAAGATTGGCCCCACTGTGCAGCCAGTTTTTGTCAGTAGAAAGTTGGAGCAAGACTTTAGGCCTAAGGAAGCCAAGCCGTCTATTGTTAACCAGCAATGCGTTGTTTATCATTTTTCATGTGATCTGTGCGATGCAGATTATGTCGGTTACACAACCCGACACCTTTTCCAACGCGTTGCTGAACACAAATATTCGGTACGATTGGCAAACATCTCGCTGAAGCGCACGGTGGCAGGAATCTTTTGAATGAAAAACTTTTCAAGATCGTTAAGAAATGTCAAAGCAAGTTTGATTGTTTAGTGTTTGAGATGCTTTTCATCAAGAAACTCAAACCAAATCTCAAAGTGCAAACGGACTCCATACGTGCTAAACTTTTTGTCTAGTATAAGATATTTATTTCTGTTACACTTCTTAATCAACTATTGTTCTTTTAGTATTTATACGCTCAAACATTTTATCATTTTTTGACTTGATAATGGCGTTAAGTTAACGTCGAAACGTCGTCGAATTACCTTTTTTAATTATCTTTTTATCATGTTTTTTAGTAATATCTTATCGCAATTTTTTATAGTGAAATGTTTTTCAAAGTCAAATAAATAAATAAATAAATAGAGCGGTTTTCAATTGAGTGTCGAAAGTAATTCTGGTTTTACTTTGGTTTTGCATTGCTTTGCTCTGTGATTGGCCAAGAAAACTCGTGCCACTTTCTCAACCAACGAGAAGCAAACCAAAACCAATTGTGATTTGCACGCGCGTATTTTCCCGCGCTTTGCGCCCGCTACATGTAATTGCTTCGTATTCTGATTGCCCCGTTGTATTGTTTCGGTCAGTTGTGATTGGCTGGAGTAATTGCTTTGGTTTTGGTTTTACGACACTCAATTGAAAACTGCTCTAAATAAATAAATAAATAAATAAATAAATAAATACCTATTCGTGCAAAAATGAGCTCCTCCGTCTCTGCTAGTTGCACGTGTTCATTATAAACACTGACAATTTGGTCTAACCGGAAAGAAGCAGCGTTGAAAATGAATAAAGGGGTTTACTTTCTATATAGCACTGTGGTGCTGCGTCGCGCCCGGTGGGGGAGTGAAACACGAAAAATTGGTTTATCGATGGAGTTGATAATGTAATTTGACCACCGTAAAGAGATTCAAAAAGCTGACACCTCTCATCCGGGGCTCTTCACGGTGGTCAATTTACATTATCAACTTTGTTGATAAGCCAAATTGAGCCCAGATACGATACGCAGATTCGATCCAAAGCTATATAGCATGAATAAGATACACAATTTATCCAACGGCGAAACAGGACTAGCCTGTTGCACTTGGATAAATTGTATATCTTATAGTGGGGTAAGGATAACTTGTCTCCTCAGTCGGCTCAAGATATTTTTCTTATTCTTTCTTCAGACCTCACACATTGCGTAATGCCATACATCAACACGTGCTACAAATTACCATATATTACGGCTGCGAAGGAGGCTATCCGTTCCCTTGCTCTGTATTGTTTGAAGGAGATAAAATATTTAAAGTTCAGCTGTCTATGAGGGCTTCTTGAGCCAAGAAGACGAAATACAGAACTGTGATTTCTAAAGAATACTTGAGTCAGTTTTCAGTCCATATCGACTGACAACAGTATTTTAATTTTATTTTAAATAAAAATACTAGCTAATGCAAGTTCATGTAGTGTTTAATAAATGGGCGGAATTGTTTTATCAAGTTTAAAACACGAGGCGCTGCCGAGTGTTTTAGGACTTGATAAAACACGAATTGCGAATTTATTGAACGGCTTAAGAAATTTTACTGTACATCTATCCATTCTTACGATAAAATTTAGATTTTGGATTATTTTGGCCTAGAAAACCGGATGTGAAATTTAGCAATGTCTTTATCAGATATAAAGACACTCATTTAAAATTAATTTCTTGTGTATTTCCTTCAGGAATTATTAATGAATTTTTAAGTGTTTGTAACACACTCCATCTGTTATCAGTAATTCCTTTCTCTTTTTACAATTTCGTTTTCCTAAGGTTCATGTTTTACCCCAAAGTAAATGGCCTGCTGAGTAACATCTCTTCAGTATACCGCCTGAATCGGTATAATTCGACCAACACTGGGGCAATTAAGATAAGAGCATTATCTGAAAGAGTTTTCAGTCTCCATTCAGAAACAGTTTATTGTCGACTGAGTTCCAAGCATTTTTTTCTTTGTTTTCAAAGGAAACTAAAGGAGTAGATAATGCTGTATCATTTACGTGTCAATGAAGCTCAGAAACTGTATGTTTTGCCAGGTTTCTCGAGAGCCGATCAGCCAGGGTCGGTTGTTGTTTTTGTCGACACTTTGCGAATGGACACCAAGGTTTAGCACACAATGCTCGTATGTTGCATCAATGATAAAGTACTTGCGTGCAGAATGGAGCTTTATAAATCCTTCAAAGATTGAATCCCTATGTAGGAAAATAGTGCATGCAATCCCTGGTAGTTAGACTTAGTGAATAACTTTACTGGAACAAAATTGTGAGGGGACCCGGTAATAAAATATAACGTACAAATCTCGTAACCTAGGTAACTGACGCCAAACAAATAAAGTGGAAAATTGTTAAGGTTCAATTGGACGTCAGCTCGACGCCAATTGGAGTCAGTTCGGCCCTGGGGTATAACACTTTGATAACCTCTGACTCAAATCGTAAAGGATAGCTAATAGGCGTGCATATATTTCAAACAACAGTTTGTCAGTGTAAACTTTTTTTAAGCTCAGTCGTCAGTTCTAAAAAGAAAACACTGAGCGGAAACATGATGTTTGCCAGGATATAAGTAAACGAAAGTGTTACAAATCAAGTGAAGCTGAACACAATCATTCACGAAATATTTGCAGTGATATTGGACAGCTATTTATCATATCAAATGGATGGATTTGGCTCCATGTAATTGCAAGCATTGAAAATTTAGGCGCATTAATCCGAAAGAACTAGTTTGAAAGCTGACGACTATTAAGATTATTCCACATTCTACGGTTTGTACGTTTTTTTAATGGTTTGTACGTTACATTGTCCCGATGTCTGCTTTTCGCTTGAGAAACCGATCATTTAAAACCATTTGAACATCAAAACTTGATGTCTCAGTTTCCAAAATAATACCTGTATTTTTCACACCAGGCATAACAGAACGAGGATCCCCTTAATTATAAAACGCGAAGAGAACTGCTAACTTTCGCTCAAAACAAATTGGACAGTCGGGAAGTCAGCCAGCCTCCTTTTCAGACATTTTATGTAAATTCAGTGAATTTTAAAAACAATAAAGCGACCCCAACGGAGTAAAATTTGCTACTTGTTTTTTACCGTGGCGCACCTCCATCACTTACCATATTTGCCTTTGCAGAATACATGCTTGAATTTTTATCTCCTTTGCAATCACAGATAAGACTGAGTATATTGGGCAATTCAGTTTCCAAAAGAGCTCATATAGATACATCGAAATATTGTGTTACGGTGTAATTTATCAGTATCAATAATTCATCTGAAGTGGCAGCCAATATACACTTGCAGAGCCATTATATTTCATGATGTTGCTTTCTTCAGTTATCCTTTTCAAGAATTGACTATTACGGTGCTGAATTTGCACCCGGCAATCACAAAGATAAATTTGAGACTCTCAGAAAGAAGCTCGGTAAGAACATATTTTGAAAGCAACTATATAATTATAATTGCCAATGTAGTCTTCCTGTTTTATTTATGTCCATGATAAAGATATCAAGGTGAACGTTTGTTATAAAATATTCATGTTATCGACGCAAACAATAAAAGCAGAATTGCGTATCTTGTAGAATTTCGAGACCTGCTTTGGTTATTCAACTGCCTTTAATAGCTCAATATTTCGGTACGACTTGTGTTAATCTGCATATGAATGTATGAATCAACTGAGACAGAACTTATTACGACACCGGGTTACGACAAGATAATTGTATTTTTGCAGAAATGAAAATACAACTTTCAAAGCCAGCTGGTTAACTACAGTGCTTGAATGTTATGACTGTGGACTCGAGACGGGCATGGCCTGGTCCTCGCCAGTTTTGAATTTCGCCCTCGCGAAACGAAATTTTCCGGTCAATATACTGAACTTGAACCGGCAGACGCTGGCTTTTTAATTGAGGGGTTTGCGGCTAGCTTCTTTTAAATTGGCTTACCTCCGCCGAAAACAACAGCCATCGCGTTGAAGTATCTCTCCCTGTTGTAGTGATACCTCGTGTAGCTGCCCGATATACTGGCCAATTTACATAGGCTTCCCCTCTGCATTCCAGCCACAGTTCCTTGATTTTCAAATCCTCCTTGAGTTTCAAATTTATGCGACCGCGAACGCTTTCTCCAGGAAAGAAAACTCTGTTCACCTCGTCGAGTTTAACTTCAAATGTTTCGACAGCGCTTAAGCCCATTCTTGACATTCTGGTCATTCGGAATGGAAATCGACTCAATTGCCGGCTTCCTTCAGCGTTCAAATCACCAGTACGGTGCTAGACGTCGTTACAACTGCCTTACGGATCGCCAATACAAGTCGTCAACACACGCGTACGTCGTTAAAGGGTCCGAAAATAGCCCGATATTTCCCCCCAAAAACGCCGTTGTTAATTTAAACTTCACAGGACTGACCAAGGGTAAATGTAAATTAGTTGGCTTTTTTGGTTTGTTATGACTTTTCCACTTAACAATGGGGGCAGAGCAGGCAAATTTTCAATTATGTTCAGCTAAGCAAATCGACGCACTTCTTTCAAACTGCGAACACACAGGCTGGTAACAAAATTGGCTTTCGTTTCCGTTTTTCTGTTCTTTTCTTTTCTTGTACTGTTTCCTATTTTATCTCACTTTAGGAGAGTCAGCCGTCGGCTTCCTACTTTTTTTTTTTTTAAATAACCCATGCACCGGCTCCATGACTGAACAATGATCATAATAAGTCTTTTTTTGTGCTTGCCGGCGCGCACCAAGTTTCCGTGACAAAGTGACCTTTTGCTTTGACTAAAAAATCCACCCGGTATTTAGACGGTTCACTGGGTTACTGTGATATTTATGCTGTTTGTTATGCTTTTAGTTGAGGGTTTCTTACACGAGGTAAGCTTTTCCTGTACTCTGTTATCCTGTCTGTCACTGCTTGAATGAACCGAATGAAAGGTATGCGGATTTTATGGATTATTTTGGGCAAAGGTCCTGATTAGCGGTCATTAAAAACCCGAAAACCCCTTGACGAGTGGGACTGTAGAGCTACAAATGAATAGTCACCCTTTCCAATCATTAAAAAAAAGGCTTTGAGTGATCATAGCAAGAACAACTTTCGCGGATGACGCACCCAATTCTGAAGTGAGACTCAAGCGCGACAGAAGCGTGCGGCCCCGTGCCTCCTTCACAGGCCCTCCGCATTTGATCATGAGCAGCGCGATACACCCTGCCGAGTTCTAGACACTATTTTCTACGTATTATTTCTATTATTGTGGTTGGAATGTTCAGTTTTCACTTTTTGAGATCGCCCTACATAACGTTTTGTGATACATGTCTTATTTCCTCTTGCAAACACTACAGAGACAGCCGGAATGATACGCTTCTAACAGAGAGGATTTACTTGTACAGTGGAATCCACACGCTTGACGGCCTGACTTTCAAACATACCTTGTAGTATATTTGGATTCGTTGAGTAGTGACAGCTGTAGCGAGTGGATTGTTGGATTATAGCATGCATTTTACAGTATTTGCGCTGGTGAGGTCAGATCATGTTGTTTTATCCGGAGCGTTTACCATTCATTTGCACGAAAAAACCGTTCGGAATGGAACGCTCCAATGGTACAGGCTTTTCCTTCCAAAGCGGTTTGGCAAGTCCGAGAGCCCTTACAATTTGCACAAAAAACCGGTCGGAATTGAACACTCCCTATAGTACTGTCTTTTCGCGTCAAAGCGATCAAAAACCGCGCGAAAAAGGACCAGGACAAGCATGGTTTGACAAATGGTGCAGAAATTTTCCGGTCATTTCGGACTTGGAATGGAAAAAGAGAAATACGTCTGAAGTTTTCCATCTTTTCCGGAAAATTTGGTGGAATGAACTGTGCCATTTGAATTTCCAACCGGATTTCGGTTTCTGTTGACAAATGATAAACGACCCTGAATGCGCCCGGCCGTTCGAACTAAGGTCTGAGGTGAGTGTATAAACGGAGAGTGGGACTGGGTAGAGAAGTGTGTGCGAGGCTCGCGCGCGAGGAGTCATGCGCGTCTTCGGCTTTCAAATGTGAAAAAATAAGAAAGGAAAGAAAACAATTGTCTTTCAGTCTATAATTTTGTTTTTAATTTTATCTCAATGTACCAAAAACAAACAGAAAAAAAGATGACGAGCCCCACCAATGAACTGTTAGGATTGGAGAAAAGATGAGAACATATAATAAAAAAGATCGAACTTTGGTCATTCACAAATCTGTTTACATTCTTCTCTACTACTGGCGGTCGATAACGCTGCTTTCTTCCCGCTTATCTTCACTGCGGTACATAGTGTCGTGTGGGTTTCCACTTGTAACAATGTAAATAATCAGAATCGAAGCCATAAATACTCCTGTCGCCAAAACCTGTTTTGAAAATTATTTGCGTTACGGGGGTCTTATACCCAAACACCACTTTTTCTCCAAAATCAAACTCTTCCAGAAGAAACCACCACCATGTAACTCGTTGCCATGATTGATGACAAAAAACAATGGTGTTTGAGTGCTTGGTTGCCATGGCAACAGAACAAGCTTTTAGATCTCTTTAAAAGTGCTTCTTTTTTTAAACAAAAATGAGCAAAAACACTTTCTCAGTGAGGCAAGAAACAATTTTTTACATGTTATGCTTGTATTGATCTAGGTCCTGAACCTAAACTTGTAGAAAGACTCTGCTTATTTGCAGCTCCCTTTTTATCCGCAACCTCAACCAAGCAGCCAAACAGCAAGAATCTGCCCCCGTTGCATCCTGGGAGATTCCACATATCTTTGAGCGGGAAAGGTTCCTCCGAACCAATTTACCACTTTCTGACCTAGTTTCAGACCAGGCCTCAATCCTGCACCAAACGTTGTTTGGGCACCTTCAGCATTCAATGAAACTTCCACCAGTGAAGATTGGAGCCCGGTGAGACAAGGCACATATTTGCTTTTAGGCCCCTTGTCCATGAACAACAAACTGTCAGCAGATTCAAACGAGCGTTCGAACAAAGTTTGTTGTATTCGCAGTGCCAATAAGCGGTTCTTTGGAATTGGCAAGGTTTAAGCCTTCTCAGCCCTAGATGATGAGCTCGGCCGGCACCAGCAAATGATCCAAAACACAGTAATTTAGAGCAATTTTGACACATTCCAGGATAAATTCTGCAAATGATTCGGCCGACCAGAGAGTGAATTCAAATGAGCCGAGTATAGCCACGTGACCAGCTGTCATGTGACAAGATACATGCATAACAATACCCAGTCCTCCATCAAAATGTTTGGAGAAATAAGAGCTTTAATACCCCTTTATCTCTCAACTCACTGTTAGCAAAAAAATATAATTTCCATATATTCTCTATTGTATAAGACCACCTTAAGGTAAAAAATTCTAAGCCCTCATTTCAAGTAGCTTTTGGAAGGAAAGGAAAATACCATGAAAGGTGTTTGTCATTGTGGTCTGAAATGTTTACTGAGTTAAGGCGGGGTACACCTGAACATTGTTTTTTCGTCGCTTAACGTTAATGTGTACGTTAAGGGTATAAAATTCTCCTATAAAAACAAACTTTTTACTGTGAACTTTCAAGCCCTCCCCCCCCCCCCCCGAAAAAAAACAAAACAAAAACATAACTCAAAAAGAGTGAGTAGTCGCTGAGAAATTAGGATATAACCTATTTGCACCGGACGTAAACGTTCACAGCGGAGTGTTGGTGGGAATACAGCCAACCAGAGCGAATTGCGCGGGAAATATTGAATGCGAAAAAGTTGCTTTGCTTCATGAAGGTTGTTTTTAGTGTTTTGGCTATGACGATGGATCAAGTAAACTTACTCAAAGCTGGGAATATGCGACAAAATGATAAACTAGTGAGCTGTTTGGAGCACTTGTGTGGAGATAAAATTACGTGGAAAAATTACACACTAGCTGACCGGAAGAAAAGTTAGAGTAAATTGATTGGTTGATCGCCGGTAGAGGTGTTTGCGGGCGGCGTTTGTTTATGTAGCGAAGAGTTTTTTCAAGCGTTGTTTTTGTAGTCTCCTACGCAGCAGTTCTTTGGGTCGTCACGCAACGCTCCTCTCCACGAACGGCTGCTTTCTTTAAACTGCATTCCTTTTCCTTTTTTTGTCTGAACAGATAACTGGCCAATTACATCACAGTTATTATTTCAATCGTGAGCCAATCAAAAGTCACCGAAAACATTTCCCGCGAAAGGTTGAACAGAGAAATGTGTGTATGAACCGTTCGTAGTGTTTACGGCTGGAAATTCTGAAGATAGTCGTAGAGGCTGATCGCTTCCTTAGTTGTTCTGTAGTTGTGCCGAAGAATTAAAGAAACATTGTACATATCTTTGGAAAATGGTCGATCGACTTCTGCGGAATTTTCAAATCCGCACTAAATGTTAATGTTACTCAAGCGAAGCTTCTCAGCGAGGGACTAGTTAATAGTTACTCATCTGTTGACCGCAGTGCTTCCAAAGATTGACAAAGCTTAAGCGTTCATTATAAAACCTTAGCAAGGCAAAACATGAAGTAGAGGAGGTTTACAAAGCGAACGTTCACCAGTACGAAGAGACTGAGAGTTAGGAAGGAGGTAGAGGTAGACTCAACCCGTGGAATAGCTCGCAAACGTACCCCACTTTTCGACTAAAACTACTACTTGTACTTCTTTGCCCGGCGTTTCGCCCATCGCCTCATCAGATGGCCTAAACTCCGCTGGGAACAAGCTATTTTGTTTCCCTGTGCTGCTAGTCAGCGTGACGGTGGCGAGTTGATGAAACGCGCATTTATGAATACCATCGCTCATAGTGACAAACTGCCATGAACTGTCAGCCCGAATGGGACAGTTAGAGGTACATTGTTTTATTCTTTCATGATGACTTCGGCCTCCAAAAAAAAAGAACAAAGGCTTCATATTCGTTCGGGAGGGTTGCTGTGACTGGGTCGGTACTTCTTTAGCAAAGAAACGAGAAGATGTTGCCACTTCCGTTATTGGCTTATGTTGAAAACAAAGTCAATCGAGGCATGTTGTTTTTAACACACATTCATTCGCTAGATCCCCTCTCCTCTTCAAAATAACAGATATATTGAGAATATTTCTGACAAACCACCTTGTGAATATAGTATGTTTTTTGTTATTCCTTTATTTTTGCATAAAGTTTGGTCTCCCCAGGGAAAAGAAAACAATAGATGGATACCAGGGACAAATTGCCTTCATATAAGCAGCCCCTAAAGCTATTAACCTAACCTGTACCCCAGACAATAATTATCTCAAAGGAATAACACATGTGAACACTCAGTTCCTCAGTTTATGGCTAAACCTGTCCGGATCACAACCTTTTCGGCGTAAAATTGCGCTTAGTACTGTTCAGTCGAACGTGTGACATCGTATAAAGTGGAATAGCGGTCTTTTCTGCGCAGTTCCACCTATTTTCTTGAAATATATGCCTGGAGTTTTCAAAACCAGGCTCTTGAAGTCCATACTGACCCCTATTTATTTTAGGTGTCGGACAGGGTGTGTACTCTCCGCTTTTTTTAGGAGGGGGGGGGGGGGGGCGGGAGAAGGGGGCTCATGCTAAGTAAATGTTAAGATGTTATTATGTTAAGAGAACAGAAAACAACTTTCCCTGATTTTTAATTTGCACTAAGTTCATTCCCCATTCCCCCTCCCCCTCCCCACTTTATCGAAATCGGTCCCACTCTCTCTCAAACAAATTTAAACTTGGCGCGATCGGCGGTCGGTTACTTGTAAACGAAATCAGTAGATTTCGATTTCCTGTTGGCCTCCTAGTACAAAGTCTCCCTTGGGACACCATTAAGTCCCGTGAGGGAAAGAATCTTGCGAGATGCAGTTTCTGTCTCGTCTAATATCCTTGCTGAACAGTTATTTAGCTAAACGAGGGCTTCACGCGAGCTGTACTGATTTAACTTAATTAGGAAGTATATTAAGAGCTTTGCCTTAGTGGTAACAAGTCTTTAGCCTCAGAAAGTAGGTGTCGGAGATCATGTGTAGGCTCTGAGAGTGAAATTTGTGATGAATTTAGAGGAGGCTAAAGACTTAGAAAAAAATTTTGTGGATAGAAGGTCGTCAACAACTACTGGCTCACACGGACAGTAAACATCCGGGACTTTAAGAAACTGGTGTAAAAACACAAGGCCTGGCCGGAAATTTGTCTGAAAAAAGCGTAAGTTTGAACAATTGTTTTACTAGTTTCCGCCCTCGCAACTTATGCTAGTGATTTCATAGTCTGAAAGTGTCATAATGAGTGATTTCCGTTGTAACAGTTGATATCAAAATCAAGCGATAATTTACACAAATAAAATTCGCCAATGATTAACTTTGATTCTTCTTAGCCATTCGAGTAAGTCGATGCCGCTAATTCGAAAGCTAACTTTGCTGTCGGGAAGACCGAATTCTAAGAGATTTGGACAACCCTGACGCTTTTGACGCCCATAAGATTCAATTTCATGTCTTATGCCTTACGAATAACATGTATTCTTTGTCTTTCC
>JAEMWC010000231.1:847500-872500 GCA_016490735.1 Pachyseris speciosa | reverse complement strand
TGTTGTTGCTGTTGCTGTTACTGTTACTGTTACTGTTACTGTTACTGTTACTGTTACTGTTACTGTTACTGTTACTGTTACTGTTGCTGTTGCTGTTGCTGTTGCTGTTACTGTTACTGTTACTGTTGCTGTTGCTGTTGCTGTTGCTGTTACTGTTACTGTTACTGTTGCTGTTGCTGTTGCTGTTGCTGTTGCTGTCGCTGTTACTGTTACTGTTGCTGTTGCTGTTGCTGTTGCTGTTGCTGTTACTGTTGCTGTTGCTGTTGCTGTTACTGTTGCTGTTGCTGTTACTGTTGTTGTTGCTGTTGCTGTTGCTGTTGCTGTTGCTGTTGCTGTTACTGTTGCTGTTACTGTTGTTGTTGCTGTTGCTGTTGCTGTTGCTGTTGCTGTTGCTGTTGCTGTTACTGTTGCTGTTGCTGTTGCTGTTGCTGTTGCTGTTGCTGTTGCTGTTGCTGTTACTGTTACTGTTACTGTTACTGTTACTGTTACTGTTACTGTTACTGTTGTTGTTGCTGTTGTTGTTGCTGTTACTGTTACTGTTACTGTTACTGTTACTCACTCACTCACTCACTCACTCACTCACTCACTCTATCGGTATTCGATCTATATGTTATACTTTTCCAGTTTACATCGCGGAAACGCTTTCTATCACAGCGGTGCGAGCTTTTGTCGACTTTGTGGCTGTCTTTCTAGGCTGTTTTTGCAAACAAATAAATATAGCGTAACTCTTTCCCAGAAGAATGACGTTATTCACCCACCGGCTAAACTATAGAATGCAAGGCCGCCACTGCGACTTGCGAGCCGCCGAGCGATAGATCCACTGAAATGCGCATGGCGCATACAAAACTTGTAGCGAATATAACTAACTTGTTTTTTCCACTGAAGAAGGGCCAAACCCGAAACGTTTGAAATTATCATTACAAAAATTTGGCACTTTTTGTTTGCTTTAAGTGAACACCTATATACCACTGAAACATGTACCTTTCTCGTTCCTAAAACACTCACTGCAACTAGCGAGCTGTAAAGCCACTAAAATAGGTAACGCAGTCGTTCGTAAAACACTCACTGCCATTGGCGACCCGCCGAGCCGTCGATTCCCTAAACTATTCTCCTATCTCCTTCGCTAACATCTTCGCTGCACTACTGAGCCGCCGAGCCACTCGAATAAAACGTTATGACGACGCAACTTGTAAACCACCTCTATAGTAAGATAGGGTGCGGCCGTTTTGCAAGCAACGATTTTTCAAAGCGTTCGGGACTTAATTAAACGTCCTTGTGCGTACAAGAGTTGAATATAGCATGAGGAAGTGTGTCCCTTGCGTAAATATGGAGAGATTTTCATTTGATCTTGAAAAACGCTTTCGGCAAGTGTTCGCCTGTGTTTCATCCGCCAACAGTTCAAAAGATCAGAACGATCTTAACCGCCAGAGAAAACCATAATGTGGAAATAGAAAGATATCTACCTGTTAGCGCAGTGATCGCGGTACCAACCATAGACAGCTTGGGATCGCCAAACCGGCCAATAGAATTGCTATTTTCCGGTACTTTTGTTGTCGCGGTCCGTCTATTAATTTCAATATCAAACGAAAAGAAAATCACTCTACAACACTTGACTTTTTAAAAAATCTAACAGATTATCTAAGAAGTCATATTCTCGAAAGAAAGGAAACAGTAACATGACTTAGTAAGAACTGCAAAATAAAGCAACTTCCAGGTATTTGCATGTGTTTAGCATAACAAAAGAAAAAATGTTCTTTCTTCTGCAAATCCTCCTTCTCATGGTTACCTTTATTCCCAAGACGCAAAAAAAAAAAAAAAAAAACTAACTTCACAGATAGCACTTATTCTTGACAGGCGATGAATTATAACTCAAGAAAGCTACGCATAATTGATTTTTTTTTCAACTTTGTTGTATAAAAGTCCGCAATAGAGCAATATTTTCAAAGGAGCGGTCGTATAACATCGAATTCCCTTGAGTATGATGACAAAATTCTGTTATTGCTGGTAGGTATCGAGGAACACAGCGTAGTGACGAGAAGAGGGGTTCTCACGAATGAAAATAATGGGAGATTTGTGGAGCTTAGGGAAGAAACTGGAAGATCCGAGCTTAGGGTGAAAGGATTCATGTATTGGGGAAGGGTGGGGCACACCTACTAACAACCAAACTTGCAGCTGGAGTCCTTCTGTTGAAAGCGATTGTTTACGAACCAGGTGAAGATGGACTGTTTAGTCTAAATCGTTTGTTTAATCAAACTCAAATTACAGCGGAGAACAGCACGTGCGGTTAGGGCTCTAACATGCTAAGTCCCTAATGAGCAGAGATAAACATCACGGACGCAGATGGGCGTATATTGCAAGCTCTCCATTCGGCCTTTGGGTTTCTTGCAGATGACAGCTATGACTTAGCTGATCAATTGACTTGCTTTGATGAGTGCTGTTGAGGCTTTTAGGTTTAATCCAAGTAATGTGCAGACAAAAGGCTTTCAAGTACCATGGCATGTGGTACTATTTTAGTGCCACAGGTGAATTCTGTTCATGTTGGTTTACGTGGGATTTATTTTCAAAGCCAGCTTTATTTATACTATTCAGGTGAAACAAACATGGAAAGCTCAAGATTGCCCGAGCATTTATTAATTAAACAAGAGATTAAGCGTTAAAAGGCAGTTTTACAAATTGTCACCTTTCAGCCAAACATATCTTGGACGAGTGTTTGTCTTACACTTCAGTTTCTGTTCTTTCATGTACGTGCAAATGTATGAGGACAGCAAGACAATCTCGTTGTCATTTTGAAGAGATACATTAATGGAAGACAAAAATTCGCCAGTATCCGTTAAAAGAGTTGTCATAAAGTAGTCCTTTTGTTATAAGACCTCACAGTTGCTTGGTGGACTCAAGGGCGTGGCCAAACGACTTTGATGGAAACAGCGGAAAAAATAAAGGCTGGGAACGTCAGTTGAATTAACAAAAAACTGATGGAACTTTATTTATTCTCAACCAATTCAGTTTGAAGCTAGCGTTGCTTAGGCAAAAGTTAATCTCCCTCCAGGTTTATTATTGGTCCTTCGCAGAGAGGGAGCGGAAACTAAAGTCCGCAAAGTTGTTTTGTTTTGTCTTTACATTGTCTGCCTGCTCAAATTGCTTTGACCAAAATCTTTGTTTAATCTCTTCTTAAAATTTTTTCTGTTATCGTCTCATTTTCTTCTGAGATTTTTATGAACAGGCCATGAAAGTGCGTCGCAAATAAATCAACCATTTTTTCATCACGAGGCTCAGTACGTACACTAGTGGTAGCATACATGCATACACACATATAAAAATCCAAGTTACTGTTGATTCTGTCGATCAGGTACCAGGTTTTGCTAAAAGGAGCCATACGTTCCAAAGGAAAGGTATTGTTAATGACGTTTACGAGCTAGAAAGGTAACAGAAAATGCTAAGCTGCAAATAACCGTGTCTCACCACTCTCTCTCCTGTGCTTTGTCTATTCTAAACTTCTGACGACATTTGAGTAAATGTTGTATGCTTATCGTGGGCATCCATCGAAACATTACCGAAACATTAAGTACCAGTAAACGACTTGTGATCTTCGTATACTAAAACAAACACCACAAGAAAAATGTATTAACAATCTCTGTAACATGTCCCACAAACGATTCACGTCATAATAGCGAATAGCGTGTAGAATCTGCTAGCTATTTGACAAAAGTTTCGCAATTGCGAGCATTCTCGTCAAGACCACTGGAAAGATTGTAGTCTCCGACGCTTCGACGTACCGCCGACTGATGAGATACACCTTCTTAGTGGACCACTTAACCATGCTGTGTTTACGTTTTTCCTTGTTTTCTTAATTCTTTTTTCCTTTAGACAACCAGTGAAGTATTTGTTAAGGGGAAGAGGAGCATTTCAATCTAGTAACTGTCCCAGCAACCTAGTAGTAACAAACTCCTAGCGACGCAAAAAGTGGGAGAGCTATTCTCTTTAGATCTGAGATGGGTGGTGAAAAAATTTTCCAGTAACTGATCCGGTAGCCTAGTTGTTGCAAAATCCCAGCTACGTAAAAAAGTGGAAGAACTCTGTTCTCCTTCCTAGGATTGATAAAAAATGAAGACAAGTACAATCTTCCTTATTTCGCTCTCATTAATCTATTATCGATTGCAAAAAATATTGCCTCGTGAAGAACAAAGCGTATTGAGAGCTTGATTTAATCCTGATTTATTCACACAGCTTTATCCCTTGAGCTATTTCCATTCTCCTGCGGTGATTATCTTACCTGAAACAGGAAATTTCACAGCAGATGAAAAAGAAAGAGAGGGAAAGAGGGGACGTGTTTCCGTTTAAAACCGTAGAGGTTCGTTTGTTTCCCACTGGTCAGAGGGGGGGGGGGGGATATTTCCGCCTGTACCCTAGGGGACCAGTTGCTTCCCCGTAGATACTGTTATACAAAAGTGTCGTTGATAAGTCTGGAAGTCCGGTTCTTCAAAAGCCAACTAAACTAAACAAAAATCAAGGATTTCTATTTCGCTTTCATAATACTAAAGCAGGTTTACACGGCAGCCAACTTTGAGGTTCAAAACATAAAGTGATTTTTCTTTGACATGGATATATTTTTATACAAATATTTTTTGTGTTGTTCTTTATCTTGAACATGGCCGTCACGAGAATCCTCTGTTTAGTCACTTAGTTAAAAAGGTCTTTTGTGTTGCCTTTGAAGCCACGGGAATTACAATGCGAGTGAAAATGTTCGACTTTTAAGCGGCATTCAACTCAAAATAAAAGTATACTTCCTGTGCTCTGTGTTGTCCAGTTGTTCGGTTCCGCAAGACGAAGTATACAAAATCTCTAGCTTTATTAGGGGTGGGGGGGGGGGGGGGGGGGAATTAATCGATACACGCGGAATTAAAAAATGCAAACAATCGAGCACAAATCAGGTTTATCTAGCCATAGTATTACAGAAATCTTTAGGGGCAGTTACAAGTAGTAACTGCTCTCGTTTTCTCTCATAGTGACCTTGGTACATATCTAGGAACAAAAACAGAAAGCAAGGATTTTAGTGCGCTGGTTTACAAGAGACTGAACGTTGAATCTTGGCGAAATTGTAGTTGTTGGGGGCGCCATTTGACGCCATATTGGATTTGCAGACGTAAACTTCAGTCAGCGGATTCTCTGAACATACGTTCTCAGTTTTTTTCGGTGGGTGAGCTCGTGTGATATAGCGATTCTCACTTCGTTTATTATGTTGCGCTAAATTGAAACAATAACGAAAAACAATCCACTTAATAATAAGAAAAACGCAGATGAAGGTGCCTATCATGATTCGCTTGTCGGAATGAACTGCAAGAAATCAAAACTTTGAACCACTTTTGCAAAGAGCATTACTGATACCACTGAATGAAATACAGGATGTTTCACCATTAAATAAAATTTTCCAGCGCAAAAATGGACTAAAGAAATCAAATCCAATTTACATGTTAACACACTGCGTAATGCTACGAAAAGCAGCGCATTTGCTCAGTTGTTGGGTAAAGGGTTCTGTTCCATGCTATTCAATAAATTTCCAGCTCAGAAAATGGGCCTCTCTGAAACACAGTTCCCTTATCTAAGCACATTGCACAATGCTGAGGGGAAAAACATACATACTTTTTTATTTATCCTTGGAAGGTAGCTTATACAGCTGATATCTCCGAGAATTTACCAACCCAACCATCTGATGTGAGATAGACCACCACATCGGGAACTACGTCCCCTACTCTGTTCGAACAGTGCGTGGGTTCTTTAACGTCCCACAGAATCAATTATGAAGAGTCTTAAGACGGGGCCTACGCTTTATCGTGCTTATCCGAGAAGACTAGAAAGTCTAACCATTTGCAAATGTCATTACAAAGGCAGCACTTTCTCCTCAATTATTTAAAGACCCTGAGTGTTGGTCCGGCCGAGGTTTGAACCTTAGGTTTTATTATCACACCATTAAATGAATTTCTTAGTTCAAAAATGAACAACTCTGAAAAAGAGCTCCGTTTAGGTGACCGAAATCAAATCCTGCATGGCAAATTTACATGATGACACATTGTACAATGCAAAGAAAAAAACCTCCTTTGTTTGTTAGGTAGCGGGTTGCTTCATCTTCAAATAAATTCCACAGTCCGAAGAAAGACCACTCAAAAAGACACAGCTTTGTTTTGCCGACCGAAAGTAAATACAGATCAATTTACACAACTACACACATTGTATCAATGCTAAAACAAAAACGCCCCTTTGTTTGGTTATATAGGGTGTTGTTTCAACATTAAATATTTATTAAAATCCCATTTAGAATTTTAAAATGATTTACAACCCGCACTAAATCTACAAAAAGAAAGGGCAAGTCAGTACCTTTAAAATTTTTAGTCCCCTTTGGAAGAAGTTTACTGGCTATGCCGTGTTTTTGTTTTTCCTGAATTCGGAACCCAAGCTTGGCACTCAAGTGTGGCCTCAAAGCTACCAAATCAAAATTTTTATAGGCCGGGCCGACAGCGTCACCCAAAGATTACAAAGGTTAAAAAATAGAAACCCAAATTTTATTCAAGTTTTCAAAATGTAAAAAATCAAACAGGACCACTTGCAGGAACTGAATCGAATGGCCTTAACAAAAACTCAGTTCTTTAATCTAAGTCACATTAGACTGTATTAGTCGCAGAACAAAAGCCGTAACTCACGTATTTCTAATTAAAGTGATTCTCTTTAACCACCAAAACAAACTGGGGAGACGTCTTCATGTACACTGCCCTCTGTGGGACCATCAACCAGGCGCGCACTAGCACCTTTTTCATGTGAATTTCTGTTCGCCAGATTCGATCATCCCGAAAATTAGGATTTAGTTGGGAAGAGAAACTAGGTTTTCTTTGGGAAAATGTCACCTCAATTTTTTCTTTTTTTTGCTTTCATGGTACCAATATGCCACTTAAAAATACAAAGTAAAACCAGCTAGCCTTTCCGCAAAGCCCCAACATATCAGGAATTCCGACCGACTCCGAACCAGGCCAGAGCGTTAGCATCCCACACAGTGCTTTCTACAAAAGACAGAGACAACATTTTAAGTTTTTTGCCTAATGCCCTCATTGAGGGACCCTGATCAAACTTTTGTCTTCCCCACAGCAAAAAACTATTACATACAAAGCAGAAAAGAGCCACTGTTTGAACATGACTATCGCAGCAGCAATAAGTTTTCAGAGGGTTAATCTTCTCATGAATACCGTGACCACATATTGTATTTCATTAAAAATGGGTGGTGGCACAAAAAGGAAATCAAACACAACTGGCTCCAGTTAGCTAACTGGTTTGTATGCAATCCGGAGACCCAATTCAGCGGAAGGCACTTTTGACCGTCTGGCTGGCCTCAACGGCTGCGTTGTTCTGTCGACAGCCGATTTATTCACAATACTTTTAACCTTGGCAAAGTCACAGACAACTTCCCGACTGGGCCAGAAAATTCTGTAACACTACAAACAAATCTTGGCAGGGCGAATTTGATTACTATTCGCCCCTTCAACATTTAACTCCACATTATCGACTACGATACGCTTTTCGAGGCGATAGCTAGTCTACGCTATACCCAACATAAAACCTCCACAGCACCCAATAGACTTCTTTAATTACTTTAGGAAACGCTTGCCCTTGCCTTCAAGTCTTGTTTTTCGGTATTTTCATGTATGAAAAAGCTATGAGGAAAGACTATGTGACTGCAAGCTTTAAAAAGTAATGACCTCCTTAATAACCGAAAAGCAATTGTCTACTGGATCCTTATTCTTACAATCCTACCCTCTTAGCTTCGTCTTTGCCTTCCTCTCCTTCCTCAAAAACAGCTCGTCTCCTCGTACGTTAATAAAGAAACTTAAGTTCGTCCAACAACTAACAAATAGTCCTCATCAGTCGCACAAGTTTCTTTATTATTTTATTATTATTTATTGTTTTTTTTTTTTTTTTTTTTCTGGTTTCTGCTTCTGGCGCCGAGGCACATTAACTTGCAGGTAAGCGCGTGGCTTAAGAAAATAGTGTTTATCGACAAGTTAAATTAATTTTCAATCGAATCAGTCGGAGTTGTCAAAACAAACACTAGCTTGTGAAGGAAACCCTGACATAAGAGCGGACCCGACTGAATGCATTCATGGTGCTACACGTGTACTTTGTATACTTCAAGTGGTCCGACAGACAAGCCTCTTTTTTTTCTTCAGATGGTTTGAGAGAATGTTGACAATTTTACATTTGGGTCTTGACAATGAGAAATAATTTAAACACAACAACAAATGACCGAGGAAGGGGCTATTTTAAAAGCAGACTGTTTCTTTTCGTACCACGCTAGTACCCCGCTGCACGTTTCCCTGACTCAAGCGTCAGTCATGGCAATGGTTTGTCGCGCGCTAGAAACGGGACAGGCCATGTATGAGAAACCCGCGTCAAAATAAAAACGAAAAGAAACGGAGACTATATATCTTGCTTAATTGTACGAGTATGTTAATAGCAATATTCGAATTCACCTTTTCTTAAAGCGCAAAAAATAATACGTGTTTTAAAAGGGTGTAATTCTCCTCTGGACGAAGCCATTAACGCCGCCCACTGAAGACTCTGTTTCCAAGTTTCCTGCGCCAGTACGAAAAGCAAAGAAAGAGCATCGAATTTTGGTTATAGAAGCCGTCGATATGACATGAATACCTTTGTCTACTGAACAAAAAAAAGTGTATGACGACGTCTACAACGTCGTAATCCCCGACAAAATTTGTATCGATGGTCACTAATGCACCATATAAGTTTAAACTAAACTAATCATAATTTGACTAACGAGTTCGATTTCAGACTTTACTTCTCGCTCGGCAAGCTGTTAATTCAACATCTTTAAAAACTAATTGAAGTACAAGGTTTCCCAAGGGAAAAACAATTTACAATTCATTATACATCAAAAGAGTAATACATAAAAGACAGTTATCTTCGGATTGAGATATCTTCAAAGTATCTTTTCATAGCTTTCGTTTCTTTGCCAACTAATGGTTTTCTAGCCAACCGTTCACCCACTAAGGCATTTGGTCCTTTTAAGAGGGAAGACTTTTAACACAAAAAATAATAGAATTTATTGTTTTTATGACGCTACACATGTGGTCTATAAAATCAGTATTATTACTGAAGTGGGTAAATAGCGCATCGACAGTGGGTCTCGCTATATTTTTTTGCTAAAATCCATCTGTTCTTTAATGTCGTCGAGTGTTCTTTTAACGCGCGCGTGAGATATCTTGCACGATTTACACAAGAACCAAGTTCAATATAGACTGTATCATATGGCTGTGCATACAGTAATTTGTGATATCACTTTTAGATTAAGCCTGAACATGATAATGAGCCCCTTCGCTATTCAATAAGAGTTTGAGTGACACCAAGTTTTTCCGATTTCAAGATTGCGAGCGTCGATTGTGAAAAATACCTCACTAATGGACGCCACGGCCGGTAATTTTCTTGATACAAAACTGATAGCTCAATAAAAATGGTTAGTTAGGCGAGAATGGGATACAAACGACAAGTTGAAAGAAAGCAATATTATGGCGATTAAACAATGCACAGAACACCGAGCGTTTTCATTTCTTTTCGATGAAGAAGAATGAATGTCATGCCGTTCGTTCGAATTAATATTAACCAAGGAAAGTTAGAAATACTGATCCATCGGGCGAAAATCGTCTATTAAACTTGAACGCCAAAATGTGGAAATTGGAGTGAACTTTTTCTTTGCAGTATTTCGTCTTTTTCTCCTTTTAAGTAACGAGTTTAACACATATGGTGACAGCTATTATAAATGGTCACCTTGAGATAACAAGTATAACAAAGGCTTATCAGTAAAATGTTGATATTCTGTCCGAATATTAGTCTTTAAGGTAAAAATCGCGACTAACGGTCTTCGCTTAACGACTTCGTGCATCTTCGCACTCATATCAAAAATAAACTTTTGAAATGAAGCGGTTGCCAAGAGCAACGAAACGAAACGTATAATCAGCTATTTAATCTTAGTATCCGATAATTAAAATGTTAATAATATAAAAGAAAAGGAAATAAAATTAAAAGGAAAATCATGACGAAGCAGGCAAGGTAAATACGGGGGTAGTAATATTGAAAAGGTCGAGTTTAAATCACGGAAATTAACCTTGAATTTAAATGAACCACGTACTGCAGTGGGAAGTGTGTCAACGAATAAAACCAAATACCAAGCAAAGCGTTAATTCCCGAGAGAAAGGGGCTCGGTATTACACCGATTTCACCGTAACGAAGCTTTCATCAGAAGCCTTACTTGCCGGTTCACTCCAGTACGTGTCTACCCCAGTTTCAATTAAAGCTCAACAGCATACATATTTACCCCATGCGGGCAGATTTTATCCTTTTGTGGGCGTCTATCCAAATTGTGTACCCCCAGTATGACCGTTATGTAAGATAAACAATGTCTTTCATTAGTTTCTGCTATTTTGTGCTAAACAAACTTACTCGGCGTCGCAAACAGCATGAAAACCTTCCCTGGGTTTGCTCAGCTGGTGGGGAGCTCTCCAACAGAGCCGAGGGCCAAGGCTCGAGCCTTGCTTGAACAAATAATCTGGACCTTTAAAATAGACGCGTGCGGAAAAAGAAAGGGTGCTCCTTCCTTAAGACACTTGGTTCGATGTTCACGTCGCTGGGATGACCAATTAAAAAGTTTGTCTCCGATTTAGGAAGGTTCAAGAACCTATGAGAGCATAACGAACCATCGCTAAGAACACCCTTGATGTCAACTTGCGGTCGGTTCTAAAGGGTCTCCGAGACGGGATGTTGTGCGAGCGAGACAAAGCGGAGCAAAGCCGAGCCAGACGCGGAATGGAACGTGTCCAAGAGCTCGACGACAGAGAACAACAGAAGTCGAGTCCCGAATAAGCCTGAATTTTTTTTCAGGCTTTATTTTCACTACTGCTTAAGGTAGCGTTCATAACTGAGATGATCATTCACTTATAAAGAAGTACATAAACCACGCCTTGACTTGCAGTATTTATTGTTTGTGATGGTCTTGCGAAACGAAAATGCAAAATGCGTGAAAATGTCAAACCCCAGACTTTTCAAACGACTGAATAGTCAGATTCACTCAGTTTTTGTGTTCACTATTATACCTAGAGGACTGATGCATTTCTGTTTTTTTTTTTTTTTTTTCAAATACATAACTATTGAATGTTAAGGTCTCCGGTTTCGATTTTGTTTCACATCACAATAATGACGGATAAAGCGCAATTTAACGATTCTGCTAACCAAGAACGACCCATTAAACTGCGTGTTTTATTACGGTATGCTCCTTTTCACATTGTTAAATTGTAATTTGAAGCCGCAAAAGTCAAGAAAATCTTTAGAGAGTATTTACTTTTGGTTACGTGTATGATACATAACACAAAGGAGGAGAAAAAGAACCGAACAAGAAATTTCAGCGAATATGTGCCTCACGTGTTAAAAGCACGTGGATGAGATAACTTGATACAAGCCCTGTTCACTGATCACACTTTTTTTTTTTATCTCTCTTGCGAATTCATGAATTTAATTTAACTTTCCGCGAGTAAACTCGCAATTCATTTCGATGCTGCTCGATAAAACGGCCTTTTGTTTTCGCCGTGGCGTTAACGTAGCAATGAAAGGAGACAGTGATAGGCTTCAGCAATGTTTAAACAAGTAATACAGCGATTATATTGTCCTGGAGCTTCGGCTTTGTTTTAGTGTTCGTTCCTCGGTATTTAATGGCAAATTTCGCCTTTGTGTACTCCAGAATGAAAAGTGCTGAAAACAAGAACTTTGTCCCGAAATGAGATTCAAATTAGCACAAAAATGATTCCTTGTTTAATCACGCGTAATTAACAACTGTTCTGAAAAAAAAAAAAAAACTTACTCCGCTCTTTGGCGCTTAGAAAGAGGCGTGATAAATTCCATCAAGTCTTGCTAGCGTCGCGGGTTCGCCCAAATTGAGCCTCTTGTGAAAGAAAAGATTCTAACCGACTTCATCTTCTGCTTGCATGCACTCGTAAACAGTGTTTAGAAAAGCCTATCGCCACTGCTGTCTCGTTGCTTATTAATTATGCTTATTTAGCCTTTGTAAACGGCCGTTAATGAAAGGAAGGATAGCAGGTACCACTCAAAGGAAGGCTTCTTGATAATTGGTTTTCAACGAGGGACAAACCTCCTTGATTTTTTGTCATGACCGCATTGGACTAATTCTTAAAGCTTGCATGCCGTAACCTCCCACAAAGAGAAGCTTTTATTTCTTCAAGGTATCGAGATGTATTTACATCACTATTTGAATAAGTTTCAAAAGCCTTGCATTTCAATTTGAATCGAGGCAGTGTATGAAGATAATTTCATACATGAACAACCTTTGCATTGCCCTGGATAACGCAGAAGAATTTTGAGAGCGGTTTAGCTCAGCACATGTCAAATAGAAAATTTCATCAATCCAAGGGAAAAAATCAGTAAAGAGAAATTTCTAACTTTTATCCCGGCACATTTTCGCCCCCTGAATGGCCTCACGTTTATAGCCGTCATTCTTCAATTTCAAATTTTAATTTTCCATGGTTCATCCTCGTGACATATGTTTGTGAACATCAAAGACAGTTTTTGTCTTGTTCATTGTTTATTTTCTACTCATTCTTTATACATGAACCTCTTTACCGGCAAGCTGTCAGTTGATATTGAATACCAAAATACAAAAGTTCAAAACACAATCTTGGGAAAGTATCAAAAATAGTTACAGCCACTGATTATAAATGAAAGAAAAAGGGATCTTGGCAAAGGGTACCGTTTTAGCTTATTTTTAATACACTGTCTGGCCTACTCCACCGCTTATAGCAAAAGCACGCTTCGTATTGCCTTTTGCCTCAAAATGATACGAAGGTTTCATTTCAAACTTAATAGCTTCATAGCCTGTGGAACAGTTAAATAGGTGCTTCGAGCAAAATTTAAGCCCATTACAAAGCTATTGTTTTGCGCAAGCCAGCTGTATTTCACATCCCCGCAGCTGACCCTAGCGGGTTCATCTCCTCGCGCAGAACTGTATAAATAATTCACAACCTCATTGAATTTATTGTTTAGCCTCTCCTATATCAAGTACCGAAAATTCGAAGTGGCGTTAGAAAAATCGCTCTTCAGTGCCGTCCACTCACCGACGCGCGAACGTCAAACGCAACAAACAACTGCATCTTAGGTTGGCTTTAGCTTGGCCTCGCACTTCGTGGTTGACTGCTTAAAAGTGTTCGCATTTCTTTAAAAGGCGTTTAAAGGATTGACGAGAAGGACCAGTGCTCTTTCTGTACGCCCAACGACGAACCACAGACAAGTCTTCACAGATATCACTAAAAATGGCAGATTCAGACGAGCACATCAAACGCCCAATGAACGCATTCATGGTCTGGTCCCGCACCGAGCGTCGCAAACTGGCACTCAAATACCCGAACATGTTGAACTGTGAGATCAGCAAACTCCTTGGAGCCGAGTGGAGCCGCTTAAGCGATGAGGAGAAGAAGCCCTTCGTGATGGAGGCGAAGAGACTGCGATCTATTCACAGCCAAAAGTACCCCGACTACTCATACAAGCCGCGTCGAAGGAAGAACAAGAGTGCCCGCAGCAAGGACACGTACGCTACGTTTGGGTACAGCTCCAATTTTGACGCAATCTCGCCGGGTTACAGTTACTCCATGCATCACTATCTCAGCCCTCACGTCCCTTCCCCATATAGCGAGGCATTTGTGATGCCACTGGTTGGAGGTTCGACCGCCGGTGCACCCAAGCGACCGTATATTCCAAGTGGCTACGCTCTGTCGGGCCACGGGCAAGACCCTCACATGTCTCCAAACGACTACCATCACAGTCATATGCCAGTGGCGTTGGTTCCGCAAAACTCTGGCTATCAAGCGCACACGTTGCCTGAACGAGTCCCAGAAAAGGCACCCGTGTGTTCTGCATTTCAAAGCTCGTATTACAAGTCTTACTATGGACACGGCCAATGTCCCATGGCTCCTGCAAGTCAGCTCGGAGCTAATCTGCCACGATAGAAACTTGCATATAGCCAAGGCATATAAACACTGGGAAGAAAACTTAAATTTACTTCTTGTATTTTAGTACAAGAGAAAAAGCCTCAAATGACTTATTTCTTTTCAATCTATGTTTATAGGAACCTTCCTTCCACGAAATACCACACAAGTCCTTCATGTATATAAAACTGCGTACTGCATGTGTTATTGGTCGAGTTTATTCAGTTTATATAATGTACGTAGCTACAAGTGACATTATTCCCAGAAAAAAAAAAATAGTATAGTTATAGGGAAATAGTAGGACATAGTTCTCAAAATAGTTGTTTTAAAATATGCACAAGTGCTTAATACCACAAAAAATGTTTTCAGTGTTCACATAAGGACAAATTTCTTTCAGTTGCAGGGACCTCGTCCATCACTGTAATCAGCACTTCAAAAATGTTGTAAAAACTGTTCACAGCGTACCAATGGGGCAATAAAGGTTATATGGCGAAATAATTCTACCTGTCGTTATGAAAGGAAATACCAGAATTTGTGTCATGGCAAGACAATACAACAACCCACACCTCGCGATTCATTGAATCAAGCGTTGAATTCACAGTGAAATCGCCAATTAGACCTTTTTTCAACAGAACATTTTCATCTTTTCTCTTTACGTTATATTAGACGGTTGTGGTTATGACGATAAGTACAAACTGAATATAATTGGAACGTCGCAAAAATGGCGCGGAGACTTTCACAATGCAACTACAGATCCCATCCCACTCATTATCAGGAACTGTTTAAATAACGAGGAACCGCTTTAGAAGGCAAGTTAATTTCCTACGGTATTGGTTTGACTTGTTGCGACAAATTTTGCTTTCACTGTGCTACTGTAACATTGAAATCTCCGAAAATAGGGCCAAAGCTGTCGATAAAAGATATCGAGACCAAATTTTGACATTGGCATAAAAATTATTTGTATTATCAGATTTCAAGGGAGTTTTATTTTGGGAACAACAAAAGGGCAAAACTTAGATAGCAATAAGGCTCAACAAAAAAGCTTAACACATTGCTTTCCAAAACACAACCCAGATTAACAATGAATACTGTTCCAATTCTGAATTTAAAACCGACACATAATTTCGCCGGCCAAGAATTCTCAAAACATCATTTCTACTGAGTACGTGAAATGTTCTTTGTATAAATGCTTTATTGACTGAAACAGTTGGTAAAGAGTCTGCTGGCACGCTGTCTAGAATCGACCTGAAATTGAATGGATAAACAATTCGAATCTCATTCCACAGTATTACCTATTTTAATGTGCAATATATCACCGTTACCTGACCTTCAAATGCGCAGCTATCGTTTTCGTATCGACTCACGCTTGAGTTTGGTATTTTGCAATTTGATACTAAATCGCAACAAACTATATACATTTGCTAATTTTAAAGAACCAAACTGTTGAAACGATTAAAACACGAAACGTAATGAATGCTAACACCTTGGAAGAATTTTGTTAATTAACATGGCTAAAAAAATTGTAGAAAGCACATACCAAGGTTTAATGTGCATGCACTACAACAAGAAATACATACTAAAAAGGGTGGCGACCTTCACATTTCACAGATAGGAAATTTCAATTGTTCAAGCCTGTTAAAATGTTGCTAAATACAGTGAAAAGTTACAACTCTAATACGCAGCTGGCAATGAACACTTCGTTGACATTCAAAAATATATATCTTCAGTTTTCAGACAAACAATAATATTTGGCATAAAATGATTGTTTTATTTTAGTGTTATTGTATAAGTTTGTTAATCCTTGCTCCACGAGCGATAAATAGAAATATAGTTCCCTTTTAAAGAATTTATTACTATAAATTACATCAGGTACACCTCACTTGAAAACACCTGTTTTCGGCTACCGGCAAAACATTTTATTTTTTCCAGAAAACAAAAAACGTCCCAGGGCAGAATTTTTATAAACGATTTGTAAATAAGCAAGCCTAAGGAATATACGAAGACTAAGCCTTGCTATCAAGTTGGAACTAACGCATGGCTGAATTGTTCATAATACGAAACAGAAACAAAAAGACTTTCGTTTTCTTTCCTACTTCCTTTCTTACTAACTTTCTATCTTTACTGTAGGCTGAAAATTCAATTAAAGACCGGACTGCCTCTTTTTTTCAGTTTTCTGACATTTCATTATTTATTCGCGAACCCTTGTAGACCACTTTAACGTACATGAGAATACGATACTCATTCGTAGTGTCTCAAAAGGTTTTACCTAAATAAGTATTGCCGCAGTAAAAACGGTAATTGAATGTCATTCTCTTAAAACATTCATTGTCCTGACTTACAGAAGCGTTTCCCGTTGGGTTTACTAAATAGGAAATTTTGGCGAGGACTTTGAACAGATTCATATGTAAAACAAGAAGACAGGACTCGTTTTGACACCCTCCTATATACAAACAAATGACAACTGAAAAATTTAAATTACCGTTTTAAGGAGCGTCGTGATAAAGAAACGGATTTTTCACAAGAATTACATGTAGTTGGTACCCACGAAGAAAACAATACACCAAAATGAGATTTTTATTTTACACAAAATATCGCTGCAAGACGTTAAACTCACTTGGTCATGGAATTGCGTTTCGGCGACTAGCTAAGTAACCATTAAAAATTATAACCTCTTTTGGTAACATATATAAAGTAGGTGAGTGGAAATGTCATGAGAATTCTTAACTTACATTTGGATTTTTTTTCTTTCAATTAAATTTTGTCCTTGGCATTCTAAATTATGGGTGGTTAGATCGAATTTTGGAAAGTTTTCAAAGTCGCTAATTGCAAATGTTTGCGGTTATAAATAACACTGAGCGCATTTCATGAAATTAAATTAAACAGTCGTTAATAATGCAAGTCTCGTTTCTGGTGCAGCAAATTAGTACAGGCAAGTGGAATTTTGTTTGAGCACTTAACAACGTTACTCTTTTATTGATTACAGTCTAAATAAATCGCTAGCGTAAACTTGCTTATTTAGATCCGTGGGTGGTTGCTGTCGAGGCAGCCGGGGAGACCCTTCTATATCCTGAGTTCATGTGGTCCAAGAAATGTCAGACACCGCTGCAGATCGAAACAACGAGAAAGCTAGTCTATGCAAATCGCTATGCACACCCTTCTGGTTTACTTTCTTATTGTCTTCACAGACAAACTCGCACGCTTTCAGAACTGGCACTTGATCGTTTCTTCTGCAAGGTTTACAATATGCAACTGGAGCTTTGATATTAACCTTAAAATGTGTCATTTACTGCTAAGCAAGCATGTAAGGTGAAACACGGGTTGTTTAAAACTTCACCCAAAATTATGGATATTTTGGATGGAACGCAAACTGTTTCGCTAACCTTAAACATGCAGCATTTCTTTAGACGTAGCCTTGCGTTCGCAAACTGGAAAAATGTAGGTCGAATGTGTGTCTCCACGTCGCCAGCGTGGCCTCGCAGTTTAGTTCAAAGTAAATGGAGCATGAATTCGAAATTCATTTCGTCCCATACAACCAATGAAGATCAACCGGTTTCCCGGTTAATGGACATCATCGTACTTGACTTAAAAAATGGTGACAATAGGCGAATTTCAACTATACCGCAACTAATGAGCCCTTAATTTTCTAAGTTTCAGTTCTGGCGTATTTCATAGTGTTGGCATATCCAACATGACACAAAATAAAATTTAGAACTCGCACCAATATTCCTGCAAAAATTGTACTTGTACGATAGATTTCGCATCTTGATGAATAATACTGGTCGTCATAATTACTAATGCAAGGACTCTGGTTACAGCGAACAAGAAATGAAATCGTACAAACACTTTACATTTTGTTTTTAAATTTCTTTAACCGTTAGTTTATAGCTAGTTACCTTTTTCAATCCGAAGAAAAATGCTAGTGAAAGGTATAAAAAAAGGAAAATATTTAGTTGTTTGATGGATATTTTCAATACACAGCACTTCTTTCACGGCATTCCGCGAAACAATCGCCCAGAAATGAGCAACTTGAAAAATGCAAGAAAGCCATAACATGAGCTGTTTGCTTTTAAACAGAGGAAAACCATAATGTAATGGGGATGAAAGGACGCTAGCTAGATAATGGAGTTTTGTCAGAGGCAGGTTGGCCCATTCAGCAGCGAGGCTGGTAACGTGACACGCTTGAACAAGCAATAACAATTCATCTGTACAATCGACTAAAGTCGAAAATTAAGAATCGCGTTGTTGGGTAGGAAAACAATGCCAGAAAAAGGAAAGTCAAAACACAATTTTGGTACAAACCAAATGCAATATTGACTAATGGAGCATTGTAAATTATCTGCCAGCAATACAGCACAAACGTAAAGCAATTTTTTTGAAGTATGTTTGAATATGTCAAACAAATCTTGCCTCTTCTTTTAACAATCGCAACATTATTCAACCGGTATCGCTTTACACTTGAACCGCAGAATATGAGAATGATAAGTAAGCTGCGTGAGGTATAAAAACACGAATAGCATATCGCCTTTTGTCGCCTTGGGCAAATTCATGTTCATCTTTTTGGCAACTTAGTGAAGTGCTAAACATGGTTCGTAAATTGGACAAGAAAAACTAGTTCTCGCCAAGAAAAAAATATGCTTTTACAATGGCGACGATTACTTTGGTGATTTTTTTGTCTCGAAATATGCCCGCACATAATTGGCATTTTCGCTTTACAGTACGTGTGCAGCCATCCGAATGGATTTATTTTTAATCGTTTCATATTTTGATACCTGGCCATCTCTCTTATTACAGCCTCCAGCACAAATTTAGCGCCCGCATGGAACATTTCAACAAAGCATGAACGCCCCCAGTAAATTCAGTATTGTTTGTCTCCAAAGGCTGCAAGATTTATCCTAAAATAGACCAGAATAAAAGGGAAAAACACATGAAAGGAAAAAAAAAATGCTTCTATCCCTCGGTTTTTCAGCTGTCATCCTCGACGAATGGACAACCGTTTAGATTCACATCCGCCAAAAATGTCCTTCGAGTATAGGACTGAGGAGAAACGACAACCTATTCGAGGTAGAGTACGTACCAAAACGCACTAAGTTGTATTTTATGTTTTGATGACATGCGTAACCAACATGTTTAATATAGCGCCATCGTTCATACTCCCTTGCTATTGTTTAGGGGATTGCCTTTGCATATTTTACAGTGGTAAACACAATCCAATCTGAGTGCACTGCCAAATTGAGAATAAAACACTTGCCTTTACAGTAACAAAGCGCCTTCCTAAGACCGGGTCTAATTTTATCCTGTTGGTTTGAAGATGTGGGTCCTCTCTCATCTCTCATCAGTTTATGAATAAGCAGTTAAAACGAAATACAGATCACAACAAAGACTCGTTCTAGTCTTCAGGTCGTTAATTTTATCTAATCGCCAGGCATATCCACCGGATAACACTGCAACCCCTAGGACTGAAAAATCCTATTCTCCCAGATAATTATCCAACGAACAACCCACTATCCATTGCATTACCGTGAAGAAACTCATTCGGGTTTCCCGGGATTTGCACAAAAGGTTGCATGTTAAGAAAGCAGCGGAAAGTGTATAGACTGCTCGAAAATGGACCAGGGGTTCAATGGTCTCTTCGGAAATAGCGAAGAAAAACAACTATTAAAAGAAATATGTGTTTTGGCAGAAGGAGCTCGTGGGAGCTCGACCTCAGCGAGTGGATTCGAGGGTAGATGCAGTCGTAAACAACCACCGAAAAAAGGATGCAATTCAACAGTTCACAGCGCATCATATTTAATAAAGAACTGTCCAAAATTGAATCATATATACAATCAAATTGACCGATAGCTAACATTTCATGGCTAGCAATAAATATAAAACAAAAGAGTAACAAATATAGATATTACACATCATATCTTTCTTGATGTTAAAAAGATGACAATGGAAGTGCACAGTATAGACAACGTATACTAAACAAAGTCTAGTATTTAAAGGCTCACGCTTAATGCTCACGCTTAGGACATATTCGTGGGTACACCCTTCCAGTACTGGAATCTAAAAACAAGCATGAAAACAAGAAAGAATAAACATTTTGTGAAGAGAGTGAGATGGTACGTTTCTAGGGTGGAAAATGAATGAAGATTTTCTAAATAAACGTTTTAGGTGAGTTACAAATATCTACATAGGTTCATTCAATTTTAACAGACAATTTATTTGGAAGTTCCCTTTATATAATCGTCAGGCTGAGAGAAAGTATAACTATACATGATTATTCGAAGGAGGCGATTACTGTAATTATTTCCGTCAAAGGGGGGCGATTACTCGAGGGAGGCGATTAATCGAGGGACGGCTATTATTCGAGGAAATACGGTAATCCTATACAATCTTCACTGTTTTCACTTTTCACTTCACTTTATTTCAATAATTTATAACATACAATTTAGAAAAATACACAACCCGCATGTAGCAAACCTAATCAAGGCGGGTTGTGTAACTTACAATCAAATTTAGTAAAACATATTATTAGTAAATCAAGTAAAAAAATAAATATATAAATAAAATAAATAAATAAATAAATAAATAAAAATAAAATATATAAATAAGTAAATATCTAAATAAATAAATAGGTATACACATACATTCATAGATAGCTAGCATTTACACGAGAAGAGCAAGAACCTTTAAGACGACATCGAACATAGGGAAGTAATAATAATAGTTAAAGTTTGGTTAATGATAATTAGCAATTTTTAAGATTAACGTCGTGGCATCAACATAATCATCCTCATCACTGAACAAGGCTTGGAATGAAATCATTGACAGTCTCTTTCATGTAATGTAATGTAATGTAATGTAATGTAATGTAATGTAATGTAATGTAATGTAATGTAATGTAATGTAATGTAATGTAATGTAATGTACTTTCTTTCAATGGGCCTCTTCACATGAGCCCGGTTGACCGGGCAGGCTCGGTTAGCGGGATGAATTGTATCATCTGTTCATTATGGGAAAGTCTGGAGAGAATTTTTCGCTCTTGTCGGTTCTGGAAATCTCAAAATCTTTATCTTTACTTTAACTAACAAAATAAATTATTCCGAACTTTTAATTGAAAAAAAAAAAAAAAATCAAAACATCAAATACTGTCTGTTCTAATGACGAAAATGCATTGCATTATGTTCATCCCGGTAACCGGGCTGGAGTGTTCATATGGCAAAAATTTTGTCCGGGCCAGCTCTCCCTTTTATATGAACATACTGGAATTTTAACAAAGCATTTTATGGTAAGGCGAGATCTCGGTAATCCGGCTCATATGAAGAGGCCCTTACTCCTACAGGCCCGACAAGTTATTAGAGTTATCTGAACTTTCCGTTGGTCGAGATTGCAGTACTTACTTGTCGAACACAGCTCTGTATCTCTTGATAAACATTCGTCTCAGACTTCCGTTGAGATCCTTCAAACGTTCTCCAAGTTTTCTTGCACTGGAAGGCGGCTTGCCGAGATCGAAATGTGGAAAATTCCTGTACCGTGTTGTAAGGAACATTAGGAGCAGAGCTTTTAGTGGCGATATTGTGAGCGAGTGTCGATACCTGAATGATTGTTTTTTACTAATCTTAGCTTAGTATCCGCGCCTCAACAAGCCAATAAATCTTCGGTTACCAAGGTTTTGAATTTAAAAAGTTACAAGCGGTAGGTAGGAGGTCAAATGAACAACAGTCCAGTTTCCAGTTCGCCGTGACCGCTGAATAAAAGCACTGCGAACGCATCTGTACAGGGTTAGCCTCCATCTGAAGTGAATATATTCACCAATTCCAGCGAAAGGATGACCTGTTCACAGCTCTGTCTGTTGTTTAATTTTCAAATGGCACCTTCCCACCGGTATATGTGAATATTTACGTTAGGTCGAGGTTAACCCTGTATGAATGCGTTCTCAGTGCTTTTATTCAGTGGTCATGGGGAACTCGAAATTGGACTATTTACACACATTACATAGATCGACATGGGAGTGATGGGACTACTGAATTACACTGGTAACGTTCTTTATCTTTTGTTTAAATTGCACAATACACGTAGCTGTGGAAGAATATGAAAATGAGCGGTATTTTGTGTGTCAGCATAAATGATGCATCGGATATTACGTGAAGGTTTTATACACAAGGTGATATCGTTTTTCATGCCGGAACACAAACAACGGTGAACGGTTGTCGTTATATCACGTAGTAGTTACTGTCACGCCAAGCAAATTACGAGCCAATCAGAGAGCACGCTAGCTAAGATCAACTGATTAGTTATGCTTGATCCTTTTCCACCAATCAGACTAGTGGACATTTTATGAAGAAGCAAACTTAGCAAAAAAATAACGACTCACTGATTGTCCTCTGCGTTGCCGTTTGCCGCTGACGTGCTTTTATCACAGAGGTCATTCAGAGATAAACCATCTGCTGGATCATCGGTAGGACCCAGGCCAAACACGATCGTGTTACACAACCTGAGAAAGGAAGAACAACTGAATCGTGACTCCTGCAGAGCACGTACAAAGAAGTTAGGCTCGGATATTACGTCACGTTCATGTTTACGCTAGAACTACACTGTAGTTGGGAATCCAGAATACAGAGGGTCATCCTAATTAACTTGGCGTCATCATCATCATTATTCAGAAGGTGCATCAGATTTGTTCATTTTACAAAAAGTGCAGTCTGTAAAACGGTAGTATCTTTGCGTTGGTCAGTCATAGTCATATGAATGCTTGCGGTCTTCGAATGAAAGGTCAGGAAGAAAGAGTGACCGGGGAGCCGGACACACTTCACGAGAATCTACGCTATCGGCGCTTCGCTTCTATCGCAGTCCACAAAAAGCAAGTTCCTCAGGGGAGCAGGGATGGCGCAGTGGTGAGAGCACTCGCCTTCCACCAATGTGGCCCGGGTTCGATTCCCGGACTCGACGTCATATGTGGGTTGAGTTTGTTGTTGTTCTCTTCTCTGCTCCGAGAGGTTTTTCTCCGGGTTCTCCGGCTTTCCCCTCTCCACAAAAACCAACATTTCCAAGTTCCAATTTCATCTGCTTGTAAAGCGCATTTGATCATATACACATGGAAAATGCGCTATATAAGTTCTAAATTATTATTATTATTATTATTATTATTATTATTATTATTATTATTATTATTATTATTATTATTATTATGAGTATCCTTCATCAACATGACCTAACACAATAGGGCAGACTAAACAATCTTCCATCGTCTAAAGTTCCCTATCCTCGCCTATAGTGTTTTCATTCACGTGACTACAGGCCATATTGGTTTACTGAAACTAAAGGAAGTATTTGTGTTAAAATAAAGTTCATTTCCCAGAGGTTTAGTTTGGAACACCAACATGCCCGCCGTTTCTTTGTTTTGGAACACCAACATGCCCGCCGTTTCTTTGTTTTGGAACACCAACATAGCCGCCGTGACGTCATGTGAAAACGCTCAGTCTATTATTGTTTCTTTCGGACCACATTTCCCGACTGCCCAAACCACCAAGCCCAAGCATTTCTTTTTTCTTTTTCTTTTTTCCTGCTTTCTCGTTGCCGTCAGTATCGATGTTGGGTACGTTTCGTATAGTATTGTTATAGTAACAGTGGGTGCTGTAGAGACAAAGTACCTTACAGTCTCCTCTTTGTTCAGTCCCTTATCTGTACACATGTTAAGGAAGGTGAACACTGCAAGCTCGGCCCAGTCTTCTCCAGTCCTCACGATTGCAGCTGACAATGAACAATACACCATTTTGCTAATGACCAGTTCCTTGTGAAATGTGGGTAGATCCAGTCCTTTGTAGGGACAAACGGCCATTTTAGGACGTAATTTGAAATTGTTATTTTGACCGTTTGCCCACACAAAGCACTGGATCTACCCACAATTCACCAGGAACTGATCATTAGCAAAATGGTGTATTTGTACAACTTTGATAACTAGCTAACAGAAAGGGACAGCTCGTAACAAAATAGTTTCTGTTGCCACCTCTCTAACTGGAATAAAGAAATAATAATAACTATAATCCCAAGTCGGAATTAATCCACATGTACATAAAGATAGTAAACAGCCTTTCAAAAGGTATGATGGTTTTAAGAATGAACAAGGTCATCACTAAAAGCTATCAAGTTATAAAACTTTTATAAACAATCCGTTGCGTTTAAATATCGTGTTGAAAACTTCACTTGCGTTTTGGTGAAAATGATTTTGGGATTTCTTCACACGAGGATGGGAACACCGCACAAGGTAAATCCGATTCCACCAAAGAAGCACGAGGTGTTAATCAATATTTAACTCTACAAGCAACTCACCATCTTTTTTAAGATTGAGTGGACACGTGACGTCACAACTGGAGGGATCCTCACGAAGGATTTCGTTAATCTAGGTCATACAAGCAAAAAAGAGCTCGAGCTTATGCGACAATGAATACAAAATAATGTGAATCTTTTCAGTATAGCATGATTCTGAAAGAAACACATAAAGCTTAGTAAAAGGCAGATAACAGGCGGAAATTAGATATTCTGAATAGCTTAAAGAGCGGAAAGCTAGCTTGGCTGTGAGCTTCGAATAATAAACAACGTTCGAGGATAAATATATCTGCATATTTTTTTCAGGGAAGTAGAGCTTATGTCATACTTGTTATTTCTAAAATGTCTGTTTGTTTTGTTCTCAGGGAAGGGGGAAGGGAATTTGTCATTCCCAAGCCGTTACAATCCCTTCTCGTGTGAGGATCTTTGCTAGAAAAATTCCGCAGGACTTAGTTTAGCTCAAAACTGAACGTGGTAAAGGCAACGTCGACCTTAATTAATTCTTAAATCTATGGTATATGCCTGGGATGATATCATCGGAAATCGCCTTGAGGCTACATCATGTGATGTATATTGACTGACAAGGCTCCAGAGATGGACAACCAAACAATACTCACCTCTTTACCAGTGTTCCAGTTGTTATTCGACTCGTC
>JAEMWC010000231.1:770000-840000 GCA_016490735.1 Pachyseris speciosa | reverse complement strand
TATTCATACACCCTCTGAACCACAATGTTCTACGTATTATTGGCTATGAAATCACAAAGTTGTTACTGTGTTCCGGGAAAGAAAGGAAAACAAACGAGAAAGATGGCTTCCTGACGACCGACAATTAAATCGCAAACTTGAGAAGAGTTAGAGTGACCTATACATATACACTGGACACCTCTGGATACATGACTTGTATGTATCTAGAAATTCTTCAGTCGCTCATTGCCTTTGAGAGCAAACAAGTTCACACTACCTGCAGACCAATCTGGTACAGTCTAGACCTTGGTTTAATATCATTCCAGAAACCTCAAATCACATATGTTCTCCAAACTGCACTATAGTATTGTAAATTTAGTACAAATAAATTTCACTGTCATGTACATGTACGGCACGAGGAAAGCAATAATCACAACCGCTGCTTCTAAGAATATGTTTATCAATAACAAGACAGTACGTTTTAAACAACTGGTGGAGATTTTTTTGGTCTTCTTCATGCTCATGTACATGCAATGTATGAATAAAACTAGTACTAACCAAGGCTAATACTGATAAAGCACTATCAATGATAACATGGCTAAACAAATTCACCATGAACAGACCTTTATATTATCAAAGCCACAGTGGACGCCTTTTCCTTGTAAGGCAGACAATGTTTCTGGCCTTCTTGTTGAGAGGAATAATTCTTCTGGGTGTACATCAGCTGTAAGATTCAAAACACATTATAACATATATAGCTGGTGAATTCGTGTAGTCAAATTCAACTGCGCGAGCGTGCTTCATATTCCTATTGTGCACGCTAATGACGTAGCACAGACAGTTATTATTGTTATTATTGTCGCAGAGGGAATTTCTCTTTACACAATATTTAAACTACCGCGTTGAAAATGTTATAAAATAATTGGTTCATGCCTCAGCTGTGCGTTCTTCGAGATATGAAGCACTTGGGAAGTTTGGAGAGCACTCAAGAAGCTAGAGTTACTCTCGACTACGCCACGAGCAACTCGAGCAACTCTCCAAACTTCCCGCGTGCTTCATGTCTCGATAAACGCACACTGGCACATGAACCAATTGTTAATTATTGAATCATTACAATAAGGTATTAATACTGTTATTTTCCTCAATATCTGAGAGAAGCACACACCCAATGTTGCATCAGTGAACTCCAGCAGTAGCCACCCCATCCCCCTCTCCCCAGGATGGGGGGGGGGGATTGGTGGGGTATTTATTAACCTGCGATCAGGCCCAATTGAAGCATCGCTCTTATGTCCTCTTATGTCGGCGCTCGCTACAATTGGGCCTGATACAAAGTCTCACGTGAGTCTGTGGCTTCGTCCAGAATTTGGACGAAATCTGATTGGCTGATTCAATAACCGGAAGTCACTAAGAGGCGTGTTCGCGAGGCTCTCGCGAAATTCTTTCGCGACTGAGCCGCCATTACGGACAATGAGTAATCTCAAGTTCTTTTTAGTTTTATAACACAAAACAACAGAGCCTTTCTATTTTCATGTAAATTAGTGGAGAGGGAAAAGTTTATTAGCTTTGCTTTTGATGTACATACTCGAATCACTTAAAAGATTCGCGGAATGATCTTCATGAAGAATGATGAGACGAAGCGTTCTGACGACGGTTCCCTCTGTTATTCCTCTATTTCGAACATCATCTTTCGTGTTTGTGAAAGCCTGACAACGGTATAAAGACTTGGAAGCTGGCTGGTTTGTATTCAAGAACAATTCAACGAGAAGCAAGACACATCGAAGCTCAGCTGATAAGTACAAGATCATAGACACGTTGGTTTCAGTGTTAGGATGCGAGAGTACATCTATTCTATGGACAAACATTTTGAAAGCTTAATGTAAGTTCTTTTTATTAAATTATCATTTGCATGTAGGTTCGCCTCTGGAACAACAACTAAAACACTGTTGGGTAATTCAGACCACCAATAATAAAGTTTTTCTTATTAGGGAGTAATAAAATACATGTGCCTTGATATGAAAAAAAAAACAAATAGCAGAATGACTGGCCATAGAAAGAGTTCGATGGAAGGGCTTCACAGTGGACGTCAGTCTCTCCAGATTAAATTTAAGCTTCAATTGAATATTTGTCAATTTTTACACTTAACAAAATTTCGTGAGGAGAGCATAAAAGTGCCAATTATCTTGTTGATAGTAATACATTTAACTCAGAAAAAAACAGTGAATTATTTGAAACCCCAGCGTAAATTGTAGCAAGAGAAATCTACATGATAATAGAGGAAATAAATTGAATAGAGCTTAGAGGAGTACATTGTTGTTGTTGTTGTTGTTGTTGTTGTTGAATGACAAGGTCATTGACATCCTCCACAAAAATGCATAACATGACTGAACTCCCATTGCAAAAATTCTCATTGCAAGGTGCAGTAGTTTGAAATGCACCACAAAGACTGTTGTACTACATAAGCAGTACAGGCCTTTGTTGAGTTAATGAGAGATTAACCTGATGAAAGCTAGATGTCCTTATAGTTACTCCTCCTGTACCAAGTTGTTTCTCCATTCAGTTGATGAATTATAGAATAACAGCATACTGCCCACCACTGTCCAGACTGCTGAGGAACAGGTCGCTGGTTTGAATCCCAGATCAAACCATGGTGTTAATTAAAATAATTGTTAGGATCAAGCTGGCTGGGTTCTCAACATCTGTCTCAGGTCAGATGATCAGGTCATTGGTTAGTGAGATTATAGTCTACAGTATTGGCCTTTTCACCCTCACACGTAATTTAAACATGAAGGGTACATAAAAGAACCTACACACTTGATGAAAAGAGTAGGCGGCATAGTTCCCGAATTCTGTGCTCTGTCTTAACATACATCTCAGGGTCAAGGTTGGGTGGTAGACCAACCACCTGTTCCCAGAGGCCTTATGACTGACTGATAACATAGCAAATATCTCTCAAGGGAATGTGCCACCCTCTGAGCTGATCTTTTTGGGATTTTTCCCAATAGTGATTTCAGAACCATTTTCAGTGAAAAATTTAGGTGTTGCATTTGGAAATCCAATGGCTTGTTTCCTTTTTTCCCCTAACTGTCAAAAAACCTGTTGGCAAGAAGATGCTTGGTTTCCCCCTTAGAGAGGAGTGCTAATACCTAGGCAAAAAAATGCAAGAGTAAATAGGTGTATTTAGAGTGCTGGTAATTATATTCCATCAGAAGAACAAGCTTAAAGCATCTAAAAAGCCTCGCAGCATCCCCTTCCCTTATTGCATCATTTAGATTAAAAATAAAGAAACCAAACTGCAGTCTAGTGGTGTGTTAATTGTAGATGAAATCTTCTTTGGTATTTTCATTTGCAATGTCTTCATCATTTTGATGGTATTTGTGGATAACCATGTTTAGTGGTCTCATGCCTGTACACAGTAGATAAATTGGGTAATCCATATATTTACTACTACCGTTTCTTCTCAGTCATGGTCAGCATGCAAAGAAAACAATGGGTTGGAATTATCCAATTGCCCTTCAGGCTAGTTGATTCTACATTTCACTGAATCAATGATCACAGGTTCATGCTACACTTAAAAATTTCAGATATTATTCCAGTGGATAACTAGCCAACCAGCGTATACATGTAAATACCTCTCATCCACTGAATAAAGTTATGTATCAAATCATGAAGCCTCTGATAAACAGCTAAAAAAGTGATTAATAAAAATGGCTCCTTAGAGAGCCAAGCACTTGAGGAAAAATCGTATTTTTGGTATCCCAGTGAATGAATTCAATAACAGTACACCACCACAATGCAGCTTTTTAGTGATACTGCAAAAGTTGTTTTATAGATTAAATTACATTAAAAGAATAAGCTTACAACAAGGCCGGCCTGCATTTATTCATTTGTTCAAATTAAAGGTAAGCGAGCTTCAAAAGCTAAAACTTAATAAACGAGTGAACGGCAAAATCCCGTTTTTCCACAACTCAAATAGAACAACACTCTCGACTCTACTAAAAAAATTCTTTACTATTGTATTTCGAGGGGAAGACGAGAAATACATCGACAATAGTAATTGACCTGATCTTCCTTCAGCCGAATCATCAGTGGTGCTTTACTACCCACAAAAAGATATCAGCATCACATAGTCATTGGAAACACATATCGTCTTTCCCAGCGTTTATAAAATTTGTTATGTGCGCTTACTTTGGGACCAAAACCGCAACTTTTCCCCAACAACAATGAATGATGTAGGACAACACATTCCCAAAACAAAAATGGCGTCTTCTTCATTCCACATCACTTCACGCGCGAGAGCTCGCGAGTATCGCGGAACGGAAGTAATTTTGATTGGCTAATTTTGAAACATGTCAATCAATCAAAAAAGTGGGCGGTAGACGTTCCATGGAAGACTTGTATCAGGCTCTATTTTTCGTTTCGCCTTTCCCGCGGGAAAGGTTTACCATCGAAACGAAAATAGAGCCTGATCGCAGGTTAGGTATTTATCAGCCATCTAAATTTAAGACTCACAGTACTTCAACTTTGTTTCAGCAAGAAAAAATTCATTTGGTAAATATGACAAACCTTCACTAAATGTAACTTAGCAATGTTATAAATAAAGTGGCTGATCCACATACTGTAATAAGTGATCAACATGAACTGTGGCATACGTTTTACTACATGTGAATGAACATAGTAATTACCTACAGTATGTATGTAGACAACAAACTCCAAAAATAACAATTTCTTTTTATAACTATATTGTAACGCATTTCAACAGCTTATTAGTCCATGTGACATTAATTACCGCTTTGTTTTTTCTTTTGTTTATTTGTTTGTTTTTGCAAAAACTCCAAAAGCCTCGGGTTGAGGGAGGGGGAAATTAAGGCATGGTCATCGTTGATAATGACATGCATAAGACAAAAGACAATATACTAATGTCTTAGTCTGCAAATGCTTCATTTGAAGGTCAGTGCATACATGACTTGTAATTTTGACTCATGCATGTACAAATTTAATAGTTTTTGTAGCTACAGTGTACTCACAGAATTTTAACAGAGTGTTCGCGAGCTGTTTCCCCAAGCGACCACACCCAATGATCCCAACCAACAGTGGGTCTCTTTTTGGTGCTTCTTGTAGAAGCTTGGATGACTAAAAATAAAGTAAGAAATAAATCACCTTAGAGATTGTTTCCTCTCTATTAGTATTAAGTACTTAATTTCATTTAAGGACAGCCATTTGAAAACCCAACCACGCAGACTCCAGCTATTCATGTAAAATTAATGCACATAATCACTGGATGTTCTTGCACTTTCAACCAGTGTATCACAAACAGAAATTTCCCTCTTACGATGAATAAGTTGTTTATGGTATACAGTTCAACCCCTATTAAGCGATCACCCTCGGGGAAGTGTATATAGTGGCAGCATAAGGGGGTCTGGCCCCTTAATAGAGGTAAAAAATAATTAGAAGAACCCTCATTGGGACTTTGATTACTGACTGCCTAATAGGGGGTGGCCATTGAATAGCTGGCTGCTTAATAGGGGTTTGACTGTCCAGCAATATGTCCCTGGTTCAATTAAGTGGCTGAGGTTAATTTTGTTGGTTCTCGACACTGCTACAAGAGGTTTTTCTCCGGGCAGTCTGGTTTTCCCCTCTCCCCAATAACCACAATTTGATTTGCTTTGAGTCTACTTTATTTAGCAACAAGAACAAGAAATAGAGAATGGTCATGGCTTGTGAAGCAAATAACCATTTCCATGTTTGGTACATACAGTTTTACGAGCAGCAGTCTTGAATAGAAGTGTAAATATTAAAAACTTTAATTTTACAGTTTGCTATATGAGAGAAATTTCACCAGTGGCTGCTCTCGGCATTCAGAATAAGAAGATTTTGAATTTGCAGCTGGGAATAATTAAACCCCTAAACATTACACAGACACAATATAATTATATTACCCTTTTCTTCACTGGAAACTTAATTTCCACTATTTTTTGCCTTGCATCATTTAATACAGCTACCAAAAAAGCCCTGCAAAAGAAGATAATTTTTTCAATGGTGACAAACCTTTAAAAAATCTTTAGCAAGCACCAAAATAATATCCAAGAGAATTGACAAGAAAGCCAAAAGGCTTTTACACCAACTTATTTTCCCTCACCACTTCAATGATCAGGGAAATGTTTATATATCATGACACAACATAACAACACTTGTGGTAAAGAATAATTGACTGCATAATGCAATCACCTTTAATTTGAATGTTCAAAGCGCGTAAGTGCTACACAGGTGGTGACACAGCTTTCCTATCTTCTTGCTTAGAATAATAAAATTTGTTTTTCCAGGACAAATTTATATGCTTTTCCTCTCCTCTCAATTAAAAAAGGAAAACCTGCTGACTTTTGTTGTTGTTACCAAATACTTTAGAATTTTCTCGCAAAGGTTAGATATTAAACGTTAAATATGCAAATTACTGTTCGGCTTTCAACTGGGTTTCAAAGAATGTGAACTGAGCTTTTTTTTCTGTTTGGATTAGAATAAGCACTGCTAGTTAATGTTATCACTGCAGCAAAAAGGTGAGCAATGTTTTCTTCCACGCTGGCAAAATATAGTCGAAAGCTTGCTCTGAAAATCCGCTGAATGATGATGGAATGAAATATGATCACTCTGGTTGCCTAGCACGTGACATAAATAAGCCACCGATAATAATTTTCACATGCTCCGAAAGCCAGTTGAAAGCTGAACAGTAATTTGCATATTTAACGTTTATCTAACCTTTGCAAGAAAATTCTAAAGTATTTGGTAACAACAACAAAAGTCAGCAACACAAATTCAGCGAAATTCAAAGCAAGTCTTTCTCGGAATGAAAATGGCAACTGGCTGTGGTAATGTTCGCGATTACTGTAATACTGTCTGTAACTATCAACGAACCGGCCGAAGTTGAAATCCAAAGCGAAGACTGTTAAATATCATTTTATTATTTTTCAACAGAAAAATCGAGGGGTCCAGAAAGGGGTCCAGAAGGGGTCCAGATGGGGGTCCAGAAGGGGGTCCACGTTTTGTACCGACCCTTGCCCGTCCCCCTTCAGGAGAATTATTGGCTGATGATACAGATGTAGGTGCATAAAAAATTTAGTCAACCGGGCGGATTTCGTGATTGACCAGGGCCTACAGTATTTACAAGTATTTCCTCTAAGCTGGTTCAGTGACTTGTCAGTTACTGACGGTTTTGTCACTACAAACGTTATAAGGCTGTCAGTTGCTGACCTCAGAATCCAAGTAAATTACCAAATTAATATTACTTACGCTTGAGCACAGGCAGAAACAGTCAAAGCATGGCTTCTTCCGCGCAAATACAACAGCTCCCTACGAAATGAAATTACACAGTAGTTAGTTCAAACCACAACAGGACGTGTACGCCATATACTGAGCTAAGACATACTTTTCCTCGCGCGTTAAAGCAGCTTCAAACTGAAGTGAAGGTAGATTTGCGGTCACATCCTCTACTGCCGCCATGTTTGTTTACTAGCAACACCGCTGACTGACCGCTGACACGAGTTTGCTAAAGCATTCGAACCCAGAGTCCTCTCTAATGATGATGGGTTTATGATTGTGGTTTGTCAACAAGGAGGGCTGGGCACGTTTGAAGGGAAAAAAAATGCAAATCAGTAGACAACAGGATAGAAAAGTAGTACTCTTAAAATTATTATTATCCTGCATTATCTGCATAACAAAAAATACTTGGCAGCTATTTTACTTAACTAGCGAAACTGATGAATGACTTAAATATCCCTTGCTATTTCTTAAATCGTTTATCGTTTGCTACATGGATATATAAGAGCTTAAGAAAGACAAAACATAAAACGGATATGTCCGCCCTGTTACGTCCCACTTTTCACGTTTGACAGGTAGAGAACAAAAGCAGGACGTAGAACTTGTATTAGGTTTAGTTCTTTGATTATGAACCAGTCCGACTGTTGTGAAAGGTTTTTGGCGCGGACCCAGAGCAGCAATCATTCAGCTGTCATAATAAACAAACAGAGCCGTCTACTCCATTAAACAATTTTGACAATTTTGCTGGTAATCACGCATTCAGTATATCTGTATAATATGTAAATTAAATTGGGTAGTAAACAAAGCAATTTCCCAGCGACGTTTAGCTAGTGTTCCGTGGCAGCTGAACGGGAAGCCGGAACACCCATGAAGATTGAAAGTTCAAGATATAAGTTCTTTTCTCAGGGGCACCCAACGAGCCAAATCAGCCAAAAGCTATAGAAAGGTATTTTTAAGTACCCTATGTTGTTTGAAGTATGTTTAAAGTGATGTTTTCAATAGCTAGAAGAATTTTATCTGTTCGGATTCCCTAGCTGAAATTTTAATTGCCCGAAAATGTTAGGAAACACAATCTTCCTTTGAGAAAATCCTAGATGAAGTTAACTTTCTAGGGAACTATTTTTCTTTCCGAAAATGCTAGCTGACGTTTTTGACTGCCAAAAACAACAATAACGACCTTTCCGAAAACCTCAGGGGCTATGATTTCCACATTACGAATCTTTTAGCCCACGTTTTACTAACGAAAATGCGAGTGCAATCTTTAATCTACCCCGAAAACCTAAGGCGAATTACCCTCCACCGAACAGATATCTACCGAAACGTGTCGCTGGGTGCCCCTGTTTTCTTACTGCAGACAGAGCCTTGTGGAAAAAGAACTTGGGTTACCTGCAGCGACATTGAAAAGTAATTTGTTCTGTCTGCAGAAGACCGGAGGCATATATTATGTCATAAAAGTGCTAAATAAGACAAGATACTATTTTTGCAAAGACAAGAAAATGCCGATTTCCTAATTAAGAGATCGTCATCTCAATGTTTACCGTCTTCACCAATCGACAAAAATCTATATCACAGACAGCCTCTTGCACTCCGTATAAAACGCTCTGCACAGTTGAAAAATCTCAAATGAAATTTCGCTTCCAGTTAGGTCTCGTTCCGTAACCGCGCGTAAAACTCTTTCGCTTCTTATGAGTTCTTAGGGAGACGGCGTACGAACTGATTTACTGAGTTCATTTTTTCCATATATATGTGCGTGGTTGGTATGAACATAAGACAGTCGATCACCAATTTTCTTACTGTGAAACTTCACTAAGGCAACTGGGAAACGAAAAGGTAATATAAGACTGAAGTCCATTTTCTTAGGCATGTCAGCCGTGACCATCTTTATCTGGTGGAGATAAGTGTGGGCGTAAACGCTCACTTGTTCCAATTAACCTTGACTGATTAGACAATGATATAAATCTAGAAGAATAATTGCGCCGGATCAAATACGTAATTAATAATAAATATTAGTTGTGCGTGATAACGTGGGCAAAGCGTGTCTTTTAACATGGATCAATTCATGAATGCCGTTTCTGTAGCACACGCTCAGTCCAACACGAAATTTCGATTACTCAAACATTTGGTTTTAAAGGAAGATTCCGGTAGAATAGGTAGGCTAGTTCAACATGAATGGAGCCCGAATCATGAACTCTGCACTACTTTAAAGCAAAGATTGCTTAACAGTACTTTTTTTTCTTACTCGTACTCTAGGAAAATTCGTCTCCAGACTGCGTCATCGAAGATTATAGAGTTCTTCAGGCTTCGCTCGAGAAGATATAGACTACAATTAGAAGGCGAAACTGCGCGCGTGCAGTGTTAAACGCTTTCTAGCGCCGGAGACATGTCGAATCCAATAATTGGCTCCACTTACCTAAACAGCACTGCAACCCATACTGGAAACATTTCTTTGATGAATGATTCACTCGCAGGTTTTGAGGAAAAGAAGATGTCTGTCGATGTGATCGTAAAACTGACTTTCCAGGTGCTGCTCGCTTCCTTTGGAGCAATTGGCAACACCATTGTGGCCATCGTCATTAGAAAATTAGGAAAGAGGAAAAAAACAGGAGATTTTTACCTACAAAATTTAGCTATTGCAGACCTCGGTACACTACTTTTAGCATTTCCGCTCACCGTTATCAAGGAAAGGACACCTTTGAATTGGCCTTTCGGAGAGTTCGGTTGCCGTTACTTATACCCTGTTCCCGACACATTCTTTGGGGCTTCTGTGGGCTGCATCGCAGTCATCGCTATGGAACGATATCGGAAAATGTTCACCGTGAGATCGACTCTTGCAAACAATAATAGCATATCACTGAAAAGAGATAAGACTGTGGCATCTATTGTTTGGGTGACTTCGTTTCTTATTTTCTCTTTTCCTTTGTATTTCGTCGTGAACTATGTGGAGCTTCCCAACGAAGGGAAATGGTGCGGCCCAGATTGGTTATCTTGGGATCATAAACTGGTGTTCGCGCGAGTTTATATCGCATTACTGACTTTCGTCTCCTATATCTTGCCTCTTATCGTCATATCGTACACTTATTGCATGATATCAAACGCAATAAATCAAAACTCTTTGTTTCTTAAAGCCATGAAACGAAGCAATGTGGTCATGACCGAAGAGCATTCTAGAAGCAGAAACACTCGCCTTCAACAAAACAAACGGGCCAAGAACATTCTAACGCCAGTTGTTCTGGTATTTGCAGTTACAATGTTTCCGTTAAATATTCTTCGCTTGATTATGGTGTGTTGGCCAGCCATTGTAGGAGAGGAATATGGTGAAGACCTAATATTTGCAGTGTCAATTTTGGTCGTTGTAAACTCATCAGCGAATCCCGTTATCTACTCCATAGTTAGCAGGGACTTTCGTAAAGCGACGAAGAATATATGTGGGCGACTCAGTCCCGGTTGGAAAATCAACCTTTCTGCGATTTTCCGATTCACGCGATCCACACCCCTGGACAACAAACATCAGGGTACTGTGCATGTCCCACAGGTCAAACTACTCCAACAACAGAACTCAATCAACGACGACGGCGGCCGGCAACTACAACGAGTACTTCACAAGACGATAGTTTAATCAGCAAAAAAATGAATAGACCCTTTGCATAAATGGCACCTAAATTTGAATAACAATACTTTATGCACCTTTATGTTCCAAACAAAGGATTTTTTTACGTGAATGTGAGGCTAAGGATGTATAAGTATTGTTATTCAAATGTCGGTGCCATTTATGCAAAACGTCTATGGTTCTTCACATTCGTAATACATTTCAGTGTCTTCGTTATCTGCCGTTCTCTGCAAACTGAGAACATCGAGAAATTAGTGCCTGACAGTGAATTGTATCTACTTTTTCCTCAATATCTTCGCCATTCCAACTTATTTAATTCTTGAATACGTAAGTCGCTCGCATTATACATTTTCACCAAGTTGGAATAATCGCAAAGTGAAAGGAGTGACGTTTACGTTGCCGTTCCTGTAGATTCTTTTCTTTTTTTAAGTGTCATTTTTTAAGTTAATTTAATTTGGTTTCCTTTATTGTGTTGTCCCGTATTTCTGTTCGTTTTAAGTTTAGAATCAATTCAAGCATAAAGTAAAACCCACTTCAGCGTTCAGGCCAAGGAAAAAGCCTGATACGTGTACCGTTTTCAGGTTACTTTATATGATGTGAAACGTTTTAAACGGGTTTAACTGATGTAGATGAACTAAGCTTTTAGTAAAGCACTTTTACGCAACAGGTACAAATTCACTATTTATTGGAGCGCTGTAGTGAGCCAAGGGTTTTCTCAAAATGCCTTAAAATCATTATATAGTAGTATAACAAGACTAGTGCACATATATCAAATGCGTCTGGGAGGTTAAGGGTAAGATATATCAAATGAATTTGTAGCGAGAAAAGCAAATCCCACCTTCAAAATGCCACCTAAGTGGATAATCCATCCAAGCAACTGAAAATTGTAAATTGTTTCCGTTTATCAGTCAACATGGTTTTAAATAATGAAACTGGAATTCTACCGATGCGCAGACAACTATTGGCTCTTAAAAGTGGTGCTACAGTAGCGTGGCAGTGCCCCTTTAAGAAATCTGGTCAACAGAAGATAATAATAAGGGTAAAAAGAACACATGGCCGGTGCAAAACACTAGTAGAAGGTTACAGACGTCTGACGATTACGTGACCTAAACGTCTCGTAGCCATAATCTGAATTGTCAGCGGTTAAACATAAAAACGAGATAATTACGTCATTCTACATCACGTGGAGCATTTCGAGTCGTTTGCATGCCATTTTAAATCACAGGCATGGCTGACGAATAAGAGATATTCTTGTAAAAAGGGAATTAGACGAAGCAATTTCGGGTGGTCGGTATGTAGTTTAGCTGATAGTCGAGAATTGGCAAAAAATCAATTAAACTTTAAGCTGAGACAGACAGTGTTGCCTACTTTTATGAAGAACTTCATTACCCTTTGAGAAATGAACCATCCTATGGAACGCCCGTTCAAAGGCATGGGTAATACGCGTCGTCTTTATAATTATTCTAAAACGGGTATTCATTCAGTGTCATCACAAACATTGAGCCCTCAGCTGGATAATTTTTACTTTAAATATCATGAGCACGGCTTCAATTTTATCTGTATATGAGTAGATATCAAAGACCACGAGCGTTAATTACTGCTTGAACTTGCATCATTTTTTAAAAAAATGGCGCTGCACTACATTGCATTGCATTGCACCTTACAAGTGACAGCTAAGAACAGGAGACTTTAAAACTCACCAATACCTGTACGGCTGAGAAATAACTGGGAATTTAACCTGTACAAAGGTTTCACCGGTCTGCATTGTCTTTCGTGTACAACACGTGTTGGAGAGACATGTTCTCTGATATTACTGAGGTATTCCAATAAAATATCTTTGTTTGTTATCGTGCGTAGACTGCCTCCATGACATTTGGAATGGACTTGGAATGAACTTGAACAATGGAATGTTGGAAAATCGCTCAGGCTTCGTCCCTTCTAATCCGTTATCCGATTCCTTCAAAGCGAATACGAACCATGGAGGTGTAGGGAGGCACGTATTTGAAGATCGCTGGTAGGGACACTTCACTCCGCGTACGTGAGGTCTCAAACTGGGTCTTGGGAAAGAGGTTAACCGCTGACCTGATAACGTCGAACGCTAAAGGCCTGACATCCCCACATGCATGCACGCGTTTAGCTCTTCTTAATAATAATATCAGTTGCTGGTAGACTTCTAGCATCCTTTGCAGCCGTTGTTTGTGTCGTTCCTATTCTCACTCCCCACCAGCGTCTGCTGAACCGAGCCGAACATTCCATTCTCAGGAACTGACCAATCACATCTTGGCTTTCAAATTTCGGTGGCTATGTTCCCGTAGCCTCCTTCGCAGCCATTGTTTGTGTCAGTCCTATTCTTTCTCCTCATTGGATACTCAGACACAATGGGAATGGAATGTCCCTGCTCAGTTCAGCAGACGTTGGTTGGGAGGGCGAATAGGATCAGCACAAACAACGGCTGCGCCGGAAGGAGGCTAGTAGACTTGACCGTGACTGCGGAAATAGTGGGAAACCACTGTGGTCCCATAAAAATGTCAATCGTGGAAAACGTCGTGCTAGAAAAGTCTTGACCTAGTGAGGGACCTAGGAGGTCCTAGGGAGGGGTGGGTAGAGACTGACCAGATGGGGTTGTATGTGAGTCGGGTTGGAAGGGGTCCACATGTACATGTGTATCGCTAGTTGAGAATCTTCATGATGTATTTACATGAGTTATGGTACGACGTACTTCGGGGTAAATGCTCGCGACCATTTACTTTACTCCCAGACATACACTTTTCATCAAGATGGAGCCAAAGACCATAGCAGGAGTAAAGCTATTACTCTTCGTACCAACATCTGGATTTCCAGCAGTGAAGCAGGTTTTGGGCCGTGAATTTAAAAGTATAGCGTGGAAGAGGTTCTTTGATACCCGCCCCATGTTTTCTCATACTCAGTCTTCACTTGCACTCCGGTCGCTGAAAGCCCTTTTTGCCCTTGACATGAGCGTGCGTACTTTGTCGCAATTACCGTTTTCAATTGATTCCTTTGTTTTTTTACGGAATACGCAGACTATAGATATTAAGGAAGCTAAAATTAACTCCGCGATTACTGTCTCGCAGAGCCTGCATCAATTTACTAGGAAATGTTCACATGGCCTGGATGTTTGTTCGATCAACTTAAAAACGGACATTCAATTATTATCAAGATAAATAAACTCCACCCACTACTTGCTCCATCTCCATTAGATTTATTAACTTCATTTTACTTGCCTTCTTAATGTCAAGTTCACGCTCCAAAGTTATCAACTTTGATATCCGAGAAATTTTAATTTGTGTAAACAATGTCCAACGCGTTTGCCAGACGCAGTGACGGCACAAAACGTTTTGATCAATTTATATTAAAATTCTCTTGTGACGAAATAAAACCTTATTACTTCTGCGCCAAGTACGGTGTAAATTTTGAAATTTGAACCAAATAAATTCGAGGACGGACGAAAGGTAAGTTATAGGGATGCAGTCTTTGTTGTATAATCAGTTTGGAACATGAATAAAGTCATAAGGCTATAATTGGTGATGTCTAAGGTTAGTGAATAAACGGATGCTACATTTGACAAAATGGTTGAAACCCCATATATATCGCCCAAGTTTCTATTGGTTTATTTGGCAGAATGGTGCTTGATGTTATCATATAAACTCATTCTTTCCCATTGAAGACAAACAGGAAGCTGTGAGATGTGGGAGCGTATTTTAAAATTAAACTCGGAAATTACTTCCTTATTTTGATTTGGCTATAATGTTTTGTGCCAGTTTTTGTTAAATATACTCTTCATCGAACCTTGTTATTTGTTTTGCAGTAAGCAGGGTCTTTCGTCGAAAGATTAAAAGGCTATGTTGTCGCTTAAGTTTGAATGGTCATCACTGATTCTGCTAATCTACCCCCGCCATCTTGTTTTTTTTTTTTTTTTTGGTTTTTGCTTTTTTTTTTATCCTCTGGCCAAGATCCTGGTAGTGATATCTCACTTCATAACCCAGCACTCTCTTATGGCTACCTCACGAAACTTGGCATGGGAGGAAAATTCCCTTATAAAAGAGCTGGTTATTCAGTTTCAGTTTCAATGTATTTTCATTTATGTTTTGTCATTTTTGTTGCGCCACGTTACAATATGAATATGATTATTAAAATACCAAAGTTATCAAATAACAAACGAAAGAGAAGCATGTGGCGAACATGCCCATAAAGAAACCATTAGGGTTTATTCTGGCTACAGGGTCCTCAAAAAATACAGCCTTGAAATAATAATTATTAGGCGTATGTTATTCAATTTCTCGATATACATTTCGGTTAAAAAGCAAGCGCACATCCTGACAAACACTCACAGGCAGCAAAGCATGTTGTTGTTGTTGTTATAACTGAAGCAATTCGTTCAAACTAGGGGCAGTTATTTCAAGATTAATTTTCTTAATTTAGACCTAAACGGAGAAATACTGTCAGCGTTCTAAATTTCTGTATAAAAGGATCAAACGTTTCAAGAGTATTCACAAAAAGCACTAGATCTAGAATCGCGCCCTGTTCTCTATAGGATGTACAGATTCTGACGATCAATCACATTTTTCCTTAGAAAAAAACAAAATAGTGGTCATTTCAAATTTTGAAACGCCCTAGCTGCACCGGCACCGACAAATGTCAGCACCTAATTAAACTGAGGTCTCCCAGTGAACTCCACCCATTTTAACGACTGCATGAAATCTCCGGCCTCGAGCCAAATTTTACTACCCGTCATATCCATAAGGAGGGAATCAAAGTACAAGGTCAAAAAGGACGGTCTAAGATTTACCATGAGTGTACTTCAACATTTAAGACGAATAATAAAGTTGTTGGTTACTGATATTAAATCAAGCTAAGCTGAGCAGGGGAGCTCCCACTAAAACCGAGACTGAATAAAACTGAGACTGAAATCGCCAACAAAAAACAATCAGGTACACTCTTCTTCCTTTTTTTGTATAAGAACGCCTTTTCTTCAGGCTGAGGGTGAACCGGTACTGAATTTTTTAAATTTAATTTTCATGTTTTGAGTATGCAACGTTCTTAGCATGTTCTTAAATTCATGACTCTGAGTGACTAGAAACATAAGCCCGAGCTCTACAAATTATTTAAAACTGAGCTGTTTTAAACATGCATATCTGCAATGTTATGCGATATAAATTATACATTTAATTATTGCTTGTCTATATGTGTAGCTCGATGCAAAAACAAGTACGGTGTAGAAAATAAACTGCTTTTAACTCTCAATATCAATCTCAGCCTGAACGTTCATATAAGAAATTAAAGGTTCTTATAAAACAAAAATAGGCGTATCAGTTGTTTGTTTATCAAAAACACAGCTTTGCTAGGGAACTTGTCAGAATTATCTTCTATGCAAGGGTTGGGGCTCCTGGTTTCACAGGATTAACCACTTGGCAGATAGCGTTTATTTTGATTTTCTCTCTCGTGTGGATGCCACGCACGAATAAAACAAATTGGTTACTTTCCAGATTTACCGAATCACCGCCGAATCTGCCGAATTGAAAGCTCGTCTTAAATAAGTCAAAGAGTGTTCATCTTCTTTGCTGGTAGATAACTGCGTCAATTGAAACACGCGGGCGTTAAACAATTTTCTGACTTTTATTGTTCTCCGACGGTTTGTTTGTAACCACCTGAAAGCCAACTTTCTGATATCAGTATATCCACTGAATCTTGTCAGCTGTTTCACGTGCATCCATGGTATGGCTTACCGGTTATCGGAGAATTGAAAATGGTCTTCTCTCCCCATTTCAGTTCTGTGTTTTACTAGTCAAATAAAATGATTAACAGAAAACTGAGTTGCTATGGCATTCAGTTGCATTGGAATAGCTGCATATCTCAACTGAAGCGAATACAGAGAAAATAAATCACTGAACTGAGGCGAGATGTGCAGTGGTTGACAACACAAGGCCGGCTGCTTTGACATAAAATCTACATCAGAGGTCTTTTGTTTCAGCTGAATCAAAAGATACAGCGAGTTTGTTGAGCGTAATAAGAGGCAACAAGGCGCCAAGGAAAGTAATGCTCAGTTGCTTTAATAGATATGAATTAAGAATTAGCAACATTTGTCACTGTGTCAACACTAACGCAAAAGTATTAGAACCACAAGGTTAGCTTTTACTTGGATTACGCTCTTTGATTTTATCCACTGACTCAAAAGCTAAGATCAGTCTGCCGGGACTGAGCTTTGGCCAACGAAGTTCAGTACAAGAGGAGGGATGGACTGGCTGTAAAACTATGTGCGTGTAATCACTGCATGGATAAAACACAACGTCTTGTTTGATCTTGGTGGTACTTCATGGCAATAAAAAACGGTTAAAAGGTCCCTTTGCCACTAATTTCTCTTTGATTTTCACTTTATTCTTATTATTATCTTTTACCGGTTCTCTGGGCATCTTTAACTTTTCTTTCTATTTATGGACATTCTTTGTTGACTCTTCATCACACGAGTAATATCTGCTTCCAATGCAAACATGATCGGTACAAGTTTTACTTTAGAGTAAACGTTTTCTTAAGGTTCGGGAAAACAAACACATACAGCCTCTAGCTAGGTTTGGAAGCCAGAGAAATACAAATATTAAACGAGATATTAAATCAAAGTTGAATATAACACAATTTGAATTTTTCCGACAATAACAAAGCTCTCAAATCTTTTTCAATTAAAATGTTTAATTTTTGTGTGAGGCTGATTTAATTAACTTCCAGGGTTTAATTTCCTCGTTATTTTGTAGCCATCGCGAAGTTAACGTAGGAGAGCATAAGTAGCGTTCCAATGATTGTATTAATAAATGCTATCAGAATTGTCACTCCTTCTGAATTGGTTTACGCCAAAAACCTGGCGCTCAATATGACCATATAAACATTCACTTCACCAAACAATGGGAAAGAAGAATTTGGGAGGTCCCTTTAAGACAACTCATAACATCTGCACCATCACGTTTTGAAGCAGTCCTCTTTACGTGTGCGAGCATTTGACAACTTTTGTTCTTTCCAGAGGATTTTAAAACACGCCTTAATTTTTCACCGGTTGTTCGCGCTGAACCGCCTATAGAACAGCCAACCAAAAAAAAAAAAAAAAAAAAAAATTCAGTAAGAAACGATAACCTCAGCACTGCTTCAATAACTCGTGTTCGACATTTTTTGCATATTGAATGAAAAATTATTGCGGCGTAGAGGAAGACATTAAGCGATATCAAGAACTACTAAAATGTCGCTAGAATTCGTGCAAAATTGCTCAGAGAAGCCTTCTGGAACAACGAACGTCTCTACATCGAATGAGTCACTCGCCGCCAGCTTTGGAAAAACAGAGATGACTCACACGGAAATCCTCAAACTAACTTTTCAGGTGCTTGTCGCTTTTCTGGAGTAAGTGGCAACGCTTTAGTGGTCATTGTCACCTGTAGAGTGGAAAAGAAACGAAAACCAGCGGATTTTTACGTACAAAATTTAGCCATTGCAGATCTCGGTACTCTGCTGTTGACCTTTCCACTCGCTGCTCTCAAGGAAAAAGTGCCTGAGAACTGGCCTTTTGGGAAGTTTGGTTGCCTCCTCAGTCCAGTTCCCGAAGTATTTTACGGTGCGTCTGTGTGGTGCATAGCAGCTATCGCTATAGAGAGATATCGGAAAATACTCTCTGTTCAAGCTCCCGGTCAAAACAGAAGAAACGCTTCCTTGAGAAGCGCCAAGACTATTGCAGCTTGCGTTTGGGTAATATCCTTTTTATTTTTCTCTCTTCCCCTGCACTTTGTAGTGGAATATCGCGAGATAGCAACCGATGGTAAATCGTGTGGCCCAGTTTGGAAATCACTGGTGTTAGCGCAAGTTTACATTGGATTACTGGCTTTTCTCTCCTTCATTTTGCCCCTGGTTGTCATATCTTTCACTTACCTCAAGATATCCAGGGCAATAAATCAGAGCAGTGTATTCTTCAAAGTAATGGCAGTGGAAAAACAAGGAATGGCCGAGGAGAAACCTCATTCTCTGTCTCTCAGACGCATCCGTCTCAATCAAAACAAGCGAGCTAAAAACCTTTTAACGCCAGTGGTTTTGGTCTTTGCAGTTACAATGCTCCCGTTGAACATTCTTCGCCTGACGTCCGTGTTTTGGCCACCAATTGCCGCAAAAAAATATTACGAAAATTTGTTTTTCGTAGTTTCAGTTTTTGTAATAATTAATTCCTCAGCGAACCCAGTCATCTATTCTGTTGTAAGCAAAGGCTTTCGCACGGAGATAATGAAACTGATTGGTGGCAAGGGAAAAGGTAAATATTTCAACTTTTCTGGGATTTTTCGGTCCTTCAACCGATCTCCTTCTCAGACGTCTGGTCGTCATTGTTCCACTCAAGAGCGTCAACAGCAGCCGTCTTCTTTTTCTGCTTGTGTGTACAAAACAATCGACCTTGGTTAAACCAATATTTGTTAGTGACTTCTGTGTGATACAAAAATAAACTATTGTGTGATATTGTACAGATGACTTGAGAGTCTTCACACAAAGTTATGATACTTATCGTCAAAGATGACTAATGCATAACCTAGATTGAATAATATGTTAGAAACCAAATGAAATGAGTGTATAAAGCTAAGTCAGCTATATACTGATGTCAAAACATAGAATAGACTAACATTACCCGGTAGCGATAGCAATGATGGGGACGGTGACGATGAAGATGCGAATAATGATGATGATGATGGTGGTGGTGTTGGTGGTAGTGATGATGGTGACGGTGACGGTGACGGTGATGGTGACGGGGATGCTAATGGTGGTGGTGATGGGTGATGGGTGATGGTGGTGGTAGTGGTGGTGGTGGTGATGACGATGATGATGACGACAATGGTGATAGTGATAGTGAAAGTGATAGTGATAGTGGTAGTGATAGTGATGATAATTATAATGATTGTAGGTGCGACTCGAAAATCGTTGAACCAATAAGAAATTAACGTCCAATACCCACTATCTGAAGAACTCTAGTACCCACAGGTGTTCCGTAACGTTAACAGTTTAAATGCTGCTTCGAAGTACTTGTTATTGGCAAAGAAATCAAAAGGTCTGTATAATTCGAACTTAAGTTCTACGTCGTCTTTACTTTTCAACGGTATTGATCTTAAATTGTACTGGTTTATGAATTACAGGACCATGTCACTCCAAATTTAGATATCGTTATAAAACAGTATATCAGATTGGAATATTGTAAGTAGCGTTTGAACGGCTTGGCATGTTAATTATCAGTCGCGTACTGCATAAGAGAACTATAATCTCTTGTAATTTTATCTTGTAAATACAGCTGTAAATAAACAAGTGGTACAAAACAGCCTAGATTAGTGGAGAAAGGGGTCTGAGAATGAACCAAATGATTTTTTGGCTGAAGATCATGCAAAAGTCGTCATTCGGAATGACAAATAAATTAGCTCGACGTACAGGCTTTTTGTGAGACTCCTGCACAATAACCAGCAGAAATTTCAAATTCAGTTTCTTGTTGTTATTACCTTCCGGCAATACCGAGAGTCTGACATCAGCTGATGAGCTCCTAAGATACAGGTCATAGGGTCGTGTAAGTGTCAGAAAGTATCGGAACAGGGGATACTGAGGACGATGTTTGAAATATTATAAGATTTGAACTGAAAAACATGCAGTGAAGTCAGTTTCTCGATATTAACCTACCCTTGTCAATTTAAAGGTTTCGGGGCCTAGTTGGGCTGAGTGATTAAACGTACCTGATGGAATAGTGACTTAAAGCTGACGTTAGGTCCCAAATAAGTCTTTCACTTTCCTTTCTTGTCATTTTTACTTCAGGAGACAAAAAAGTTTCCAAACTGGCCTGCCATCAAATTTTTCTTTGGGAATTTTTTTTTCTCAGTTGTTTTCTTTATTATTTAAATTATCCCTCCTTTGACACTCACTGATTCTATTTCTAATTAAGTCAGTTAAAAGTCGATGTGGGATATTTTCCAAGTAATTACTTCTAATGTAAAGAATGTCGTCAACCTGTTTTCCCTCAAGGTAAATATTCCCTCAAGGTATCTGGCAGCGTTGATGGCCAATCGCTGAAAATCGTATCTATACAAACAACAACAGTGTTGAAAAAAGTTGAACGCGATATGGTTTTTCCCGCGGTATGGTACAATCAGAAGAATAACTCCTCTATAAACTTTTGTTTCATTTGGTTTTTCTATCGGAACTTATAATATGGGATCTTAGCATCTACGCGCTGATCTTGTGTCAAAAAGAAATATTCGTTGTACTGACTTGTTTTTTTTTTTGTTTTTTTTTTCCCTTCTAATTTTTGAAGTCAAATTAACGTAAGGAGGATTTATTGGATTTTATTGTATTTTATTGTATTACATCTGTAAAACTCATCCGTATTTCTGTGGTGAGTGTAAAAAATCTTGCGGTTAATCTTGGTGTGTAAGGATCCACTTCTTGTTTCATTAAGGACAAACAGGCGGGCGGTGCAATTGCAATTTTCCGTCAAACACCTGTCTTGCTTTTCTTGAAACATGAAAATTTCAAAGCTTCCCAAAATTACTTTCTGCATATATACTATCAGGAATTGCATAGCTGTCAACAAAGGAATGACACCAGTGATCGTTGGTTCAATTTTCGTCGACAGTTCAAGAAACACAATTTAGAAACAAAGTAACATTTTATTTTCGTATGAGACAGCCAACGGCGAAAGAGTCGTTTCAAGATCTCTTTAGCATTTTCTTGCTACAATCAAGAAAGGAAACTGTGTAGTCGATTGAACTAGCACTAGTCATTATCAAAGAAGATGCCACCCGAATTTATAGACAATTTTACAGGGAACGACTCTGGAAACACAAATAGTGTTTCTGTATCGAGTACAACGAAGATTCCGCTGGAAGAGATCTTAGAACTAACAATTCAAATACTAATCGCTTTCATTGGAGCGACTGGAAACGTGGCAGTGGTCATTGTCATCAGTAAACTGGGGAAGAAGAAAAAAACAACGGATTTTTACGTACAAAATTTGGCAATCGCGGACCTTGGTATACTGATCTTAACATATCCGCTCAGTGCTATCAAGCAAAACGCACCTTTCAACTGGCCTTTAGGGGAATTTGTTTGCCTCTATTTCAGCCCTGTTCCTGAAATTTTCCACGGTGCATCCGTGTGGTTTATAGCAGTCATCGGTATGGAGCGGTATGGAAAAATACTCGCAGTTGGGTCACATGGTGAAAACAGAAATAAGGCTCCAACAAGAAAAGCTACGATTTTTGCCGCTTGCGTTTGGGTGATGTCCTTTTTGATTTTCTCTCTACCGCTGTACTTTATGCTTCAATATCGCGAGCTCCCGGAAGGAGGTACATGGTGTGGCCCGCTTGTCTCTTCCCTTGTGTTGGGACGCGTCTATATGGGATTACTGACTTTTCTCTCCTACATCTTCCCTCTTATCATCATATCCTTCACATATCTCCAGATATCTCGCGCAATCAATCGGAGCTGTATGTTCTTCAAAGCCACGACAAGGGAGCAACAGAACTTGGCTGAAATCAAACAATTAAACTATAACAGCAACGTTAGAAGCCTTCGCCTTAAGAGGAACAAGCGCATAAAGGAAATTCTAACGCCAGTTGTTCTGGTATTTGCAATAACAATGCTGGCTTTAAGTATTCTTCGGATAGCCATCGTGACTTGGCCAGCCATTGCCGAGCAGGAATACTATGAAAATTTAATGGTTGCCGTGTCGGTTTTTGTCATACTAAACTCATCGGCCAATCCTGTTATCTATTTTGTAGTTAGCAGTGTCTTTCGTAAGGAGACAAAGAACTTATTTTGTTTAGTTCAGGCTTAGGAAAATGTTTAAGTCCCTTCGACATTTCAGTTTCCGTCTTAATATTTTTGACTGCGGTTATTGATCCTCTAATGACAATTTTTGGCATCCATTAGGGTAATCTTTCTTCTTACCTCTTTTTCCCTTTCGGCGCTTGCAAGTCGGAAATGTGATTTTACGACAAATCCTGAAGAAGAAGAAAAGATCCTCTAATGGATCGAGTGCCGCCAATGAAAATTCGCGTGCACTCTAGTTTTCGAGTGGAGTTTTTAAGAAAAGTTACATTTTTGATGAGACGCATAACGGCAAAAGAAATGAGAAATGAGGCTGTGATATATGAGAGGTCAGTTCAACACGTCTGTTCACCTCATAGCCGACAAAAGCATTTTGCCTCCATACTGACATTTGTCTTTCTTTGTCTGAAGTGACCACTACCCAAACTAAGACAACATTTTCAAAGCTGTCTTGGGGATACTAGTTAAAATCAGTTTGAATCTTATTTCTTTTCACTTGCCAGCTGCAGAATTGAAATCAATCTAAGAAATATATAATGGGAACTGAACAGCTATAATTTTTTAGACAGTTTAACAGTGAAACTTACTAGTTAGTAAAGTTACTCGAAACTTGATAATTTGATTGTTTATAAATATAGGAGTGAAGTTTTTCAGGCTTTTTTTTTCACTACTGCTTAAGTAGTGTTCATAACTGCGATGATTACTCACATATTCATCATCCGCAATTCAAATATATGATTTTCATATATTCATTCTCGCATATTCATCACTCGCGGGTATATTACGAACCAACAAATGACCAGCTGCCAGGTGGCTTGTTAGCTCAGTCGGTAGAGCGCTGCACCGGGATCGCAGAGGTCGTGGGTTCGAATCCCGTACAAGCGTGAATTTTTTTCAGGCATTATTTTCACTACTGCTTAAGTAGTGTTCATAACTGCGATGATCATTCACATATTCATTCTTCAATCCGCAGTTCAAACATATGATTTGTACTCTGATAATGATAAAAATTAGCCAAAGAGCGCCCGAGAATTTTGACAGTTTGCGGTAAAATTATAATTTAATTAGATGTTTTTGGATTTTTATTTTTTTTATTTTATAATGATTTTAGATTTTACTTTGAAATTTATATATCGAAGTTGTGTTGTTTTTCCATGTAAGAGTCCGCTGAAACACTAATTTCAGAAACATTCTATCCTCGGACCTCCTACACCACACCCAAGTATTATATGTTTTGGTCTAAATACAAATTTAAGAGAATTTTAGTTCATTTTTGCATAGAACGGGTTCAATGTGTACAGGGGGGCTGTGTTCAGAAATAAAGTTAAAGTTCGAGTAGATAAAATTATTGCTGTAGTATAAGTACCTTCCCTTAACCGGACGATCAAACATTTTCCTCCAACATCGTTAGGCGGCTAAATGAATACACACAATGCTTTCCTTGCGCATTATCGCTAAACTTTCGAGCGTATTTGCTGTCAATTGGTTGCTTTATACTGGCTGTGCGAGCTGTGTTAGCAGAGGTAGGTGGCTAAATGGTTGAATATTTGTTTGGATTTTGGATCAAAATGTTTGATCTAGATCTGATCGAGCCTAGATTAAACATGGAAAACCATTGAGAAGTTGAGAGAGGCGGCCAGGCGGCTAAATGCTCAAAAGTCTCCAACTTCCATTCATTCGAGCCTAGGGATCGGGACAGGGAAGTGGGACCCCAGGTAGGTGCGGGAGGGGCAAGGTAGGCGAGAGTGCTAAAAGGGTGGGACGCGGACGGATCAGCATAATTTATAGGGGCGGGAGCAACGCGCAAAGAGCGGGAGTCAGGAGAAAAAGATTCGGGAGGCGAAGCAGCCGTCTTCAGTTGGGTGAACTGATTTAGAGTTTTTCGCGCTCTATCGCAAAAAAATAAAACAAACAAACACTACAATGGCCAGACATGATTATGCCGATTATTTCGAGGCAGGGTGCTGGCGTTACTATTCATTTATCTTTGAAAGTAATGCATGTAGTGGACCCTCCCCCCTACACCCTCACTGTTGTTTAGTATTGATCAGTCTGGGATTATGGCGCGCTGCGTTGTGAGTTTCAGATTTGAATTAATTAAACCCGTCACAATCGTGGCCTGATTTTATTTATACTCCAACTGACACAGTTGTATATTTTCGGAACTTTGCATTCATGAACAAATTTCAAGCCAAGCTCGCGCAAGCAGTTGGCCTTGCTTATAGGAACTGCACGCACTTCGACAGACAAAAAGGTTTTCACTAGAATTCGATTTTTTCAATGGACACCAAACTTGACTGGGATGGCTCAGTAGCGATGGGTAGCGGTAACCGACCTCTTTTCACTAAATTTAACCGGCTTAATACGGACAAAGGTCACTTGTTTGTGTCACGAGTGACCAACTCTCATATATCGTTAACCCCACTTTATGGACGATGGTGATCTCTGCAATGTCTATTTTCAGTGTTTGATCCTTGAACTGTAGTCCCTTACTCCCACATACGTCTACAAATCCTTGGTTGGTAGATTTTGACTTTCATGACTAAACCAGTGTGGTTTTTGATGTTCGGAAGGTGCGTGATAAGGATTGTGGCCGTAATTTCTTTTAACACAGCGACTGAGTATTTATCCTCGGCATTTTTTTCAATTTGGTTGCAGGAGGTAAAATTTAACCGCATTTAGGAGCCCACCAGTCCCTGTAAACATGAAATCCTCATGTCTTATCCAGAAAGACATTTTCAGATAAATTACCGCAAAGTTTCTTTGGTTTGAACTTGTCGGTTACAGTCACAGTTACTGTTAAGAAATGAAACGAACAACGTTTTGTTACCGTAAAAATGTTTGCTTTAGTCTTTGCATCGATGAAATATGTCCGTGACGTTTTTTTTTCTTTATTATATTTTTTTCTATGAACCCGCTTAATTCGGACACTAACCGGGTTCCACTGTCCAAAGGTCGATTATCCGGGTGTGCGTAGTTCTGGTAAGTTTTGGTGAGCATCGACTGACGCTCCGACAACCTGAGTGGAAGGCCATACCATCAGAGTTAAATGCCTCTGGTAGGCTTGTACACATGCCAGTCAACGTCTCCAAAATTGGTCCTTTCTCAGGGCTACCATCGACCGGGTTGTTGCCATGGGCCATGACTTCACTAATTCGCATGTCATTGATTGATCATTACCCATGCAGTTAACAGTATGACAAGCAGGTATACGGCCAATTAGCAAGAAAATAACGCGCGAGGCTAGGGTACGTGGCCGTTAAGTTCATGTGCAATTTCTTCTTCAAAGTAAAACTGATAAGATGTTAGGGCATCACCTTTGCACACAATTTCTGTTAAGGCGGCTTTGATCAAAATGGCGTGTTCATTGAGAAAGTGCATGTGTATCAAATATCGTTACATTAACTCACCCTATGACGGGTTGAGAGCAGAGTTCACTGGGAAATCCGTTATTATTCGATTCCCACACTAAAGTTCTTTTCAAAGAACAGAAGATTTTGAAATTCTCTGACATTTATTTACACCAGGTAGGTAAATTTATGATCTATTTAAAACAGGTTTACTTCCTAATTATTTTCGTGATATGTTTACTCTTGCAAGCCAGTTACATTCGCATTACAATAGAAATTGCAACCTTTTTTACATACCTCCCTGTCGAAGTAATATTCGAAACTTCTCAATTCGGTTTCAAGGACCTAAGTTTTTCAACTCGTTAAGTCATGAAATTCAAAACAGTGAAAGCATCCGTTTGTTTGGGAAAAGACTTAAAAAATTCTTTCTTTCTTAGCAAGTATACCCATTGTTGAGCTACATACTTCTTCCTTCCTTTTCTTGTCTTTTCTTTTCTTTTTAAAATAATGCATTTCATATTTCATGCTGTGCCCGTAATTCGTATGATATACCCTATATTGTCAGGAAGCCTATAGTTCATAAGCCTCCGGCTTCTATATAGGCTTTATTGTCATTACAGTACCACCTTAAACATTTCGGTAGTCTATCGTCTTTTAAGTTATTATAAATTTCTAGTGTTTCGTATTTTTAAATTTCTAGTGTGTTGTATTTTTATGTCGTTAATGGCAAATAAAAAGTTGGAAATTGCAAAAATCCCAGGTTACATGTACGTGTAACGATGCCTTCAGGGAGGTGTTCCATAGTTCTTTGATAACTATTTCTATTTTAATAGAGATATTGGTACCAAGTTAACGTCAGCACCTGCATCTTCCTAGCGCCAAGCTAGAAAGCAGCAAGAAGTGCTTTTATTATCATGCATGTATTGTCTATAATAATAATAATAATTTGTAATATATGCATAGATTTTAAGCACTGAGTAGATATTCTTATCCTTAACGCAATTTTTCTTCTCTTTACTACACTTCCATTTAATTTAAGGGCCTCCATAAATAGCAATAATTTTATTAGATATTTACTCTAGCAGCTACCCTAGGAAAAGATTTAAAAATGTACCGAAATCGTTCTTTCGTGTCTTAAGCCCGGAAAACTTTCAAACGACGGCCATTCTGAATAATTAATGAAGTGCGAGTGCAGAAGCAGGATGAAACAGATTCTGGCCTGTGATTGGCTACCCGAACAGGCACGCTGCAGTTTTACTTGGCGTTACCCACTGCACGTTCGCGCTCTGCATCAAACGTTGGTCGCGCCCGCCGCAAACAATACATGCAACTTTCTTTAGTTGTTCAAGACGGAAACTCTCCTAAAAAGTCGATCAAAATCCGTCGTATGTAATGCGAAGTAGCAGGGCACGTTTTGGCCCCGAGTGTTGTTACCCTGGATTTCCCATCGAATGGGTGAGTTGACTTGTTACATGTTTTCGAGATTGTAACCATTTCCATCTTGTCCCTGTTTATTTGAGAGTAAAAATATCAAATTTATGCTCCCAGCTTGACCATTTTAAACTTCATCTCTTGGCCTCATGCATTCAATCACTAACTTTGGTTTTAACAGTTTACAACGAATAAACTATTAAATGTTCAACTAAAGCAAGCAACCGTGGACGATATTAATAAATCCCGCTTGGTGTATTTTGGATCAGACTGGTACGGTGATCTAATTGGCGTCAAATATGGAAAACCAAGAATATAAAAGTAGAGACCGATACAACGTAGAATGGTTTTAAATTTTTTGTACTACATTTCATATATTTCCGTTGGCGAAACCAACCTACAGGTTATGTACAGAGGCGCTCACAAAAATCACTTACTCGATTAGGAACTCCTGCAGCAATAAAATGGTACGATAAAGGAGAACATATTAATATGAAAACAGATGTAACAAAACATTTGCTATTGTCAGTATATAGTAAATAATATAGCAAGTCGTTAGAAAAGACAAACCTATAGAAGAGTTTTGACCACAAAGTAAAAACGCTTATTTCGGGCGATAACAAAGATGGAATTGAATTCACTGACAGGTAATTTGGTGTCAGATATGAATGATTTCCTTTTACAAAATGATCGTTTAATACAGGTCAAGACAATAGAAACAGCTTGTTGGGACTTTGTAAAGGGTGACCGCGACCGCTTCATAACAGGGGTAGCCGCCTAAAAGAGGCCAAAATGCAGTTATTATAAGGGAAGTAATTTTCGAGACATTGATATTGAGCACTTTGGTTCGACTACCTTTGGGCAATACCAGAAACACTTCAAAATAACTTGATTGATAGCATAAAATCAAATAATACTAACAAAGAAAAAGAAAATTAATTAATGTGTTTCCTCGCGGATGTCAGGACGAATTCTACTACCGTTTAAATTAGAAAAAAAGCTTCAGGGATCCTTTTTAATTTTTAAATGCAGTACACGCTTCTCTGAGGCCAGGGGTCTTAACATCCGCGAGCTATCAGATTTTCGCTTGGTTAGCCATTCCAGCAAACCAAATTCATTATTTATAAATAATGGAATTTCAGGCCATGAGCATAATTCAGTGATTTATATATGATGCCTTTTCCTGTGCTGTATGAATGACATGATTAATGATTTATATATCATGACTTTAGCGGCGCATGCAAAATTCCATGATTTATATAACAAGACGTTGACTTAACCGGCGCTTGCAAAATTGCATGATATCGTCTATACCAAGACGATGACTTTAGCGGCGCTTGCAAAATTCCATGAGTTTTAAGTAATGTTTAATAAATGAGCAGGACTGTTTTATCAAGACGTGGTATGCCGGGAAATTTTACTTTCAAGGTGACAGGGCAGGGGAAGTCTATAACTCCATTTGAAACCCAACTAAGGATCCAATTACGGATACAGGCTTATTTCAATTAATTAAATACTGTATAGAAGGAAACCCTAAGCCTACACACCCCAAATAATCACATTTCAATTTAATAAATGTTTGATAGAAAATTTGCCCTGAGTGTGGAACTCACCTGACATCATGTTCATCATGAACAGACAGTTGCACTGCCTTCTCTAATACAACACGTTTTTAATACTACGACCCAAAAAACGACGGCATAGAAAACCGATTGACTACCTAAAAAACGTTCACCCATAAAAACAATGAATGATTAGTGGCTTTTGACTACTTTTGATCCCAGGAGTTTGTTTCCTCATATGCGTCCTCTAGCTTGCATTAAAGACCATTACAGAAGGGAGGATTTTTTGGCATAAACGTTACTGGAATCTCCGTGAAATGTGAGGAGAAGAAATATTCAGAAGGGTTAAACTGTTTGCAAATATGTCATATCAAACTTAACAAATTGACGTCAGTTTTTTATGTGTCTGTCCTCTTATTGATGATGAATTTCGTCATAACGTTGTCAAAGTGCTGTGGAAACCACGAGCCGAAGGCGAGTTGTTTCCACAACAAACTTTGACAATGTTTGTGACAACGTTTGTGATAGTTTGACGTGGGGCCTATGCCTCGCATAAATTAAAATCTTCACTTACTGCAGAAAGTTGAATCAAATTCAAAATACGATCTAAAAAGCCTTATGGAGATATCAACTGTGAGATGCAACACGTTTTTGTTTAAGTCCGTGCCTTGGCCTAAAAGCGTCCAAGACTTTCGTCTGGCTGTTCCTCAGTCATTCCGAGCAAGTTTTTTGTTTAGTTGATGTTCAGAGCACCAGGCGGGAAACTTAACAGAAGGTACGTCGATGTCAAATGAACAGTTTGCGAGGAGTTTTTTGTTGCCGGCAAAACTTTTGTTAAAACAAGAAGTTTAGTAAACGTTTTTATTTCTTCACAAACAACTTTAACTTATATTTCGATCAGAGCCTTTGGACTCAGCGTTTCAAACAATTTCTTGAAAGTCGTCTCCGCTTAATTCGGAAACAATGTTTAGTTCAGCACATGAAAATTCTAGCTCTTTTTCCCAGTCAAGGCGGGTGTCATAAGCAAAACGGAAGTTTAAAACAATATTTAAGTCCTGCGTGTCGCCCTACTCCATCTTGCTGCAAATTTTCGCATTAATTGAAATTTCATTTGTCTGTACTCTTATTGATGATAAAAGTTATTCAGTCAGGGCGCGAGAATTTTGACAGTTATTGTAAAAAGAGACTTTGTTATAAAAAAGAGAGTAAGGTTTCTGTAGCCAGATCTGTAGCCAACGGTTGGATTTCATGTCACACAACTAAAAAATAAAATCGCTTATAATTAAAAAATAATGTCAGGAAATTGAGATATTGCACAATACTGATAGTAAATAAACCACCTGTCAAAGTCTCAGTCGTGTGTGATATCCCGTACTTGAGTTATTCAGCAAAATGTACCACTCAAAATTACAGAGTTTAGTATGTAGTGGCAGGCGGCACGATTGAAACACGGCTAAGTTTGGCCATTTTAAAAACCTTTCGTCTCGTCTCGTCTTCGTCTCGTCTCTCAAACAATCGTATAGACACTTCTCTTAACATATTAGTTGTTCAGACCTCGAAACGTGATGTTTCCGTCATTCAAGATGGCGGCCTTGTTTTTGTGCAGCCTCGTCCCCAGGGCCATCCGCGAGGTACTGCTACTTTTAGTTTGCGCTTGCGCAGAAACGCCGGAAGTGAGCTTTGGGGATGAAACACGATCTTAATCTAAATCTAAAGATTCTAAATCTAAATCTAAAGATCATTTCGTCGGCAAAAATCCTTGAGGAAGAAGAAAAGAGGAAAACGGACAACACTTTTAGAAACGGAATTTTCCATCGATCGGAAGTCCGAGTAATAATGAATTTACAAACGGTGCCCCGTAAATCGTTGCACATCCTTTGTGGTGCTCACCAGAACAGTGTGTCTCGATTGGTCTACTGGCCATGGCGTACATGCTACCTCCAAAAATTTAATACTCGCGGCAACTTGAACACTAAAAAGCGAAACAATTAAAATTTCTGTTCGGCTTACTTATATTAGTCGTATATGAACTTTAAAATCTAATTCCCCGAATTTCCAAAATATTGTTAATAATAAATAATAACCTTTATTTACCCTCGATAGTATTTATAGCACAAAGGCTGGTGGGGCCCAGCAAATACAGAAGTAAATACAGAAGTCAAATTAAATCAACTCTACTCAAATCAAATGAAATCAAATCAAATGTTGGTTTTTGGGGAGAGGGGAAAACCGGAGTACCCGGAGAAAAACCTCTCGGAGCAGAGTAGAGAACCAACAAACTCAGCCCACTTATGACACCGAGTCCGGGAATCGAGCGCATGACAAGAATCGAGCGCTCTCACCACTACGCCAACCCTGCTCCCCCGAGTGCTCCTTCGAGTGCTAGCTGACCCTATTTCGTGGTTTCAAACAAGTTATAATTAGATATGACCTCTCCAGAAACAAAGGAAATTAAACTTGCTAGACTTCCGAAATTTTTGGGTTGGCATTTCAGTCGCTGAACATACTTTGTTTTATTATTATTATAGTTCACATTTGAGACAGTAAATTAACATAACTAGGTGAAGTACGATAAATAAGGCGTTTCGCGCAGATGTTTAGACATGATCAGTATTGGAAATATTCGGCCGCTAAATATTGCAATTGAAATTGCCAGATTGAAAAATTCAATTCAAATTAGACCCACACAACATTTATCTTTCTAGCGGCAAATTACTTTCCCCTATTCTACATATACAAGACAGCTAGCCATTAAGATAAATTTGTTTTTGTTTCGGCTGGCGCTTACTTAATGCGGAGGACTACAAATTACCTTTTTCGGCGCCAGAAAAAGACATACCAAAATTAATCCTCCTAAAATAAACCGGTTTATGAAAACGATAGCACATTGGCAATTATATGCACAATCCACACGCTTCAGTCAGATTCGCTTTTGACGTTGTATTGTATTACGGCCGGATGGGTTTTCCATTCCTGCTAATGAACTGGCATATCTTTCTGGTAATCTCTTTGAGGCTATCGAGTAAACAGTTTTAATTTGCTTAAGAATTTCACAATGCTATTCATCATCATCGCTATCATGTTGCTATTTGCATTACCTTTAATACTCAGACAGTTTCCATGGCTTCCGTTCAAGTTCAGTACCCATGGTTGCGTGCTTGAGTTTGTATGAAGACACGTGCTCTCTCTCGTTTCAGTGACAGCTGCAGGTGGTAGATTGTTACAGCAGGAGAGCCAGGACAGAAGCACGACTGGCGCTACGGGACCTCTTCGTGAATCAAACTCGATTGTTTCTGAGTCTGATTGTTTCGTTTTTCTTTTCTTTTCCCTGAGCCTCAAAAAGCTGAATACAAACAAGTTAGCTGGAGTTACTTCAACCGCTCACGCTAAATCGCATCAACAGCGGCACAGGTTGGCACAAGGATGACATCAAAGGCATGTTGGATTTTACACAAAGGCATGTGAGAGTTGAGGCAGTCGACTTTCTTAGAAGATCACTGAAGCTTTATTACTTAACGTTCACGTTAATGTGAAGTAAATCAGGCGAACAAGCAGCTGAAGAACGGTTGGCATCAGTTGACATTTTCAGAAATGTCCACTGAATTTATTCATAACTGTACAACGCTCCATTGCGGAAGCGAGAACATCTCCGCTTATGGAAATGATACCCTCAAAATAACAGAGGAAACGAAACCGCTTTCTCTCGGCGACATCTTAAAACTAACTTTTCAGGTGCTGATTGCTTTATTTGGAGTAATTGGCAACGTTCTGGTGGTCATTGTCATGAGTAGACTGCGGGGAAAGAGAAGAAAACCTACAGAAATTTACATACAAAATCTGGCCATTGCGGATCTTGGCATACTTCTATTAACATTTCCGCTCGCTGCTATCAAAGAAAAAGCACCCGTTAGCTGGCCTTTTGGGCAGTTTGGTTGCAACTTCTTGAGCCTTATTCCCGAAATATTTTACGGTGCGTCTGTGTGGTGCATAACTGTCATGGCATTAGAGCGACATCGAAGAATGTTAAAAGTGCGGACAACCTTGAAAAGCAGGGGTACGACTTTGACGAACAGAGCTAAGATTGTGGCCGGTTGTGTGTGGGTGACATCGTTTGTGTTTTTCTCTTTTCCTCTTCACTTCGTCGTGAAATATAAAGCGCTACCGAATGGAGGCAAACGGTGCGGCCCTGTGTGGCCCTCAGTGATTTTCGCCCACGTCTACTTGACCGGATTCCTGACCTTTTTCTCCTATATTTTGCCTCTTGCCATCATATCGTACACTTACTTCACAATATCGCGAGTAATAAACAAAAGCAATGTATTCCTCAGATCAATGAAGCGAGGACAACAGAAAACCCTGGAAGAAGTGGAACATCATAGATCTCGCATCAACGAGAAATGCATTCGACTTAAACAGAACAAACGCGCCAAGAAAATTCTGACGCCAGTTGTTCTAGTATTTGCAGCTACAATGCTTCCGCTAAACATTTTTCGTTTGGTTTCAGTGTTTTGGCAAGCTTTCCCCAACCAGGAATACTATTCAAATCTATTTTTTGTAGTGTCAGTTTTTGTCATAATCAACTCGTCAGCCAATCCTGTCATTTATTCCATAGCTAGTAGGGATTTTGGACGGGAGATAAAGAAAATACGTTGTGGACGTCGAGTTGGCAGGAGTGCTCGATGGAGCCGATCTGCAAAATAACCGCTCTGCAGGCCGATTATGGGCTGGCTGGCAAAATGTTTGCTGAAATAAAAATCTTGCTGGCAGTGTTATTTTAACGAAATCTTGCTAGCATTTGTGTCCGTAATGAGTCTTACTGGCTGACAGGAATCAAAACACGTCATTTCTGGCAGTTGTCTTATTTCAGTTTTCATGCTGGCTGAGAGTACTGAGGGCGCACTTTTATCTGCGTGAGATTGAACATAAAGTTAATGAAAAACAAACTGTTTTAATATCTTGGGCTCGTAACGCAACTTTCAAAAGTCTTAACTTATCGGGGGAGCAGGGTTGGCGTAGTGGTGAGAGCGCTCGCCTTCCACCAATGTGTCCCGGGTTCGATTCCCAAAACCCTCTCCCCAAAAACCAACATTTGATTTGATTTCATTTGATTTCAGTTCAGTTGATTTAATTTGACTTCATTTGTTTCTGTATTTGCTCGGCCCCACTTGTCTTTGTGCTATAAATACTACCGAGGGTAAATAAAGCTTATTATTATTGAATAGCATGTGCTGTCAGTTGGCTTCGTATATTGGTGGATTTAAAACTAAAAGCAAACAACACAGGATACAGATAGAAGCCTACTGCCCGTCTTGGGAACGATCTGACATCCGAAATAAACCATTTGACATATTTTGCCCAAAAATTAAGTTAAAATCAATACTTAGCTGGCTGGGTATTTTTCTTCCTTACGCGACTGCTGGCTGGCAAACTGGAAAGATTCCACCCGTGCTGGCTGGCATTTCGTGTTTTGCGGCATTTTCAACTTTGCTGGCTCGTTGAGAAACGACACGCTCGTAGCTGGCTGGAATTTTTATTTCTCAAAAGTTCTGCTTGCTGGCATTGAAGAGCGGTTATTTTTTCCCCAGGAAAGTTAAATATTAACGAAGATTGGCAGGGGGACACTCAGCTAGTGTTTAGTACATCGTAAGATAAAAATTCTCAGAAAAGGTCGTTGGGTACTCCTGAGTTGGGAGAATAAGCAATCCCGGCAGCCGCTCAGAATTTGCTCTATCACAGTCTCTCTTTGGTTCCAAACGCTTCCCTAAAGGACAACTCCTGCGACAACAAACGTTATCTTTATTTCCTCCAGCTGGTATAATTAAGGAAAAATAAATGGTTCAACATTACCAGCCTTACAACAACTTCCTTCAATTGACCCGGCCTTTTCTCAGACAAGAAAGCCTTCAACAGAAACTTTTCATAATAGCTAGTTTTATCTTGCAAAAACAAAGAATAAGTTTGAACACCTAGACTTTGCTGTCGTAAAGTGCAAACACATCACGTTTTGCGTATCTGATGTTAAAACTTATTAGTGGACTCAGTGGGAAATAGGCCGGACAAATGGGCAACCAAGTGTATTGGTTTTCCGGGGAGGATTAGTGTTCCAGCACGTACGCATCTATTGACTATATGTTTGACTTTCCTCGCAGCTTTTTATATGCTGGCATGGAAAACCTTAAGACTCCACCAGCGCTGAGCTTTTTTGCGAGCCCTAATCGTTATTGTAAAAAAGAAAGCTCTGTTTTCAACATTAAAGGTGCCGTTTGTAATATTTCTTCACTTAAACAACTTACAATAAAGAAATAAAATAAATTTTTGCATCAACCGCTACTCTTCTTCCAATAAAGCAAGCCCTTCTTCAAACTGATAGCGCCATTCTTCTTCCGTAAAACGGGTTGGGTCTTCTTCTAAGGCGCGCGAGAATCGTCGCTCAAACTGAGCACGCCTTTCTGTTAAGGCTGATGCTCCAGGTACCGTTTCGCTCCAAGAGCCTTCGTTTGCGCGCGACTGGTCCATGCTCGCTCGTGCCAGCTCGAGCCCAACCTTTCTCAAGGAGCTCGTCGCCGCGAAAATAAGCAAGCGAAAGGCTCTGGGATGGGATTTGCTTTTTGCAGAGTTCAAAAGATGGACTTTTTTCGACAAACAATTACGATTTGTTATGCCTTGTGAATGCATTGACTACGAAGAAAATTGCGTGTGTAACGGCGCGTTGACCAGCGCGTGCGTACCTTGTTTAGCCGAAGGTTTTTATCACAAACTTACGTCAGTTGTTGACGAAAATGACACCGATCAGTGGTTATTTTGTAGCTACCCGGAATATGCATGGGTCCATGATTTTCTTTCCAGGCAGGTTTGAAAGCCACCCACAGGTGCCCGCTCACGCGCGGGCGGGCCGAAGCCGCGGCGTCCGCGGGAAAAAATCGGCGCAAGACGGCGGGGCGACTGCGCGCGGGGAACGGTCGCGCTGCGCGATTTTTTTGCTTGAGAGCGTCATGGCCCGGCTCAGCTCTACACGGTTCTGCTCTGCTTGGCTTGCCTCGGAGCGGCTCAGATCGGGCCGGTTCTGTAAGGCAAGGGCCGGCACGTGCACCAAAAAATTTCCACTTGCTGCAGCGCAGCTCGGCTTAGCTCTGCCCGGCTCGGCTTTGTTTAGTGCAGCAAGGTCCCGCTCGGCTCGGATCAGCTCGGCAAAACGCAACGCAAAATGCGCCAGAAAAAATTTCGTATTGAACAAACAGGCCAATCGGTTACACCTGGAAGTGAGCCAGAAACATTCTTCGTATTGAAGAAAAACCTCACTGGTATATACGCAAATATGGCGGCCGCAAGAGTTTCGAGAGACGTTCTCCAAAGGTTTTACAGGCAAATCGCGCAGGAACAGAAACCTCCCTCAACCGTTGCGGCCCGATCGGACTCCAAATTTCGACGTGTTTCTGATATCCCAAACCGATTTCTTTGAATGGCTTCGCGTTTGGAGAATGGACGTATCAGATCGAAATGAAACCAAAAATGATTTGTTTGAATTTGTGAACCAAACGAAACCAAAGGTTGTTGATTTGCTTGCAAGCGAAATCAGACTATTGAAGGGTGCAAAAGCAAGTTTTGGGTTGCAGGCAATATTTTCAATTGAAAGAGAGGGACAAGAAAGGCAAACCATGGATCACTATTTCAAAGAAGAAGCCGCACACGTTTTCGAGAGATATGATATGGAGGGTGAGGAGGAAATTGAGCAAAAATTTGATGAATTCATTGAAACAGCAAAAGAAGAAATCAGGGAGAGGAGAGGAGAGGATCAGGGTGGGCCCTTGAAAAAATCAATATTGCGTACGTGAACGTCGCGAGCTACCAGCCGCTGCGTGGAGGAACTTATTTGCCTCTTCCAATCAATGTGGCAAAAAAGAAGGCCATTGTGAACGTGCGAAACAGAGACAACGAATGCTTGAAGTGCGCATTGAGAGCTGCTTTGTTCCCTCCGCCAAATGGAAAGAGCGCACAAAGACCGAGAAAATACGACCCGGCCGACGACTGGATGGAATGCGATGGCATCACTTTCCAACGCCGGTAAAACGGTTGGACAAACTCGAAAAACCAAATCCCGGCCTTGCAATCAACGTCTTTGGCTGGGAAAACGACTGTGTGGTGCCTTACAGGTTGAGTAAGAAAGCGGCAAGGGTGCCATGGATAAACCTGATGCTGCTTGAGTCGGGTGAAAGGCAGCATTATTACTTTGTGAAGCGAGTAAGCGTCCTGCTTTTCGACCAGATGCTGGAATTCGAACAACAACGCTGGATGGAGCCGTACATGCGCATGAACACAGGAAAAGCGCGAAGCGTGAGTTTCAAAAGAACTTTTACATGCTGATGAACAACTCAGTGAAGTGAAAAAAGTTTGTCAGTGGTAGGGCCAATTCCATAGCACATTCCTTGAGTATTCTTGGAGGAATATTGTCAGGGCCAGATGCTTTGTTGCCATCGATTGATTGAAGTAGTTTCGCCACTTCTTCTACGCTAAAAGATAAGTCACTGATAACATGTTCGGTCAGCTGACTAGGATTCTGGAAATCACTTGCTTCTGAGTCCTTGATGAAAAGAGAGTGGAAGAAATTGTTGAAAAGGTTAGCTTTATCTAGTGGTGAATATGCTCTTTTTCCCTCGTACTCGATGCAGCTTGCCACGCTACGATTGCCTGTGCGTGCTTTGACAAAAGACCAGAATTTTTTTGGGTTGGTCTTTAATGAAGCTGTTAAGTCGTTGACGTAGTTCCAGTACGCCTTATTTAATTGGTCTTTCACGCTGTTACTTAGCCTTTTGTATTTAACCCATTTAGTGGGGTCCCCACAGGATTTCGCTTGTTTCCATAATTTACGCTTCTTGCGAATTAATTTCCGCAGTTCGGCGTTTAACCACGGTGCGTTGCGCTGAGGTTTAAGTTGTTTTGATGGAATATTACGTTCGACAGCTTGGAAAAATAATATTTTCCAAGCATCCCAGACATCATCCACAGTCTCCATAAGATATGAACAGTCCCATTGCAAATTACAAAAATCTTCACGTAGACCCAGCCAATCTGCGGCGCGATAGTTGTAAACAAATCTACAACTACGTTCTGGTCTCTGAAACTTTAATTTTAGCTTAAATTCAATGGAACAATGATCAGATCCCCCAACAGGTTGACAAATTTCCAGATCCTTTACCAACTCCGGGGCTGTGATGAAAACCAAGTCCAGAATATTATGTTCGCGGGTGGGTTGAAGTACCAAGTGGTGAAGAAAGTAATCCGCAATGATAGCGCGGAACGTAGACGACAAACTGTCAGGACACGTAGGTGATGGAGTGGACCAGACAATTTGGGGAAGATTGAAGTCACCCAATAAAAGGATACTTAGATTATTACCACTACGTTCGATAAGCGATAAAGATCTTTCCAACTCTTTCAAGTAGTCGATGTCGCTCGAAGGAGGTCTGTAAAATACCCCTACCAGGACTATTGAATGAGATTTCATAACAATTATCTCGCACCATAAAATTTCACAATCAGTTTCGAAATCTGTTCTTCTAATGCAGCACAAACCCTGGTGAACAGCCAAGAGAACTCCACCACCATGTCTTGAACGATCTCTTCTCTGGACGTTGAATGAATCAGAGAATATTTCTGAGCTGTTTATCGTTGAGTCTAAGAATGTTTCTGTAATGGCGACCAGTTCGTAGGATTTCAAAGCAAGGAGACTGCTTAGTTCAAGTCGCTTATTAACAATACTCCTTGAGTTGAAAGAGACACAGGAGAGTTTACGTTTAAAACTTTCCTTCTGATTCTGGGCTGAATTCAGTCCGGGTGTTGTTATCGATCCAGGATTAAGTGAAACATCGCCGCTTGTAAGGAGACAACCTGTGAAGTATGGAGTGCCCCAAGGGTCCATCCTGGGGCCTAGATTGCTCTCAATATATGTTAACGACTTGCCTGAATCTATATTTTGTGGTGACCTCTATAGTCATCAAAGTTTATACCATTGGTAAGGATACAGATATGATCATCTCTTCACTTCAATGTATTCTATCTCAGCTACACATATGGTGTACTGCCAACAGACTAATTGCTCATGAATCAAAGACTGAAGCGATGATAATATCTAGATCAATCTTTATAGGCCCTCTACCAGCTTTAAGACATGGCACCAAGACCATCGAGCTCAAGTCTACATCTAAGTGTCTTGGCTTAACTATTGACAATACGTTATCTTGGCAGGATCATATTAGGAATGTTTGTAATTTATTTAATAAGAAGCTGGCTGTCCTGAAACGAATCAAATTCCTGCCTCAGTGCACCTTGGAATCTATTTATTTTAATTCAATTTTTCCTAGTGTTGCATATAATATTGTTGTTTGGGGCTCTGTTTCCCCGTCACTTATGGAGGATATTGAAAGTATTCATATGAGAGCAATTAGGATTGTTTGCAAGCTACCTATGACCACTTCAGCTGATGAGATTAAGAAGTTGAGGCAATGGAATCCCATTTCTCTGTATTATGTTAAGAGATTGCTGGTTCTGACCTTTCAATCCTATCATAGTCTAAATACAGAGGATCTAAATATTTTCATTTCTAAGGTAAAAATAAATTACAGCTTAAGGAATTCTCTAAATATAGAAGTGCTAAGACCAAGATCTGAAATTGGCAGATCTTCTTTTAAACACAGGGCTGCCTTGGCATGGAATCTTCTTCCGCATCATGTCAAGGAATGTGCAAACTTAAAATCGTTTAAGATTGGGCTTAAGGCGAATAAGCATCTTCTGAATAGCTTAAATTTTGTCAGGGGTTCCTGCTGTGTTTCAATGAAAAATAATGACTTTTTATACTTCTAGATAAGAAATTATTATTTATGTTTTGTATGTAAATTTTTCCAAGTTTTATTGTAATTAAGAAGAAACTTACACCTTGTTTTTCTAATTTTTATTTTTATATTTTAATGTAATTGTTTTCTATTAGCTGTAGTTAGGCAGGTCCACATCAGGACTTCGGTCTTGCCAATTCACATTTAACCTGCATTGTTAAATAAAGATGTATGTATGTATGCATGCATGCATGCATGCATGCATGTATGTGTGTATGTATGTATGTATGTATGTATGTATAATGTATGTATGTATGTATGTATGTATGTATGTATGTATGTATGTATGTATGTATGTATGTATGTATGTATGTATGTATGTATGTATGTATGTATGAGATCGACCTTTCTGACGGGGAGTTCGCCGGTTTGCTTGGATTCGAGAAAAAGATCCTGATAGACGGAACTAATTTTACAAGAGACATCATGATCCCAGACATCACAAGGGGCGTCGACTGGGTCTTTCTTCACTGTGGTTTGATTACGCGGCGGGCGAATGATGTGCCAAGCGATGTTTTGTGCAGCTTGTCCACCACGGATCTCCAGGTCAGTCCGTTTCAAGCAGAACCTCGTCGACTTGAGTACCATCCTGTCAACAAAAGCCGAGTTGATTCTTTGGGGATTCGGGTTACAGACGGATGAAACAATATCCTGGACCTCAACGGGGTTGATGTGGCTTTGAGCCTCACGATCGAAGAAACATGAATTTCTTGAAAGGTATAGGGAGATCAATCATTCGAGCGAGTGGATGAAGTTTTTTGACGAGCGCGCCGGGCCGATATCGCTACAACCACAAAGGATCGGGCGTGATCCGCGACACTCTCATGGCCATCGGGAAATTGTTCAAAAAAGGCGCGACTCAGGTTGCGAAAAAAACCGCCAAATTAGCAGCTGAAAAAACGGGGCAAAAACTTGGTGAGGTGGCGGCTTAAAGGGGGGCTGAGAAAATTCAACAAATATTGCGGAAACGTCGCCCCGCGGCGTCGCCCGCCCGAACAACAAAGCCCCCATCGGATACCACGATAAAACTAAGCCGAATTTTGGCGAACCAACTTTGAAATTCTCCGCCTCTGGGCGGAAATCTTTTTCATTAATATACCGACAATGTTCAGGTCATCGCGCTATCCCGAGAAGGTGGATTATGAGCGGGTCAATCTGGAAAGGACGCTCGCGCTTCCGGCCAATGGTCAGCACCAAACCAAAACCGGAATGAAGTTCTCTGTGAAAGACAAGGACATTGTCTATGACTGGTACAACGCTTATTTCCGTGTTGAGTACAAATTCCAGGTTCTCGCGGATGGTGGCAATGTTGCTGCTGACAAACAGTCGGCCCCAATCAACAGCGCTTTCTCTTTGATAAAAAAAACCTGACTGTGAGATCTGCGGGGAAGAAAGTTTACGAGGCCAGCGACATCCACAAAGTGATATTCATCAAACACTTGGTGAAATATTCTGACGATTATGCAAGAACTGTGGCTAAAGACGATTTTTGGTAACTCGACAACGACGCCACAACTGTGACAGCTGATGACGCAACGAACAAAGGAATTCAAGCGCGCGGGGCTCTTGCACATGGCGGCGCCACGGTCAAAATCGTCATTCCCCTTAACCGCCACTCATTCTTCGAGGAGCTGTCGGAAAACTCTTGCCTCCGATGCAACTTGATTTCAAAATTGAGCTGCAGAATGACCCCGAGCTGGATTATGGGGGCGATGATCAAACACGCATCCGCCGCGATCTGATAAACTACAGACACAGAAAAAATGATTACAACACGGGGACTCAGCTGAATGTGGCCAACTACTTGGAACTTTACCCTGTCATTTACTTCGACCTCAGAGCGACCAAAGAAAGTATGACGGACGACCCGAAAAAGTTGGTTTTGCATTACCGGCTAAATGAAGCTGCCAATGCCCAGAATTACACAATCTTTGCCGCTGTCCTGAATGAGGAAGAGGTCGTGATAAAACAGATTGGAAACGAGCTGGTTGTGGCTTGAAACCCTGCCCCGAGCCGGGAAATTCTTTTCTTTGATATAAGATGGCGACCACGTATCATCCATTCGAGATTGCGCTGACTGATGGGCAAAAGAAAAGCCTTCAAAAATCTTTCGCCGCAAAAACAGCTGCGACTCTGCGCGTCAAACCCGAACAGTTTAGGCGTAGTGACGACCTCCTTTTGATCGCCACCCAAATCAACCGAATGAAAAAAGTGACCGTCGAAAAGCACGGCGCCGATCTGAAGATGAGCGAAACGCAGATTGCGAAGACTGCACAGCGAGGCGGCAGCATTTTTTTCACGGTGCTTGGTCTGGCCCGGTCTTTGCTCAAACCGGCGGCCAAGGCTTTGGCAACCGCGGGGCTCAGCTTCAGCGTGGAAAAGGCGTTAAAAAAGATTTTCGGAAAAGGTTTCGGTCCCCAGGAGGTGCAGTTGTACAAACTCACCCAATTGTTGTCCTCAGAACAGAAAAAAGCTGTTGAAAAGCTTTTGTCGGCCGAGGAATGGTCCGCGGCGGCGGAACTGCGCAATACGGGGGATTTCTCGGAATGCTGGCTTCCATCGGTGTTCCTCTCGCCATCGGCCTTGTCAAAAAAGATGCTCGGCAGGGGGATGCAAGTAAGATCGCGGCGCTCGTTGCGCCCACCCCCTCCCCCCGGGGAAGGAGAATGCACGTTCGCCCGCCACCTGTCTTCGGCAGTCGGGAGGATTGGGAAAAAAAATTAAATTCAGAGACGTGCCGCTTTCCAACGTTGATCTGATCAATTGGTGCAAATATCTTGGCATCCCGATCAAGGGAATATTCTCACGCAATGAGAAAAAGCCCATGCTCCATTCGCCCTGCATTATCAACATGGATCATTTCGGAAGTTTGGGCACGCACTGGGTCTGCTGCTGGCGCCGGAAAGACATGGAATATTTCGACTCTTTCGGAATGCCGCGCCCGGATGAATGGGAGCTGGAAATGCGAAGGCTGGGGGAAAAAACGTTTCTTCGCAATTACGCGCCACTGCACTGGGTCAAGGATGTGAGGTGCGGGTATTATTGCCTGCTTTTCCTCAATGAACGCAACCGGGACACGAGTTTTGAAGACATTCTCAAAATGTTTTCTGGCAATGTGCGGGTAAACGAGCGGGTTGTGAAAAATTATTTCTTGAATATATGATGGCCCCACCTCGAAGTGGGAAAATGGAGGTCCACTGTGTGAAAGACAAACGCAAAACCCCGAATGTGCCCGGGACTGAACGAATTGTCACAACAAAGAACCGCCGGAAGATGCTCAAGGTGAAATGTGCGGTCTGTGGCATAACAAAAACCCGCTTCTTGCCGAGAAACTGGCGTGGCCCTCTCTTGCAGAGGACGCTGGAGTTTTCACTGAACTTGCCGGCACGGCGACTGACTTGTTTTTGCGGCATGGTGTCCCGTTTCTTGCGAAAAAGGGGCTGGAAGTTGGGAGATATTCCGCCTCGGAAGCAATGAGAAACCCGGCTTTGCAAAAGAAAGAGTTGAATTATGGAATGAAAAAGGCGGCACCTGTTGTTGAAAGGGTTGGGCGTGAGCTGCTTGACCAGCTTTCCACAAAAGTGAGACCAAACCGCCGGTACAAAACCGACACAAAAGATCTTGATGGAAGTGGTGTGGACATTCATTCTCTGATTGGGAAGCTGCCGGCGCCAAAAAAACGGTTGGACTTTGCCCGGCCACAACTACACCGGGCCCTGCAACCCTCTCCACCAACAGCTGATATATGATCCTGAAACGGGAGAAATTCAAGAAATTTACCAACAGCCCAGCGGCCCAACCAATGCGGTGGCAATGCACATTATGTCGATTACAGCAGTTGCGCTTTTCGCGCGAAGAAGTACGGAGAGGACGAAAAAAAAACTGTAAGCATGTTGCCGACCGCAAGATGGTCAAATCTCTTGACTCAATGCCGTGGAAGAAGAGACAGTGGGAACATGCCCCGGCCCGAAATGCCATCAACGCGAAAGAGAAACTTGGTCTGGGCGTTTGAACTCTTCCAGAACACGGCGAACTTCCCATATTATTCCTCGATGAGACTGAGTTTCTCTTTCAAGAAACAAAAGATCATTAGACACACCGCGATCATTTGGGCTATATGATTTCCATCCATTTTTCTTCAAAAACTTGGGTGTTTTCCTCAAAGGGCTTGAGAAGGTGGTCGCGCCATTTTGCCAACAAACCAAGCAGCGCCTGTTTCTTCCACACAAGCGACAAATTCCGCATTTGATCACTTTCGTGTGGCACTTTTCGATTTCACAAAAAGGCGCGTCTGCAAACCACTAAAAAAGCCCGTTGCGCAGCTTTGCCCACCCCGCGCTTTTTTGGTCATCGATTTTTGCTTTCACAAAGGCGCTGAGGATCTTCTCCCGCAGCTCGGCCGGAAGCTGGTTGATGTTGTCCAACAAATTCATTTTGCTTTCCAGGGCGAATGTTCAATTGACTGTGTCGTAGCACTCTTCGGCTTCCTCGCACTTGAGAACGCTGTCAATGTGGCTTTTTGCGGCTGTCAGAACAACTCCACAACATTGGGGAACCTTTCCGTTTTCATATAAAACTAGCGCTCCCAGAAAACGTCTTTTACCATTTCTCCTCAATCTTCCAAAACCTGTCTTTCTTCCGTTTTGGTGGCATCGGGGTTCCAAAGCAGCGCGTTCAGTTGTTTGAGTTTTTGGGGGGAAAGGTCCATAAACATTCGCCTTGGTGTTGCCTCCTTTTCAAACAGGTTGTTTTGGGTGTATTCGCGGATGAGTTCTTTTGCAAAATCCGCCAGCGGCCCTTCTTGTTGGAAAACCGCCTTGATGAGCCGCTCGTTTTCATCCAAGGACAAAGCGTTCTTCAGCATTTGGTTTCTTTCTTGGAAAATGCTGGTTTGTTTTGGGCGGCCAAAGCCTCGCCCAACAAAGTGTGCCGTTGGTTGTTTGCCATTTGAGGGCCTTGGAACAACGCGGCTTCCTTCTGTGACAATAAGATTGTGCTGTTCCACGCTATTTGCTGTGTTTTCACGGATATTTCAATGCCTGTTTGGCAGAACGAGGTCAGACGAACTACATTTGAATTCGTTGAAGCAATGAGAGATGCAGAAAAAAAAATAGCAAAACTGGTGGCCACCAGACCTCTCATGAGGGACTTTATTTTTCAATTTTATTTCCCACCCGTCCCTCACGAGAGGTTTTTTTTGTTTGTTTGTTCTTGGAGCGCTCCATTTTTTTGCCCACCACCACCCTCTCTTTTGAGCACTATCAGACTCCCTGACTGGAGCCAAGTAGTTTTTTATTCACCCTCCGTTTTGAGGTTGAACCGGCACTTCCGCCGGGCGCAGGCCCGACCATAGCTCTACCCAACAACCTGACACCATCTCAGGGTGACATTTTTTGTTTTTGTTTTTGTTTTAAACCCATGGAATAACGGCAGGGGTTTTTCGTTATTGCATAGGGTGGGCTTGTATACAGTTCGCTAACGAAAGGCCCCTGCTTTTTCCAATCGTTAGATACTTTGTATACAAGCCAAAATTGATATATGTGAGAATTAAACCTTTTATATGTTTTAGTGTTGTTATTTTCACACTTGTGGTTCAAATAAAATTAAAGCAGGCGTAAACGTTTTGACTCAAGCGGGAAAACACCTGTCTCAAATGCAAATTTTCCCTTGCAAAGAAACTGATTAATTATTTACGGCTTCATTGTTAATCCAACGGCTTCCGCTTCACAATAACATTTTGAAGCTTGCCTTGCAGAGCCGAGTCGAGCCGAGCAGAGCAGAGCCGTGGGGCCGCAGGTCTTTGCGAAGCAGAGCATGGGCGGCAACACCCCATTTTGAGGTTGGGCTCAAGCGGGCACAAGCGAGCATGGACCAGTCGCGCGCAAACGAAGGCTCTTGGAGCGAAGCAGTGCCTGGAGCATCAAACTTTTTACAGAAAGACGCGCTCGGTTGGAGCGACGATTCTCGTGCGCCAGAGAAGAAGACCCAACCGGTTTTATAGAAGAAGAATGGCACTATCTGTTGGAAGAAGGGCTCGGTTTTTTGGGAGAAGAGTGGCGGTTGGCACAAGAAGAAGCCGCGCGCGAGCTGGAAGAATTCGCGCGCGAGCTGGAACAAGAAAGAGAGGAAGAGTTACGCAGGCTTCAGGAGCAAACAGCCGCCGCGGCCTTGTCGGGCCGTGCCGAGCAGAGCCGAGCTGCGCTGCAGCAACACGAATTAAATTTTCTGGCGCACAAGCGAGCCGAGCTTTTTGCGCTGCAGCAACAAGGAAATTTCTGGCACATGGCGCACTTCGCGTGGCATGAAATTTTCTGGCGCACTTCGCGCAGCATATTTTACACACACATGTTAAGTGAGGCGTTCTGGCACAGCGAAATACAGCCTTGGTTGCCCAAAAAACCGGTTTTTTTCTGCAACTCGCTTAGCGGCTTCGTTGCCGAGAAAACGGTTTTTTGGGGGCAAACAAGGCTGTATTGAGCTGTGCCAGAACCCTCACTTTACATGTGTGTTCTTTAAGTGATAGTGGTGTATATATATAGTATTCTACTCGCGTTTGATGACATTTGAAAGTAGATTAATTAAGGTTCAAATACAACATTTTGCTAATTATCAGTTCCTGGTGAATTGGGAGTAGATCCAGTCCTTTGTGGGGGCAAACGGCCAATTTAGGAAGTAAATTGAAATTGTAATTTTGACCGTTTGCCCCCATAAAGGACTGGATCTACCCACCATTCACCAGGAACTGATCATTAGCAAAATGGTGTTTTAAATGGTGTTTGCAGTATTTGATGTTATGACGGATTTTATTTTATAGATAAGATGAAAGTTCACTTCTGCCTTTAACTCTTCCTTGGTATGTGCATAAGTAACTTTGTAACGGGCAATATGTTTTATATCAGGCTTACCGCCAGGTCTGAAATTTAATATCAAACAGTTTTTTTTATGCCACGTGATTTCCGTTGGATGTGTTTTGCAAGACATCACCTGTTGTTCATAATTCAGGTGACTTTTCTCCTGACAGGTAACTGAATTAATTTTTTTTATGTGTTTATCACAAAGGTCACAGTGCATTACAATAAAGACTACTCAAACTGATAACAGGAAATGCTATTACAAACTGATAACATTTACGAAGCTATACGTTTTTTTTTCCTCGCAGTATATTATGTCCAAAACAGGACTGACTAGTTACTTACATTAAGGGTGTGTTATACCTGGATGTTGATGAAATAAGAAGTGATTTGACGAAGAAATTAAAACGGGAAAATAAGGCATACACAAACACTCGACAGTCCACTGCAACACGGGTGCGCGTCAGGTTGAGCCGAACTGTTTGGGGTTTGTCCATTAATTTTTAACCTCCAAATTTAATTTTTAATCACTTTACAATTTGCATTTTTCTCATCTTCCCTTAAAGCACTCTCCGCTCCACTCCCCGCCCCTCTTCACCTCCTTTATAAACACTCTAAAAATCACCCAAACATTCTGAGATATTTATGGGGTTATGCACCACCAAACTAAGATGGATTTTTTGGATTGCATGAAATCTCGAGAAGATAATAAGGAGAAAAGGTCAAAAGGTGACAAAAACGTAGCATTCAGGTGTAACTCCCCCTTAAGGAAAGAAAATAGGTATTAACAACTTCTCTACAGCACATGATCTGTTTGTGTAACCGTTGTGATTTTATAGTACATGTAAATGTATGAGATTTAACATATACTTCGTACTATACCGACGTACCGCTAAATGTATGTAAGGACCAATGCTAAATAAAGTTGAATTGCCTGACCTGTGGTTTGCTGTCTTCCTTTTGACTCCAATACATTTACTAGAAAATTACAAACGGTTACGCAAACAGATTGTGTCGGCCCCTTGTGACTCTTCGTGTTCTGTGGCGAAGTTAAGATCTTAAACATGTCAGGCCTAGGAAAGGATGAGATAGAAACCTAGTAAAAAGTGTAATCCATTTTCACTCATTTTAGTCTCTTCTTCAAGGCGAGTCTCGGTGCCACGTTTCTCGTGTGGCAACATGTGTAAATAAGAACTACCTGTAAATAAGAAGTCATTTTTATAAGAAAGACCACTCCGGCCCGCTCACTGGGCCTCGCTGTCATAAAGAGATTCAAAGTAGATTGAACGCAAACGAAGTTTCAAAGTCAGCTTTCGATTTCATCACGGAATCTTCATGTATCAAGGGATGGAGTTGGTCGTTATGTCACGTGATTTATACTGTAAATCACGTGACAAAACGTCCTGGTAGATCGCGGGGAGCTCCCAACCGGCGTCCCGGAACAATGTTGGGGCCCGACAGTAGATCCCGATGGCCTCCCTAACTCCTCTTTCAATCCTTGATATGACAGGATCAAGTAACTCGCTCTTTAACAACAGCTTCAAAGTAACGTGGAGAAAATGCCGGCAAATGGAGCCTCAGGGCGTGCTGAATGATAACAACTTGCTTTGGAAAACAGGGTGCGCCAAGTACTGATTCAGTCAACTCTGCTATAACTTCCTTTGTCCAACTAGGGGTCTTTCGTGATTAGTTAAAGGTGATCACTATCCTCGCTTGCCAGTCGAGCCTGGAACTACTGATGACGAGTTAAATATAGCGCTGGAATTTTATTTTTAGAGGTATTGAAAGATAGAGGAAGAATCCTTTTAACTGAAAAATACATGTATGCAAAACATGCAAAGGAGATACTGGCTCTTGTATGGAATATTTTTGGCTCAGAATAAGTTGATCGACAGATCTAGCAGCCGGCAAAGTAAAAGGCCATGTTGACATGAAGATAGGATGATCTTAGCGGTGGGATTATCCTAGCAGGCGGAGAAGCTTTGAATTTTGTTTACTTTCAAAAATGGGCAATAGATCAACCCTAGCAAGATTATTTTGTCCCGGGTTTAAAAACAGTCTTCGTTATCGTAATATTCAATTTTACGCCAAGAGCTACTTTTCGTGATTAACCTTATTATAGGAAAGTATAACGCTTCACGAAATTAACGCGAATTTAAGTTTGGTTGGCTTTAATTGCGCATTAATTTCCGCGACCTTAATGGCCATTATTTTTCACATGGCTCGTTTTCCTTTGTTCTTCCAGGTTGATCATATTGAATAAACCCTGCTAATTAGAAACTGTCTGAAAAGCTGTTGGGTGGAGGCTTTGATTGTAACAGGTGAGAGCGGGGCTGATAGTTTAATATTCCCCTAGGGGAATATTAGAGTTAATAATCCCCTAGGGGAATATTGCAGTAATATTCCCCTCGCACCACAACCACATGCAACACATTTCAAAACCACAGTTCGAAATCACAAACAGTACGTAAGCTTCGGCCGAGGGTTACCCTGCGAGCAGAGTCCCCTTCACAGGAAGATCGAAGAAGACTCTGCTCGCAGGGTAGCCAAGGGTACTTGGGAAAACAAAAAACAAAACCTCAGAATTATGAGGCAGTGCATTCCATTCGGTTACCCAGTCATTCAAAACATTCAGACGCCAAAAGGTTACTTTTTATAGTGTTCTCTGCGATTCGATCACTGTTCCTGGCCAGTAGCTCTTTGTCATCCACGCCCGGGGAGGAGGGGAGGTGGGTACTACAAAAAATTAGTACGAGGGGCTCCGCCCCAAGGTCCGACCACTTACCCTTTTATATACCATTTTTGACAGAAAAGGTACCCCTTTCGTATACCTTCCATTGAAAAATGGTAGCCCTTCCGTATACCTAAAACAGGAAGTCTTCTTGTCATTTTCATTTAGCGTTTAATAAATTAAAACAGTACTGTCGTAAGGTATGTGTGTTCGAAATATTTTAATGAAAGGCCCTTTTAAATGCCTAAATGACAGATTTCCTTAACTCTTCATATACTTCGACTCGTGAAATTCCTACCCTTTCATATACCTGAAGCGTGAAAAAGGTACCCCTTTTGGGCGGAGCCTCCCCGTATAGACCATTATAGGGAGAACCTTCCCCTCCGGGCATCCACGGTAATGATATCTCTCTTAGATGCTTTATTCGCATTTGTTTCAGTTCCCTTTTCAACGCTGCCGATTGAGACTTCTTGATACTCTTCCCCTGGTCAAATTAATCAACCCTTCTGCCGCCTCTTCAATGTTAAACTGACCGTTCTCCTAGTTCTCTTCCAAATTCTTAGAGGATAGCAATTTTTCTAACTCATTGCTTGGATTTACAGAACCATTCAAGCTATACTTTGTGTAAGAAAAAGTTCTTCCTCAGACTCACTCGTTTCTGCCAACCTTCAGTGTAGTAAAGTGGTGAAGAAGATGTTTGTAAAGTTGTCAGCAGTATTCGACACCGTAAAAATCCCAGTGCGTACTTTCGGAACCTTTAATGTGTTGTCAAGCTTGGTTAGCACGCATTTTGGTTGTTTTGGTCGGCTTATCGAAAACCATAAAAATAAGTAAACACGTATATTATACTATTTTTACAATGTGGAAACCCCTTTACGGAACCTTCTATTGTTAAGTGTGTCATGTGTGTACGGAAAACTATTTGTTTTTGGTCGGCGTGAGCGTGTCAAAACAACAAAGAAAAACATGTTCAATATCATTGTTTTACGCCACAGTTCTGAAACCTCGCCCAGGTGAAAAATAAATAAAGGGGGTTAGTTTCTAAAGCACTTGAGTATTTTTTCGATCAACGTACCGTCCAGGAACCAAACTCGGAAACGCTACTCCGCCTAGCTGAACTAGTTTTAACACTTAATAACTGTTTTTCATTCGCTGATAACTATTACAAGCAAATCAATGGTGCAGCGATGGACACAAAAATGGGACCTAGCTACGCCAATCATTTTGTAGGTAACGTCGAGCAGCAATTCTTCAATCAGTACAACGGCCCTAAACCTGAACTCTACGATCGCTACATTGACGACTGCATCGGCTCAATTTCATCTAGCAAGGAGAAAATCAATCAATTCATACCCTCCGTTAATTCCTTTCATCCGCCTCTAAAATATACCTGGGAAATTTCGGAAACTTCGCTGGCTTTTCTAGATATCAAAATTTCTATCAGTGGCAACGGTTTATGTACCAGTGTCAGACTACAAACCCACCGATTCTCACAGTTATTTGTTGTATTCATCTTCACATCCATCTCATGTCAAAAACGTCATTCCTTATTCTCAATTTCTTAGGCTTCCCACGAATCAGAGGAAATGTGCCAGTTCTTCGGGAAACGCGCGCTATCCTGATTCTGTGATTCAATCGGGCCATTTTTATAGATCTAATTTTACTACTATATTTATTTATTAAGCATTTTCTGTTTTTTTTTTTGTTGTTGTTGATGTGTCCCCAGTTAGCTTGTAAGTTAAATACCTTGTCACGTAAATCAAGTTTATCATTATTATTATTATTATTATTATTATTGTCATTGTTGTCACCGCGCCCAGCAATTTGATCAACAGTCAGCACTAAAAACGTCATAAAAGGAAAAGAATGACAGAATTCCATTCACCCTCACATTTCACCCGCATAATAACCCAGTTAAGACCATCATTCTTAAAAATGACTTTAAAATACTTCAAAATGATCCAGAAACTGCTAGAATCTTTTCACAACCACCACTGACTTCATTCCAACGCGACAAACATGTAGGTAACTTTCTAGTCAGAAGCGCATTCAAAACAACTGAACAACCTGACACCTTTAAATGCGCGCGCTCGCGATGCATAACTTGTTCTTTCATTCAAAACACTGACAAAATATCGGGTCCTGAGCGATAAGTTAAGATCACTGATCATTTCACGTGTACCTCCGCAAATGTTATCTATTGCATAACCTGTACACATTATGCAAAAGGTTATACATCGGCGAAACAGGAAGACGACCAGGTGACCGATTCCGAGAACATCTTCGTGACGTTGAGAAAGATGACAAAGATGCATCCAAACCAGTCGCCCGGCATTTTAATCTCCCTAGCCACTCCAAACAACACATGTCGATCTCCGGCCTTTCCCTTCATCACGGTACCACGGAAGCCGTAAAAATTTCGAGCAAAAATTCATCTTTCAAATCGGTACTCTTAATCCCCACGGTATCAACGAGCGCTTTTCATTCAATTTTATATTTATTCCTGTTTTTACGTTACCATGTTACAACCAATAGCGACCAAACCATACACAACCCACAATTCATCGATTCGCTCCGACGAAGGGCTAACGCTCGAAACGTGAGCTAATCGAATCCTGTACGGTGGTCAATTTACATTATCAACTCCGTTGATAAACCAAATTTTCATGTGAAAATAAGCCGGTTATTTTTAGGTACCTCGTGGATATGTGATTCATTCACATCGGGCTGCGCCCTCGGCACGTTGAATAAATCACATATTCCCTCGTTGATTTCCTTGTTGTTCGACTAACAACAACGCGAGAATTTCGATTAGTTATAACAACATGTACGTAGAGCTGAGTAGCGCGACCGACGTGAAACACCCGACAAATTTGAAAATGATAATAATCTCTTAGCATGCGAGCAAGCTCTCTCCCTATCTCCCGGGAGACCTTGATCGCAGGCTGATAACCTCTACAAGACTCCACTCAAAACATTAGTTTTACCGATCAACCACGGAAAACATTAAAGTGTAATCTATTTCAAAACTCCCAAATGAATTTTACGGTTGAACCCAAGATGGCAAAATTGAACTCACTGAAAGTTCACATGCCTTGAAGATGAAAGATTAGTTCGTGAATACCCGTCACAAATCGCTGTTAATATTATTCGCAAACTGAATTATCCTATAAAAAGTCAAGGGAACAGTTAATCAGTCTTAATCATTCTGCATAATTATGCCATTCCCGGAATGGCATAATTATGCAGAATGATTAAGAGTGATTGCCACTTTTGTTCCCAAACTCATTCTCCTCACCGGCTGTTTAAAGGGGCAGTATTATGGATTGTTAGTAAAAATCTGGAAAGTAAAGGAGACCTGTTTACCGATGGCAAGCGTAAAATAATGGCTAAAGTTTCTTCAAAACGGCTATTTTAGGCTTTGGCACGGAAACAATTCTTAAATGTTTTGATTGCGCTTGGCCAAGATCAAAGTGGTGTCAAAAGTAGAGCCGACGTTTTCAAGTTCTCCCCTTGCATTTTTAACAGATGAAATTGGTAATAACTTAATGTAGTTCTTCTTCTTCTTTTTTTTTTCTAGTAAAATTTACTTGATTTTATCTCACTGGCATTCCAGAATGAAAACTTGGTAAATTTTTGGTCAAAATATCAGGGATAATTCCCATAGTACTGCCCCTTTAAAGGGCATAATCTTTCTGAAGAAAGGGTGCTTGATTACAGTCGAACCTCCAGTAAGCAGACACCCTCGGGACCAAGGATAAGTCTCCGCCTACCGGAGGTCTAAGAAAAGGTACCAGAACAAGTCTTTTAAGACCACTTGTAATTAAATTATCCATCACAGGGGTGTGGGATGTTCCTTTTTTTTTATTACACATACAAATTTAACACCAATTTAAACACTACTGTTCAATATTAAAAGACTTTCCGCTAAATATACAGTTTATGTAGATGTAACCAGTAACATACTCAATCCCCAATGTTTTCTTTAGGTGAACAGAATCGAACAGAAGAACAAAACAGATGTTGGTCATGTGTCCAAGCTCATGACCCAGTGGGTGACCAAGGCCCTGAAGCGTGCGTCTAACGGTTGTTTGTTATTAAAGGAAAGTGGATAAACATTGGAGCAAGATATGGTTAGGAGCTGCTTTGCGAGTTTAAATTTCAAGGAGACAACTTTCGTGCGACTGGCTCGAAGAAAAGTTATAAAGGGAAAACTTTGAAATACTGTAATGAAAATATAAGCTTGAAACTCTTTAAACTCTTTATTGATAAATAAGTACACAAAGCACAAGTTAACGATAATAAGATGCCAAAGCCAGAGGCTTATATGGCGTAGGTCAGAGAGTTACAATGTGCTGCTAAGTTACAACGAGAATAAAAATTAATAATTACAAGATTAACAGAGAAAAGGCAAACTATTACAACATATAAAGAATTATTACTGCATATAAAGCAAAATAAACATAACAATTGATGATAGTGAGCTAAAAGTAAAAAAGAAAAGAGTTTGAAGGTAGAAAAAATTTGATTTCAACTTAGTTTAAACTTATAATGATTGAAAGTAATCTCTCAGTTTGTTTATAACTAGAAAGAGTAAGCGAATTACGAAGTGTTTATAAAGCTTGCCGTTGTTTTTGCACGTTTTCCCGCGCTTTTCACTAAATTTTTTTAGGAGTTGCCGTCTCGCGTTTTGATTGGTCATCACGTTGTTAAAATCCCTAGTGACTGACCAAGATGAGCAACTTGCTTTTACTTTTGAGAAGGTCCATCGAGAATCTCTACACTCTTGCTGATAAAATGTGAAATTCAATTCCATAGCTACAACTTGAATTTTTGCCAAATACGGCAGCGAAGCACGAGCGGTAAGAAAAGGCAGTAGTGAGGTAACTAAGCCACTGATTGCAGAGTCCCGTGAAGTCGTTTACAACTTGCAAAACACTAGTTGTTCAAAGTTTGCTACGCTTTCTTCTTTCATTTTTTTCAACTGCAGAATGTAAAACTAAAATACTAGCTAACTAAAAAGCTCCTTTACGTGACCTTCGAAACAGTTGGCAAGAACACACTCCGGACACGTTATTATATTTCAAAGACGTTTCACCTCATGATCATCTCGACCCCACATTAGCTGTAAACAACTAGCCATTAAGATCATTGTTTGTGAAGCCCTGCGTAAATCCTCACGCAGGTAATTGTGTTGTTGAATGACATAAGAGTCAGTTTACCAAAGAGAATGCCAGTCGCTTCTGGATCTCAGGTAATTGATATTTCAGGTTTCTTTAATTTTCACAGCAGCACGTTCCATTGCCTTTATCCCGCTGTTTCGTGCTTCAAAAACAAAGACATTAACTTCAAATAGTTCAGACAAGGTCGAAGCTCGTATTTACCGGACGGCAAATCGAGGAGACGGTATTTGAGGTAAGCGCTTTTAACAGGTTTATCGCTTCCATAGCACCTGACCACAGTGGCCTCAGCGATTCCTAGTGATTTTCTTTCCCTACTGCCTCAAAGCAAAGCTATGAAGATTCGGATTAGAAATTTTACACGCCAAGGCAAGGATGCACTGATGGCGTATTGCGCAGTTATCTAAGCCATAGCTGGAATCAGTACTCGGTACATGCAAGAAGCTGTTTCGTTCCGAAAGAACCTAAATTAATCCAACCTACTGTTTCTCAGAATACTTATCCCCACGGTTAGTTATAGTTGCAGCCGAAGACTGCATCTTTGTTAAGCTTGTCAATTCAGTTCTGAATGTGACTGAGAAATTTGTTTTAGAATGGTGCAGCACCTTGAATTCGGTACGTTTTACACAAAGAAGATACTGAATCGGTGAGCAAATGGCCAAAACGGGGGTTTATCGGCGGATAATATCACCTTGGAAATGGAAATTCTTAAATGAGACAATCGCAAAGTGTTCATTATGATATTAGAATAGATGCCGAGGAAACATTACATCACTTGTAAGCCACTGAGTAATGGCTCTAAGTAGTATATGGAGTGCCATTTACCGGTGGGTCCTGAAAATACTTCAGGTATTTAATTTCGATCAGCCACAATGAAAAACTAGTTTTGTGAAATGTGTTTTCGAAATGTTTATTGCATCCATTCTAAGAATGTTTATAATGTTGAAGCATGTAGCCTGTGTAGTTGGCGCGATATTTCGAACGTTCAGCTCAGTTGACGCATTTCAACTAACACGCATTATATAATTAAGCCAGTTTGCTATAGTTGATAAAGAACCTTATACGGTCTTATTTTTGCGCCTGGGAGACTAACTATAAACGTTGAAAAGAGGAGAAAGGGAGCATTACGGCCACTCAAGCAATAATATGAAGATTCACCGGCTTCACGTTTCCGTCGGTGTCATTTACAGTAACTGTCACATGTCCAGGGTCCAAACTAAATCGACTCCCGCGGTGTGTACCGTCGGCATTGATCGAGATCCAAACTCGGCCAAAACGGGGGAAGCGTTGAAAAACACTTCAATAGGTTATACAGGAACACGTACGAATGAGACGATAAACAACCTATCAGGTTAATGGACCGAAGTTTCACCTTTGCTTAACCCTATATCTTAGCTTTCCTATCGCCGGCTGGTTTGCAAGAAATGTTCGTTTGTGAAAGCTATCAAGCAACGAATAAAATTTTTGCTGTCAATCGCCCGGTCAAAATATCGTGTTTTGACGTGTATGACTAGATTTCGTTCGTAAGCGTGTCCTAAAAACACCTTTTGAGATGACAACGGATCTTCACGGTTTTGGAGTTTCTTTTTTCCACGGCTTCATGTATGCAGTTAGACAGTCTGTCCATCAGGTCACTGAAGATGGTTTACCAAATGTCAGCATGTACTCATGTTTTCCTTCTGTTATACCCCAAGAATTAGTCTTCGGAATGAAGAATGAAACTCAAGAAGCCCACTCCTAGATGAGCTAACGACACTGTGCTCAACGCTGTACGCTGCATGCGAGTCTTCAGGATTGACCACCTTAACAAGCGCAAAATGCTCATTTGAATGCCCCCGTGTCTTACCGAGTCAAGATGTCCAAAAGGATGCCCGTGAAAAGTGTAATAAAATTGTAATTAAAATTGTGCAAAGAAAGAGACAAACTGCTACCAGAAACTAAATCCAAACGCTGCTCGGTTATTCAGTTCAGAAAGAAAACAGGGCTAGAGTGAGCGGTGGGTGACGAGCACAACTAAAATCTACGTAGTTTCTCATAAGATATTGACGCCAAAGTGCAGGTATTCTAACATTGAAAAGCTTCAAGGTTTGTTAAATTCCACAACTGACTCTCTGGTTGGTTGCAGGTTAAAATGGAGCCGATTCCTTCAATGAAGCCTTTCGTTGTTCTTCTTGTGATGGTCGCGTTTTCGGCGGCTCTCGAAGCACCAGGAGTACTAGTAACGAAGGACCAAGTCCCAGGTAGATGTAAAGGCAATACTTCTTATTCCCTTCTCCTCTTATCTTGCTAATTTTTGAACTGTGAGATGTCTACTAGTTTGAGACTTAATAAAAATCAGTGACAGCGATGTTGAATAACGTTTCGATTTGTATCATCATTTTTTTTTTCAAATTAATATAAGACTGATTATGCCAGTTCGTTATACAATGAAATAAGTATGACATGGAGTCATCGAAACGTCATTCAACTTGACTGCCGTGATCTTTATTTTCAATTGTTTACCGCAAGCGTCAGTTATTATAATTTTGATACTGTTATCAAAATTCTGCAACGCCATAACTACCCATCAACCAAGGGCTCTCGGATAAATTAAAACTGGGCTACTGGGTAATAATTCTCTGTGGTGCCGTTCAGTGTTCATTGACCGCAAGTCATGATACTAAGAATTGTTAGAAATAATATTCCTCTCCTTTTGTGTGTCATGGCATACATTTAAATGATGCTTTGCACGCCCCGCCCTGAATCAGTATTGGTGCAGGCCGGATACCATAAGTAAACAGCACAGCCTCTTACATAAACATGGTTCCGATATTTTAAGAATTTGAGCAGGCTCACGCTGAGATTGCAGGAACGAATAAAAGAAGGTACAATAAAACATGCAGTATATCATGGAATTGGAAGGAGCTGTGATTAAAAGGAATATCCATATCTTGATTTGTATCATGCCTAGCAGAAATAACTCAACAATGTTTAAATGCTTTTACAGGTAAACCAGTTGGAAGCGACTTCTGGTGCCCGACTTGTCAGAAAACCACACAACAATCCTGCGATGGTACGCTGACTAACACCACTTGTCCCAAAGCAAATTTCTGCATAGCTTTGTGGGACAACAAAATTTTCGCCAGAAAATGCGTCAACGCAAAAATGCTGGAACTTTTGACAAGGGGTTGCAAGAAAGTAGATACAACCACGAGGGAATGTAAACGAAAGAAAGAGTATCAAGTGGCTTGGTGCGACCAGTCAGGATGCAAAGCAAGAGTACCCGCGCCGATAAGACGCGCGTTCTGGTGCCCAACTTGTCAAAACAGCACTCAAGAATTCTGTGATGCCGCCTTGACCAACACTACCTGTCCTAAAGCAAATGTCTGTATTGCTCTGTGGGACAAAACCATTTTCACCCGAAAATGCGTCAACACAAAAATGCTGGAACTATTGAACAAAGGTTGCAAGAAAGTAGATTCCACCACGAGGGAATGTTCGCGCAACAAAAGTTATCACGTGGCATGGTGCGACCAATCAGGGTGCAAAGCAAGAGTAGCCGAGCCAATAAGACGCTCGTTCTGGTGCCCAACGTGTCAAAACGCTACCCAAAAATTCTGTGATACCGCATTGACAAACACCACTTGTCCCAAAGCAGATGTTTGTATTGCTTTGTGGGACAGAAACATTTTCGCCCGAAAATGCGTCAACACAAAAATGTTGGAACTATTGACCAAAGGTTGCAAGAAAGTAGATTCCACCACGAGAGAATGTAAACGAAAGAATGAGTACCACGTGGCATGGTGTGACCAATCAGGATGTAAAGCGAACGTGACCAAGCCAATCAGACACGACTTCTGGTGCCCAACTTGTCAGACAACCACTCAAGTATCCTGTGATGCCACCTTGACCAACACAACTTGTCCAAAGGCAGATGTCTGCATGGCGCTGTGGGATGACAAAATATTCGTCCGCAAATGCGTCAACAAACAGATGCTGGGACTGTTGACTAGAGGATGCAGAAATGTAAATTCCAACGAGCTAGCTTGCAATGGGAAGCGAAAATACCGCGTAACCTGGTGTGACCAGTCAGGTTGCAGAGCCAAAGTAACCAACACATCAAATGAGTTTTGGTGCCCGACTTGTCAGAGTTCATTGCCAGAATCCTGTGATGCTTCATTAACCAACACAACGTGTCCCAGAGCAGAATTCTGCATGGCATTCCAGGATGAAAACGTTTTCACTCGGAAATGCGTCAACAAACAGTTGCTTGGACTGATCACCAAAGGGTGCATGGATGTGGGCGACAATAAAAGGGAATGTCATAAGAAGAGGCATTACCAAGTTACCTGGTGTGCTTATCCAGGTTGCAGAGCTGAAATTCCAGGTATTCCCACTGGTGGTGAAAGAGGTGCCGATGATTCTCCCTTTCAGTGTCCCACTTGCCCCATGTGCAAATCCCCGCAGGAATGCGACAATAAATTACAAATGACAAAATGCCCCATGTCCACTCGATGCCTTGCCTTGCGCGTTAACGGCACTACTGCGACGGAAAACTTGTTTGCGCGCAACTGCATAAATGAGAAGGCTTACATATTGATCCAGAGAGCCTGTGCAAAAAAGAAGGGCTGTGAAATTTCCACGTGCTCGCACTCTGGATGCAAAGCGGTGCTGTAAAATCTTCACGATGGTTCTTGTTTGCATTTTAACCACTCGCCTTTCAACCGTTCAAGCGAACGCAAAGAAAGGTCACGATAAGGATAACTTGTATTGTGTAAAAATTGCCATTTGGGTTTTCTGGTATTCATTTCAAACATATGGAGTTTTGCCAAACTAGATTTGAATGACCCTTTTGGAATTGAGCATCAAGTGTTAGGATAAGAATTATTTAATGTATTGAAACCAGTTGTCTTTGCTCCAAAGTGTTCTTTACTTAACCAACCACAGCTAGATTTGAATGACCCTTTTGGAATTGGGCATGAAGTGTTAAGATCAGAATTATTTAATTATTGAAACCAGTTGTCTTTGCTCCAAAGTGTTCTTTACTTAACCAACCACAGCAAAGCGAACGTCAATTGGTTTATAACGAATATTGTAGAGATATAGTGACTAATGAAGAGTGACTGGTGACTGCTGAAATATAGCATTTCACTTTTCACTGTTATGTATAGATTATTTGTAGAATAAACATGGTATTAAAGTTCCATGATAGCATTGCAAGCTAAAACTGTACACGACGAGTTCATGTATAATAAAATGGATATTTCAAGGGGATCGAGGCCTTTAAGTCATAATTTACTTCAGTTCCCTACGTACGCTTTTAATCGCAACCTTTTGAAGCAAAAAGATACCACAACTTTGTTTTAAAGATTTGTGTCGTATTTGTACCACGTAAATCAAGATTGGCTATGCACTTTGAGTTTCTGTGTAGCTCATTGGGAGCGAGAAGTCAATTTATTTATTTGTTGCTCTTTCAGCCCGTGTCAACTAGCAAGCTTAATAAAATTGGTCTGTTTAGGCTCAAATTATCAGAGACCGTAATCAGTCCAACGTCAATGAAAGCTACGCATACGTTTTAAGTTGAATGTGCCATGTGTGGTACATGGGGACGAGAGGGTCTCATCAAGTGCAGCAAACGCAATGCCTGATAATTCGAGACATTGGTCAAGGACGTAGTTATAAGAGGAGATCTCTCGATTCAATGAGTCGCTCTTTATTGAATTCTCAGCCATTAGTATTATGTCGCCATTGAAACAGAAGTTACATGGGAGGATATTGCATGGTCAGCATTCGTCAAAGGGACTCTAAAGTTTTGAATTTACAATCGAATTTGACTTTTGCAAGGGTGGTAAGGGGCATTGTAATTGACATCAACATAGAGAGCAATACTTTCAAAGTATAGATCCCCGATTTCAGGGGGTAGGATAAAGATTTTCTAGTTTCTTTTTGAATAATTTGTTGGCTTACAACATCGAACAATGTTGGGTTCAACAATGTTGGTCGGTTGCGTTTGAACTGTAACTCCCAACATCCAAGAGAGTGCGCAAATGCACCCCTCGTTAATATTTAATGAACATAATGAGAGACGACTGGGGGCGAGTGAGAGTCATAGGTGTTCTATCGGCAGCTTGGTCTACAAAAAGTATGTAATTTGACCAAATGTGCGCGACGCTTGTTTGTGAAAGGGACTCAATGTATATTATACTGGATTGGTACGTGTAATTTGCAAGTCGCATCACGAAAACTGTACAAGGGATATAAATAAATAATACTTTATTAGGTCATTTCTCTAAGAAAATCGCATCAAAGCAGAAAGAGAAGATAAAATTTCCTGCATCCTGTTTCTATTTTTTTTGCAAAATATATCTACATTTCAACATTGACAACATTTGAAACAAACCCGGTTTTCAAAATTCCATCTAAAACATTGGTGAAGTGACACAGGTGATATGATTATTGAGAGTCTATTTACAATATAAACTAAACTGAAACACTGGATGTATGCCTGCATAACTTAAATAAGCCACTGCGATTTCATATAAACTACCTCTATAAAATTTGTGCATGTCAGGTGCTGAGATATATAAATAACTGAATGAAATACAAGGCGCACAATTCTTTTTCATATACAAATGACCGGGAAAACCTTGCAACGATGATTTACCCAGATAGATACACACATAACGGACCGAAATCGGTGCGACCACAAAACAACACAGCATTTGTCGACGTAACTTTCAATAATGCGTCGACGTAGGATTTCATTCGATTTTGAATGAGGATGCGCAATAAACAATGTCTTGGTTTAGCTCCTGTGTTGGCTATTATTTGGTCCTCTTTCTCCCATAGCTTATTTTGTTCGGTTCTCGTCACAAGCTTGCGGCTTAAAAACACGTAGAAATATAAATATAATACGGTAAGCTACTACCAAACGGTAACGCTACTAGTTTGACGCAACCAGTTCTATCCTGATTTTCCTTTGTCCACGACGCAAACTTTAGTGAGCCACGATGTAAATTGAAAGACAGGCATGAAAAGCCTTTCGGTAGAGTTCATTCACTTACTTTTGGTGAGATTCAAGCATCGGAACAGCTATTAGCGATCGAACGGTTTTCATTCAGATGCAGGCGGCTATAAAACGTTTCAAACATTTTCGGATAGGAGGAGATCATGATAACTATCCGTTTCTAAATTTTGTCTCAATAGATCGCGTGCGTGCAACAAGTTACAAGCACAGCAGGTGTGGTGATTTCTGTAATCTGTGCGGAAATTTTCATGAATTAATGAACGGCGTGTGTGTTCTGTTCTAAATTGGGGAATAACACCATCAAACCAAACGTAGAACTTAAAACCAATAGCACGTGACTAGGTGTCAGCTGCCAGGTGTCGATACATCGGTTGTAGGCCCCGCCTTCCTTCCAGTCAGCCAATACGTTCGAGTTTTCCCTCTTCCCTGTAAAAACACATATGGTTTACTTATTTCACGGCTAATATATGTATTTAGCCAAGCCTAAAAGCGGAGCTCCATAATTATCTATCATGATCATTATCATCATCACCTGAGATTTTCACACCGACAAATATCATCATCACCACCACCACCACCACCACCACCACCACCACCACCACCACCACCACCATCATCATCATCATCATCATCATCATCATCATCATCACCACCATCATCACCACCACCACCACTACCATCATCATCATCATCACCATCATCATCATCATCATCATCATCATCATCATCATCAGAGAGCTCTTCCCTTTTGCAAATGTCCAACGGGCGTGACGGCGGGAAGAGCTCTGGGCAACTGTACAAGAGCCTCCAGCTCTGATTGGTTATCAGTTAAAACAATGAAATTACTTCTGATTTGCCAACTCGGTACGCGCGAAAACTGAACTTACAGTGCGGGAGTTTACAGTTTCTCCTTTAACAAACAACAGCTTTAATAATTCATTTACCTACCTTTAACCGAAATTTAGAGTCTTTGCCACCTTTTGCTGAGGCATACTGCAATGATTTTTCAAACAGCGATGCCATTTTGGTTTGAAATCTCGAACATACGCTGTGAGACCTCAATAGCTAGATTTTGGCTACGCTTGCGTAGAATTCCCCGGAGCTCTTCCCGCCGTCACCCCCGTTAGGCATGCGCAAAAGGGAAGATCACTGGGGTCGAGAATGCATTCCATAAGGAATAAGCCGCAAGGCGCGGGTAGCTTCGCTATAATAGCTTCTTCGTTCTGATTGACTTGTACTAGATTGCAGTTGTACTTATTTGACTGCATATTACCAAACGACTAAAAAGATCCTAAAGAGTCAAGAAGATCAAACGAGGTCTTCCAAATACAATTAAATTTACAAAGAGAGCCTCGAGGCTTTTGAAGATCACTTGAAGATTTTAAAGAATTTAAAAAGTGTCATTGAAAGAATCGCGAGATTAGAAAGTTCTTGGCATGTAAGCTATTGCATGATGTAAGCAATTGCATGATGGCTAGGACGAAATGCAATTTTTATAATAATTACGAATGAAGAGTAACTCAGGCTCATGTGAAACACGAGCGCGAATAGAGTATGGTTTATTAAAGATAATGGCTAATTTTGTATAGGATGGCAATGCACTTGTAATTTTTTATCTACACTTTCAATACAAGCCGTTGAATGCACTTAGAGCCATCTAGAACATTCACGGAGGGATTAGCTTCGTTTCCACCCATGTCGAAGGTTGTTTTTTCGAAGAATTCAAGCAAAACAAAATCATGAAAAAGACTAAATTCTAGTTCCTGATTAGAGGTCGCTCAGCTCAGTTGGACGAGGTGGAATTTTTCATTAACTCGGATCCAATAAGTTTCGCCGGAATAGTCATGAAGCGTTGACTTCTACTGAATTTGCTATTTTGCTTACAAATACCATAATGTACTGCAGTCGTGTTTGACAGAGGAACCTGGATTCTGAGTAATGTGTTTAACGCTTTGTGTGGCTTCAGGAGGACACTATGGAACTGACGTATCTGACTGAACAAAAACTTGTAAAAATGTCAACAAATAAATAAATACACAATACTTACCTTAAGCTCTGTTAGTCCACGAAATTCCGTTTTGAATTCTGTTCCTCTTAAGCACTCACTGCAACTTTCACTAATGTGAATTCTCATGGGCTGCATAACAAGATCATGATATCACAACTTACAATGATCATAGGATATGAGCTACAGTGTAAAAGAGCACATGTTAAACCATAATTAGCTACACAAAATTTCCTCGATCAATCGTCTTCTTTTTGCTATTCTGTTTTCGCGGAATTAACGAAAGTAGAGTTCAGTGCATTCTACCACCGATAGCAGACTAAACAGAATGAACATTATAGAATACTGTTTACTCGGAATAAATGGACCTTGCGTTCCAGTTCTGAGAACGTTTTGGCGGGAAAAATACTCGGCGCCCTAGTCTCAGGTATTTGTGTTTTCAAGCGCGAAATTCGAAGCCCGGTAAATTCGGTGGCCACATATATTGGACTAGTTAGTGGATGATCAGGGACGAATGACAAAGCGAGGGGTAGCGGGGTAGGGGAGGGTTTGACAACGGTTGAGGTCTCACAGAGTTTACATTGCCCGGTAAAAACCTTGCCGATTGTGGTACTAAAAGGTAAGCAATGACCCCATTCGCTAACTGATCATCTCTCTGATCAAGGCGTGAAACATACTTTCTTGAGCTTACTCGTAACACGACTCAAGCTCAACTTGGAGTGAAATTTATATAATTATTCTTTCCTGAAAATCCTAATATTCACGCAAGGCAAATCAAGTTGAGTGGTATCAGTTGAATTCAATCTCATCCTCAGTGAACAATAGACTCTTTGCATAAATGCAGGGTTTTCAATAAGTTTTGAAATAGCTGTTTGAGCTAACTAAAGTAGGTGGCAACCTGATGAATTTTTTTTTAATAATTTGAGTGAAAATACGGACAAAGTAGGCGGCGGTAAGAGGTAAATTCTGACAAAGTAGGCAGCGATTTTCACCGGTTTCCGGCTTCTAATGAAGCCCCTGATGAATGGCACCTAAATTTGATTAACAATATTTTATACATCCTTAGCCTCGTGTTTATGTTCCAAACAAAGGATTTTTTACGTGAATGTGAGGCTAAGGATGTATAAGTATTGTTACTCACATATCGGTGCCATTTACGCAAAGGGTCTAATGTTACGGTCAGAAACCAACTGCGGGCAAATTGACCCATTGCAGCATTTAGCCCTTAACAAAAGGCAGACAGACGTATTTGCACTTACCAAAGACGTTGTTCTGAGTCTTGCCGCAATGTTTACACTGTCACCAAACAAACAATACTGTGGCATCTTTTCACCGACAAGACCCGCTACTACAGGACCTAAGTGCATTCCTGGAATTAAAAAAAACAATTTATAAAGCGAAAGTTACTTTTTGAAGCAAGTTGTTGCCAAGTAGGACATTGCATTGTGGCAAAAAATTAAGAATATTCCTTACGCGTTGACCAACATAGTGGTGTCGTGAATACGCCGTTAGCGTCCACTTTGGCGTATAGGTTGTCAACAGAAAATCTTCCTAAATTCACGTTGTCTTGCAAAAATTTCTTCCGTTCGTTCATTCTTCCTTCTGTCAAGACCGTAGTCAAAAAAAAAAGTATCGCGGGAATGGATACATGAAAGAAAGAAAAAGTAAATCCGCTCCGAATTTTCCAGAAGTTCTGCGCACCAATTGCAATGACCTTCCATCCATTTAGGTCCGTTTGAAGCAAAACAGAATTATTAACACAACTTATTATATGACTGGCTCTTTCAGCGGTCAAGATAAATCAATTATCCTGCTGTGATTGGCTACCCGCGAGGTCAAGATGGAGCCATCTTGACCTCTCAGGATAGCCCGTTCGTCCCGCGTTTTACTGTCTCTTGATAGCGTCCTTTGAGTCATATAATAAATCCTTTATTGACCAAGCTTGTTCGGTCAAGATGGCGGGATATTGGACTCGTTCCTTTTTTGCGTGTTTATGGACCTCGACTTCGTCTCGGTCCATAAACACGCAAAAAAAGAACTTGGCCAATATCCCGCCATCTTGACCTCACGCTTGGCCAATAACCCATATATATTACACTTTACACTTTTCTTATATACCATACAATCTTAACCCGGCACCCACCTATGGTAACTGTCAAGGGGTCCCCGCCAGAAGGATCTTTAAGTTCGCTCAAAGACTGTAGAATATCCAGTGCCATTGCTGCAACGGGCTCAACATGTTGGTCCTTCCTGGCTGGTACACCATTAACCACCATGTACTGAGCGTCCCCGAGGGTCTCAAACTAAGGAAGAAGCAATTTCAGTCGCGTAAGTAGGAGCGTTCTTAAAACTTGGGAGAACAGTAAAGGCAGAGGTGGCGAATGATGTTTAAAAATAGCGGCTTCTTGAAATTTTGGGCGAAGCCGTTTCAGTGCCTCGATTTAATAAGTAAGCCTAAATATGCTTTGAGAGTACACATATATGGTTCCCTAGCCTTCCCGTGTAGTCTCGTATTTTCCGTTTGCTACCGCAAGAGCGGTAAGGAATTGACGAATGCCACGATTGAAACTAAAAACAGAGCAACCAAAAACGACTAGGGACAAAAAAATCTGCTCTGTTTGACGGTCCAATAAACTAAAGTAGCCGGTTGGCCCAGTTGGCATAGTACAGGACTACTAAGCGGGAGGTCGCGGGCTCAAACCCCAGACTGGACAACAAACCAGGGTCTTAAAATAACTGGTGAGATCATGCTGGCTGTGTGCTCAACATTTGCTTCAGTTCAGATGATCGCGTCATTGGGCTGTGACGTTAAGCTGTTGGCCTTGTCTCCTTCACCTCCACACGCAAAACTGGAGGGAAACGTAAAAGAACCCACACACTGATCTAAAAGAGTAGGGGATGTGGTTCCCGGTGCTGTGGTCTGCCCTCGCAAACATCTCAGGGTTGGGTGGAGGCCCGTTGATGGACTGACAACATGTCCCCAAGAGCCTCTCTGCTGGTCACGGGAACCTCTTTGCAGCCCTATGCACCACTTGGTGGGAAGGACTAACGATGATGATGATTTGCACTAATGCTGCGAAACGGAACGTCACCTTCTGCTTTTTTATTAAAAAAAAAAAAAGCGAATAGCCTTGCACTAACGGTGTTCTAACGGTCAGGGCCCAGTTGCTCAAAGCTGGTTAGCGCTAACCAGGGTTAAATGCCATGACAACCTATAGGTTTTAATACATCTTAACCAATGGTTAGCGCTAATCATGCTTCGAGCAACTCAGCCCTGGTCATATTCCACATTGCTTGACAGTCTCTAAAAAAAGGTCCCTGCAATCTTGGAAACATAAGACAGAAGCTAATTTCTTTAGGCACGTATCTGAGATCTATTTACCTTGTAAACGTCGTGTTTTTCGCTGAGTGTGTCAAAAGTCAAGAACATTTTGTTGACAAGGATAATAACTTCCATGGGCGAGACTTTGGCGCAAATATTGTCAAAGCCATCCAAATAACTGAACATGATGGTAACACTGTCAAAATACTAAAAACATAAAAGAAAGAAAGTAGGTACGTTACCTTATTTGATGAAATGTTGATGGCACCTTAACTAAGCGTTGTTTTAATTGCACGGCGTGCAATGACGCTATGCAATGACGTTATAACATTACAGTTGCAGTTTCGTTTGATTCGTTCACAATTAAGTTTGAGAAGGTTGTATGATTTTGGTTTGTTTGTTTCAGTTTCTTTAATAGTGGTTTCAAATGGATCTACATGGTTGACTTATATGGTGTTATCATCCAAAAGCTTTATAATTATGGAATAAGTTCGCCAAAGTTTCAGCCATTAAAATCGCGAAAGTTACTTTTGACAAGCGACTAGTGTTCCAAATTTTCACGAAAATTCGCTTAATTAAAAATGAAGAGTTTCATGTAAGAGGGATAAAGAAATAGACTCACTTATTGAAAAACACAAGTAAACCAATACCTCACATGTTTCAATAGCTTTCTGTCCGTCTTTTAAACGATCGGCAACAGCTTTTGGCATCATGCGGTGTAACAGCTGATCACTCCTTTGTCTCTCTTGTTCCAGTTTATCCAAGCTTTCCTCCAATGTCTTACCGCGGTCTAAAAGCTGTGGAAGGCATAATTGAAGTAAGGCATGCATAGTGGGATGAAACAGTGGATACAATTGCATCGTTCCAATAAGCACAGACAAATGAATGTCGTAAAACCAAAACCAAAGCAATTAATCCGACCAATCACTACAGGCGCAAACTGAACCGCGAAGGAAGCCCATCAGAATTCGAAGTGCCAAGCGCGGGAAAATGCCCGCGTGCGAGTCAAGATAGATTGGTTTTGGTTTCGCTTCTCATTGGTTAAATGGGAAAATGGCGCGAGTTTTTCCAACCAGTCACAGGGCGAAGCAAAGCAAACCAAAGTAAATGCGATTCGACACTCAATTGAAAGCCGCTTTATATTGAAACACAAACCTGGTCCCGAGCATACTCAAGCTGTGGTAGAGGCTGGATGCCGGAGAGAACCATTTCTTGCGAAGAATCGTACATTCCTAAATCACTTATGTACATTCCAGAGCGAGCCATTTCGTCTAAGCTTGCGATCCTGAAAACATGAATAATAATAATAATAATAATAATAATAATAATAATAATAATAATAATAATAATAATAATAATAATGACAGAATGATTGACTTGAGTGACTGACGCTCTAGGTGCATGGTTTGCGCCCGGCTGATGCACAAAAAGAACACCAGCAAAGACTGTGATAAAAGAGACAACAACAACAATAATAATAATAATAATAATAATAATAATAATTATTATTATTATTATTATTATTATTATTATTATTATTATTATTATTATTATTATACACCGTAACAGAGTACTGAGTGCTGCATCCTGCTCTTGAAAAGGGAGAAAAAATTCAAACGTGGAAAACACTAGGTGGTCTTTAGACAGTAGCTCTTACAGGCGGGATATGGAATGAAAACACATCGGTTGGGAAACAGGATAGGTCTGTTTGAGGGGCGGGTTACTATGAATTTCAGGGTGGAAAACAGGACTGAAAACGGCAGATTGAAGGACGTTCCGTGCTCTGTGGTTGAGATGCGGGATACGGAAAGCAATACTATGGCGGCAAGAGTGATGTGGTCTCTACTGTACGGCGGAAACCGAGATACTGTCGGAAGTCAAAACCAGTACGTATCTGAAAATGATCATTACCCCAGCCACTTCTCACTATATATGCGACGGCAGGATCGAGATGAGGATTCCAGCCACTGCATTAAATTAATAATTGAACGAAATGAGCACACATTTGCACCAGAAAGAGGCAAGAGGGGAGGAGGAGGTGAGAGGCAAGAGGAGGTGGAGGTGGAGGTGGTGGTGGAGGCAAGAGGCAGGTGATGAGTAATAATTTTTTAAAAGTTTCATGATCAGTTAGTTCATCATACTACTTACATTGGTGAGCAGATGAAGAGCACCATGTCGTTTTTCGTCAGATATTTCATATGCCCTTTCAAATGCAACTGCTTCGTGATTTTGTCTGTGTAATCTTTGCAAGGTAAACTCGGCAGTAAGGCGCCATTTCTTGTTATTGGCGTATCACTGTGTCTTCTCGTCATAGGTTTGTGGAACGCTGCATTGTTCTTTCGACATTCAATTTCACTGACAATGGCCCGAATGTGTGAGTTCGTTCTTGGCGTTTCGTCGAGTTGGCTGTCTGTCACTCTCGATAGGGACGAAAGAAATTCCGCTTTGTCCATCGATTTTATCGGTCTCAGAAGAGGCTTTTTAATGCATTGATTTTTTACGCATGGTTGTTTGGCTACAAGCTCGCAGATAACATTCCATGTTTTGATCTAAATAGAAAAGCTGGTGTTAAAAGGACCCTTCGATGCCCAACAATTCAGTCTGTATTATCTATACAAATATTCACTTATTTTCTGACGCATTCCTTTTGGTTGTAACGTTCGCCATATTTTCCCCTTTATTTCCTTTCGGAGTGTCAATCACTTTTAATTTAACTTAATTCTGTCCCTTACCTTCAGCTTCGGTGTTAAAGATTGTAACAGTGCTAAAATAACGGTGTTGATATAATTACAGCTTCTAAAATTAAACTGATTGATTTTAAAGGCCTAGTCTGCGTGGCAGGAGTAGAAAAGGGTGAGGGAAAGGGAGAGGGAGGGAAAAGCAGGCCATTAAAGGCCCGAAATGGAGACTAGAAAAGAGTTGTCGAAATTAAAAGTATCTCCTCTCT
>JAEMWC010000231.1:745000-760000 GCA_016490735.1 Pachyseris speciosa | reverse complement strand
AAGAAGTAAATAAACAAATATTACCTTCATTTGTCGAATTACTTTTTAAAAATATTTTATAAAAGCAATAGAGGACTTTTTCCGTGTTTACATAGCCTCATATAAACACTTCAGGGGGCTGGGAGAATTGTTGTGTAAAAAAACGGTCCGTGTAAAAAAGCAGCTTTTTTACAATTATGTAATTGTAAAAAAACAGCTTTTTTACAGAAATATATTTTTTAAAAAAAGCAGCTTTTTACAATTACATAATAATTGTAAAAAAGCAGCTTTTTTACAGAAATATATATTTGTAAAAAAGCAGCTTTTTTACATAAAAAAGCTGCATTTTTACAATTACATAATTGTAAAAAAGCAGCTTTTTTACAATTATTATGTAATTGTAAAAAGACTGCTTTTTTACAAAAATATATTGCTACAAAAAAGCTGCATTTTTACAATTATATAATTGTAAAAAAGCTGCTTTTTTACAGGAATATATGTTTGTGAAAAGAGACAGCTTTGACAAGTATTGCAGCGGCCGTAAATAATGAATCAAACCGGCTTTTCAGACAGTCATATGTCACTATCCGTACAATAACAACCCTCACGCATCAAGGAGTCTCAACCATTGCTTTAGAGTGGAGCAGTACATTTATTATTTACTTTCATAAACAGAAGGAGTAAGCTTAGTTCTTCCTACTAAAATGTACTGGTACTGTGTTGTTTTCTTAACTATGTTAGCCATAACCATATTATTTCTTGACGGCGATAAATTTACCCGGCGTGTAACAATTCGAGACAACATAAGGTCACCGGTTGTGAACCCGCCGCGTGCAAGAAATGTACAATTCAGTTCTTCCCAACGACTTATGCCAGTGTCCTGAGTGTCCTTATGCTAGCCATATAGTAGGGGGCACCCAACGACAAGTTTCGGTTGATATCTGTTCGGTAGAGGGTAATTCGCCTTGGGCTTTCGGCGTCGATTAAAGAGTGCACTCGGATTTTCCTAACTAAAACGTGGCCTAAAAGATTCGATATTGGGAAATAATAGTCGCTGAGGTTTTCGGAAAGGTCATAATTGTTGTTTTTGGCAGTCAAAAACGTCAGCTAACATTTTCGGAAAGAAAATAGTTCCCTAGAAAGCTCGTGGAAAGTTAATTTCAGCTTGCATTTTCTCAAAGGAAGATGTTGTTCCCTAACATTTTCGGGCAATTAAAATTTCAGCTAGGGAATCCGAACAGATGAACTTCTTCTAGCTTATGAAAACATCACTTTAAACAGACTTAAGGTACTTACAAATGCCTTTCTACAGCTTTTGGTTGATTTGGCTCGTTGGGTGCCCCTGATATAGTATTGTTTATTGATAACAATCACTTTCCCTAGCTTCTCATAAGTCATTGGCAAGTTACAGCGCTCGGACCGTTTTTTTACAAACCTGAATTGTAAGTTTCCTCCATCTTAACGAGACGTGACAATTGGAAGTAAACAGTGTTTCGCATTATTCCGCACTTATGAGATGCTAGGGAAAATGAGTGTCACCAATAAATAGTACTTATATGCCTAGCACAAAGTACACACCAATTTAGGACACTGGTATATGCCGTTGTAAAGTTATATCGCTCGGACCGTTTTTTTACAAAACTGAATTGTAAATTTCCTGCACCTTTACAAGAGGTGACATGTAAGTAAACGGTGTTTCGCATTATTCCGCACTTATGAGGGGCAAGGGTAAATGATTATTACCCTTAAGTAGTAGTTATATGCCTAACATAAAGCATAAAAAACAAAGTAGAACACTGGCATACACCGTTGTAAAGTTATAGCGCTCGGACGTTTTTTTTACAAAACTGAATTGTAAATTTCCTGCACCTTTACAAGACGTGACATGTAAGTGAACGCTGTTTCGCATTATTCCGCACTTATGAGAGGCTAGGGAATGGATTGCTACCAATAAATAGTACTTATATGCCTAGCATAAAGCACAAAACCAATTTAGGACACCGGCATATGCCGTTGTTAAGTTATAGCGCTCGGACCGTTTTTTTACAAAACTGAATTGTATATTTCCTGCACCTTTACAAGACGTGCCAGACATGTAAGAAAACGGTCTTTAGCATTATTCCACACTTATGAGAGGCAAGGGGAAATGATTACTACCCTTAAATAGTAGTTATATGCCTAACATAAAGCATAAAAAGCAATTCAGGACACTGGCATACACCGTTGTAAAGTTATAGCGCTCGGACCGTTTTTTTACGAAACTGAATTGTAAATTTCCTGCACCTTTACAAGACGTGACACGTAAGCAAACGGTGTTTCGCATTATTCCGCACTTATGAGAGGCTAGGGAAAATGATTGCTACCAATAAATAGTAGTTATATTCCTAGCATAAAGCACAAAAACAATTTAAGACACTGGCATAAGTCGTTGTAAAGTTATAGCACTCGGACCGTTTTTTTACAAATATATAATTGTAAAAAAGCTGCATTTTTACAAGATATATATTTGTAAAAAAAAAACGTTTTTTTTACGGTACCGTTTTTTTACGCCACAATATATGCAAACTAGTATGATAACAAGTTCATTATGCATGTAAATTCGATTCTGTTTTAAAAAACCGCAGTTTTGAATATGCTTTTCAAGCGTGAGAACAACACTTCTAAAATCGGTTTTTCTCGAAAGGTGATTTCAGTGAGTGCTATAGCAGAATATACATTTCTTCAGCAGAGAAAATAAATATAAAATATAACCATTTATGTGTGGGCGGCATTTTGTTTCATTGCAAACTCCCTCTGGTTTGACTGCAGCTGCATGTTGTAAATTATTTTCTCGTGTTGAATGCTAGGTATCAGTTTTAGTGAGGAAACCGCCGGCGTAAGTTAATTAACATAGCAACAGTGTCTTATCCCTTTGTCGGTGGGCGGCTTTTTACATTTGAATTCTGCTGTAGATCAACTTACAGTTTCAGGTGAGGTCTCACAGCAACGGTGGTGGTTTGGTGTCGCTTTGTCGCTCGTTTACTACTCTGTCCGTCGCAAAGAAAAACAAAGAGGAATAGAAAGTGAATTGTTCCTGTCACAAACAGTCACGATTTGTTTGGAAATTTCTGTCGATTGTCGGTGTTTTGGGAGAAGACTGTCGCCTGTTTTTGGAGCCATGTCGCTCGTCCCTTCTACCCACTGGAAGGCCTCAGCAACGCTTTTCTAATCTCACTTGATATCGGTCAATGGCAGTCATCGGAGCAAACCGCGCGCTACCTTAAATTCGTGCTCGTCGGTTGGAAGTAAACACAGCGGCATGGCAATTCCTAATAAGTTTCTATCAGTGGATGGTAGTTTTTAGTAAAAATCAGCCCACTTTACATCCAATCAGAAAACCAGCAATAGTGTACATACTTTCGCTTCATACTTGCGCCTGTCAACTTCCCTCAACGAATTTCACACTCATACGAGAAGGCTTTCAGGTCATAATTTTGTCCGTTTGATCATCCAATTTGTTTGTCAAAGTAGACTTCGGTAATCCACAGATGATCATGTAGGTTTTTCGCCATCAAATTAATGAGATGAAAATTACGCTTGAAGAACCAAAACCAACAAAACCGTATTACAGTAGCGATCTTCGCGAAGTGCTAATACTGAACGCAAAAGTGCCGCCTCTTCCGTGCTCGGATGCGGGGCAACCTTCCCGAAGTCATTTATCAGCGATCTTTACGGAAAAGCTGCTAAAATGAGAAGCCGATCATGAAATAAATATATTACATGACATCTATAAGCCATGACCTCTAGTCAATCTTAAAGAGTATTTATTAAGACTTGCGCACAGCCCTTGAAAACTGCGTCGACACTGACTAGAACACATTTGCCTGTGTTCTACCAAACCGGTGAATTCGTTAACCACTAAATGAATGCAGGAGCCATCACCTGATGATGTAAAAACTAAAACAGCATCAACCATCGTTCTTTTGAAAGAATTTCCTTAAACAACAAAACTGTTTACCTTAAATGACATAACATTTTCTTGTCAGCTTTCCGACTCTCTTCTGTTTTGTCAGTGGTTATAATGATCCTCCTCTGTATTTTGTTATGAATATTACCCGGCCACGAAACAGACGACAAACCGTGCATATATATGGTCCTGTAATGAGATCAGAACATAATGCTCACATCACCTCGAGGCAGGGGATCTATAAAAAACATTTTGGACAAGGGAATCGTTTAATATTTCGAAAATTTGTATTGAAGAGCGTCTTGAGTACGTCATTCCCTTTGCCTTTACAGCTGTGTTTCTGAATGTTAAGCACATGCTGGTTTGTTGAATCTGTCACCTGCAAAAGAGCTGCTTGTCATTTCATAGGACCGCATTGCGTACAGACATTAAATTCCCTAAGACAGGTGTTGTCAAGAAAAAAACTTCTCTTGGTGTTGTCTGGCACTTGGAATAAGTCACTTCTAAGTTAAAGCTCTAAGACGATTTCTTAACTTTTACCTAACGGCAAGTGAACGATAGGTCTTTTTTTAACAAGACACTGGAGCTAAAGCCGCGTGCAGTGCAGTATTGGAGTGTTGTAGGGTGACCGAACGCTCAGTATCGCAAATTGTCTTGACGCCATCTTGGATTTTGCAAGAAGAAAAAAAAAAAAAGGAAGAACGAATCGTCTCGCCTTGTGTCAAAATGATAGAAAGCGGGGTTAAACATTAGCCTCCCACGAAGTCGTTTTTAGGGGACTCGTATTTCACCCCCTCCCTCCTTCCGCCGCCCCTTTCCCTCCGCCAGTCCTCCACTCGCTTCGCTCGCCGACTTTTTTCGCCACGTTCCTTCTTTTCGCTGCTTAACCCCACTGCGGAGCCTGGTCCCAGGCTAATTTAGACGCGACCAAATTAGAAATCTGAAGCATTTATCAGTCTATCAAACATACAGTAAACCGACGTGAAATAATCACACAAAACAAAGCTCGATCTCTCATTGGCCCACGCAGCGATCCCAAAACGTTCTGGGGAAGCGATCAGAAGTTATCAAACACCGATGGCATAGACTGCGCCAACTAGTAGTTTTTTCGGACGGAAATATTATGCAGCTTATTACCTAGTACCTCGTTCGATCCACTGCGCGCTATGGTCTACCGATGGCAAAGTTTCCTTCCTCCAAATCACTCAGACTAACCCGAAGATACGCCAATACTTCTTAAATAACTGACTTGGCCCTTCATCAAATTCAAGAGAAGTGACACAACAGCTACAACATGACCAGCGGCGAGGAAATCGAAGATTGCATGATACTGAAATAAGCGACTTTCCGTAACTTGTCGGCAGATTGACGGAAATATTATCGCTATTTCTCCTCACAAATTCTTAAATTGAAGTCAATTGATATGCATTTAAACAGGAAATTTTAAACGTAGAGCACACGGCGATCAAAGCTTGCTCAAGCTCTGTCTCCACAATGTTGAACTATCCCGCGAAACGCGTCCTGAGGTCAAGGTCAACCTTCCAGAATTTAGTAGGTAAAATGGATTGGCTAAGCGGCGGGAAAGGAATGTTGGCGTCAGGTAAGCAGGCGTTAGTGGGGAGGAGGTGAAATACCAGTCCCCTAAAAACGACTACTTGGGAGGCTAGGTTTACCATATGCTATATTAAATTCTTTAATAATTCGAGCGTGGCTTCTCTTTTCTTAATTTTTAAGAACGTCAGAGACTTGTAACACATCTGTCGGCTTTTAAAATTTCTACACACCAGTCGGCCACTCCTGTCACGAGTGATGTGATGATAATTAGCGTAAGCCACAGTTGTTTCAAAGATCTGTGAGCCATGACAAGTAGTTTATTTTTTGCTATCCCACTCAATCATTGACAATTTATAGGATCACCGTCGATGAAATAGTGTCTTTCTCGCTCTCCCACCAAGAAATGTCGAAAATTTGTCATCAAAATATATGAAGAATTCTTCGCTGGGCACTATCGCTATCGAAGCATTGAACGGCTTATAGTACTTTGCGAAACGAAACGAAACGAAACGAAACGAAGTGGTAGTTTGCGAAATGGTACTTTACGAAATAGTACTTTGCGAAATGGTACTTTTCCAAATGGTACTTTACGAAATGGTACTTTGCGAAACGGTACTTTGAATGCGCGATAAAATAGGGAAAATACGTTCGCTTGTGTTTTTAGTGTTTCAGCATGGAATTTATCAACGGGAATGTCTATAATGTGATGGAAAATTGAAAAATAGAACGTAAAAAGTCTCAGTGCCCTACATAATCCAGAAGAAGATACGTTTACTTTCCTTGAAGCGATAGATGCATGTTTACTTAAAGAAAGACGCTTGACTTGAGCTTTATCTGAGGGGATTTCATATCCATCGATCAGATGTTTGTGCCTTTTGTAACACACAAGCTCACTAATTTGTGTTTTCTCCTCATTTTTCTTTTTTCTTTTATTTTGCTCTTGTATTACTATGAAATCGTTACAGATAATAAATGTTGTTCCTGTTGTCGAAGAATATTTTGTAACATTTTAAATGATATATTCAAGTTCACTTTATTGTATAGGCCCGGTTCATACGTCGCATTTCTGCCGTGTCGAATTCAATTAAACTAATCAAATTCGACAGAAATTCGACGTCTGAATCAGTTGCCGAATTACTGCGTCGTGTCGCATTATCCGGCAGAAAAATGGCACCGATTCAAACGTCGAATTTCTGCCGTGTTGAATCTAATACATAGATTTACATACCACCGGGTTCTAAGGTAGGAACGGTAAACTTTTGTTGCATTTTCTCGAGACATAAGAAGCACAGTCAGAAGTATAATGTGTAGTATGAATTAAGTGCGGTACAAGTGCGACGTATAAATCAACAGTCGCATTTCTGCCGCACTTAATTGAATGGAATTCGACACGGCAGAAATGCGACGAATGAACCGGGCCTAAGACGTTCTATTAATCAACGGGAAAAAACTCGGTCCGTAACTTACAGTACGGACCTTGAACTCGGTTAGTAAGAGGTATATCTCTCACTTAGTACGCGCGCTGTGATTGGTCAATTTTGCGGGTCGTATTCTACAGTACGGCACGCTTGACTTCAACAACGTTTCTTTCCCGCGCGCCGGATTAATCTCAGAGATATAATAAATATCTTACGAACCTCGTTTTCTCGGTCCGTATTGTAAGTTACGGATCCTCGTTTTTTCCCATTAATTCATGGCCCGCGCGCTTCGCGCTTGGGCCATAAATCAACAGGAAAAAACTCGGTCCGTAACTTACAGTACGGACCTTGAACTCGGTTAGCAAGAGGTATATATAAATAATAAAATAATAAAAAAAGAAATACAACTTAAATAGCGGCTAAAGCTAAAGGGATTTAAATACCTCTTACTAACCGAGTTCGAGGTCCGTACTGTAAGTTACGGACCGAGTTTTTTCCCGTTGATTTATGGCCCGAGCGCGAAGCGCGCAGGCCATAAATTAATGAGAATAAAAATAAGGATCCGTAACTTACAGTACGGACCGAAAAAACGAGGATAGTAAGATATTTATTATATCTCTGAGGTTAATCCGGCCTGCGGGAAAGAAAACTAGTTGAAGTCAAGCGGGTCGTACTGTAGAAAACGGCCCGCAAATTGACCAATCACAGCGCGTGTACTAAGTGACAGATATAATAAAGTACAGCTTGTTGCAGGGGCGCACCTGTACGTACGGTACGCAAGTGCGTACCTTAAAAAGTCGAAAATAATAATAAAAAAAATAACTAAAAGAACATAAAAACAAAAAAACAAAATGAATTTAAAAAAAAGCAAATACCTAAAAAAATTTTTTGAGTAAATAACACAATTTTCTCAGTTCTATTCATTTAACTTTACTTGTTTCTTTAAAATGATGTTGATAAAACAACAGACGGTATTTTTCAACACCAAATGTCGGTTTCCAGAGAGGAGCGGCGTAACTCATTGGTGAACCGAATGGTCCAGACAAGGTGGGAAAAAAGCGATCAGAAAGCAAGCGGGATGGTAAAGAGTGAACGCGTTGTGGTTGGATCGGCTGTCTTCACTCGGCTAGGTTTTCCATGGCCAAAAATGACAGCTGAACGAAGAAACTGAAGCAAAGCTTTGAAGCAAAGCTTAAGATGGAGCGTTATCGGTCAGATGCGAAGGTAGTCCTCGTTGTCCGTGATGCACATAAGGAAATCGACTTTAACGAGGTCTTTTCTGAGTTTATTGGAAAGAAAGACAGAAGATTAGCTCTGTGCCTGTAACGGAAAACCAGTTACAACTACTTCTATGAAGCTATGGGCAGTTATATTTTGCATAGCCTCAGCACTTCGGTTTATTGTAAGTTCTTGTGGATAGAGACAAGTACACATTGACTGATGACATATATTACATCAGCGCTAAGATAAGCGATAAGCTTTGGTGTGCATGCTTCTTGCTTGGGTTAGCTTCTTGTTTCTTAAGCGTTTTATGAGGCACAAAGTTGCATAGAAAAGTAAAACAAGCCCCTGTTCAACCTGAACTCAATTGCTTATTATGAAATCAAATGAATTCAACACAGATCTGATAGATTTGCAAATATAAATTCGAAAGCGCATCGATAAATGTCGATCGTCGTAGCATATTCTTTCGTTTTGACTCAAGAGTTTACTTAAATTTACAACTATTTAATCACTTTGATTTGCCCCTGAGAGTGCTGGAAATCGCATTTCAAAATATCCCGGGGGAGCATGCCCCCGGACCCCCAAGAAACTGCTACTGGTTCAATTAATGATAAGCAAGCAAAGCACAGTCAATAAAGTCAAAAAAGCAACACAAAGTTTCACGACCGACTTAAGTAATATTCCATATGCAAGCAAAAACGCATACGCTTACTTGTAACATAACCTCGGCACGCTGATGGTAAACTGAAAATTTAATGAAGGCACGTGAAAAACATTGGAGACTGGTGGGGTGGGGGGAGGGGGAGAAGGCGATTTCGAAAATTGTGCGTACCTGTGGGAAAATCCTGGCTACGCCCAGGTCCGCCCCTGCTGTTGTGTTATACGAAATGTTGTAATCACCGTCGCTTCGTCGGCACTTCAACAACAACAACAACAACAAAAATGTCAAAACAAGATTGATTTCTCGGTGGCCTGATAAACGTAAAGATAACATATCTGCGCTGAAGAAAATTTACTGGGTTCTTATCCTGTAACAGGCGCTGTATAACGCTTCTTTGGACAGGATACAAATTTTTCAGAATTTCGCCGTTCACATTTTAATGACGAATTTCCGGTCGCTCGATAAAGACGAAGTGACGCGCACTTTTCCCTATGTTATCGCGCATTGTTACCTGACGATTTCATAGTAATACAAGAACAACATTAAAGAAGAGAGCAATTTTAGAATACCCGGCCACCCTAACCCTTTACTTTTAAAAAGCACGGTCAGCGGTCTGAAGTCGTTTGTTTTCAAATTAGGCAAGTGTGGATTTAAGTGTTACCGCGGTCCGCGATTCAGAGGTCGAATTTATATTAGTTCTCTAATCAGTTGTTACCGCGGTCCGTAGTCCGTGGTCGTTGGTTTGAATTTAGCTGAGTGTTCAAATCAGTTGCTACCGCGGTCCGTAGTCCCATTGTCGTTGGTTTGAATTTAGCTAAGTGTTCAAATCAGTTGCTACCGCGGTCCGTAGTCCCGTAGTCGTTGGTTTGAATGTGTTCAAATCAGTTGCTAGCGCGGTCCGTAGTCCCGAAGTCTTTGGTTTGAATTTAGCTAAGTGTTACGCTTAAAGAACGAGATATACACATATTAGTCTTCTCAAGGTTGTACGAGGTTACGCCGGTACGCAATGAAGTTCACTGCGTAGCCGCTTCAAACTTAACCTTGAAGTGGCCTGGTGTATTGACATTCGTATGATTAAAAATTACGGTGTATCGAAGATGTAAATTTGCAATGGACCTGCAGGATACTTTTGGCTATTTGGGCTGTATTGACCTGAAGAAAACATTAGCTTTTTGTATGTTTGATTTTGAAATTCCTTTTTGCTTTTGGCTTTTATAGAGGGAAGAACGCGGTTCGCTTGAGAGCACATTTGCCTCTTGTCGTTTCGTGTGCTATTCTTATTCTTGGTTTTCAGTCACGCAAGTAAAAAAATAAAATCATCAACCATTCGATAGATAAAGTCAAGAAATTGAGATATTGTAGAATAGTAATAAATAAACAACATGCTAGAGTCTCAGGGCTGTACGGGAACTCGAGTTATTCCTCAAAATCTACCACTCAAAATTATAGAGTTTAGTATGGACACACCATGTTAGTGTCCCATGTTAGTGTCCCTCTGAGGGGCACAAATATGGCGGCCGGAAACGAGTGAAAACATCTCGAATTTACTTTTGCTATCTCAAAGGCTTTCTTCTCTGTTTTGAGTTTGCAAATATTCACATAGACGCTTCTCTTATCATGTTGGCTTTTCAGACCTAAAAAAACACACGGGGAATCGATGTTTTCATGTACGTGACATGCTTGTGAGCAGACATGTTTATGTCACACACTGTAATAAAATCTAAAATTCAAATTGCTCTATTTTCAAAACAAAGCAAGCTACCAAGCTGAAAACAAGCAAGCAGATACATTTCTAAAACGTCTTTTACGTGATGAAGTCTGTTTAATTTTGAATTTTAGTTTTTTATGACATCATGTGAAAACCAAGAATATGAAGGGAGATGCGGCCTATCGCGGACTGCGGACCGCGGTAGCAAAAACTAATTCGGCGTTATCGACTGAGGACCACGGTAGCGGGTATTCTAAAGAAGAAAGGAAAATGAGGGAAAAACACAAATTAGCGAGCTTGCGTGTTACAAAAGGTACAAACATCTGATTGTGGAGTGAACTGATTCATTCTGTATCGAAGGAGATGAAATCCCGAGAGAGAAAGCAAACGTCACGCGTCTTTCACTAAATAAATATGCATCGTTTGCTTCCGGCGACAAAGAAGGAAAGTAAAACATATATTCTGCTGGATTATATAGGGGCACTGAGATTTTACGCGTTCTATTTTTTCAATTTTCCATTTAACAATTAGATTATGAGCTCGAGATTTCTATCGCGTGATAGCTGATGAGGGCGCAGCCCGAATCAGCTATCGCGCATAGAAATCGAGAGCGAATAATCTAATTGTTTTAGTATAAATCTACTAGACGTTCAAAACTAAACAAGTAAATTATCTAAATCCTCCTCGCATACACTTCGAAAACGCGAAGAAGCAGCCGCCATTTTGTTGACAACGCTACTCACTATCTATCACAGAATAGATAGCGAGTAGCGTAGCCAATCAGAGAACGGCATTCGTGATAGAACGCTAGTAGATTTATACTAATACATTATAGAAATTCCCGTTGATAAATTCCATGCTGAAAACACTAAAAACACAAACGAACGTATTTTCCCCTATATAATCGCGCATTCAAAGGACTATTTCGCAAAGTGCCATAAGTACCATTTCGCAAAGTGCCATTTCGCAAAGTACCATTTCGCAAAGTACCATTGATTTCCACTATTTAAGCTGTGGAGTGACCCTTAAAACTTGCTCTCTTGATTTACAGTTTTAAAAAGCTGTGTTTTTCTTCTGAGAACGGCCCACTGTTATCTTGAACCGACTCACTGAAATACACGACAGTAATTTTGACCATGTGCTAAAATGGCCAGGTTACCCAGGGAGTTTACACCAAAATTTACCCCTTTTCAAGAGACAGCTATAAGTCGTTCATTGCGCTTGCGCGCATTCACGACTTAAAAAAGGTATCAAATTCGTAAATTATGTTCTAGGAAGACGTGTAATCACTCACACAGACGTGAAAGGAATGAAAAAAAAAAAGAGACATGATCAGCTATATCAATTCAACATCATTAAAAACAGTTGCAACAATTACGAATAAATATTCTTAATTTAAAAACTGAAATAAAAGAACTATAAATGCATTGTATTTACGCTGAATCTGTCAGGCTATGTTCTTCCGGAGGCTAGGTCATTTTCTTTGCAACTGGATACCATTTCCAATTAAATACTGGAGTGGTTTCCAGTATTCTGAAGCAAGAGAGATAAGCTAAACCAAAACCTTCCACTTTAAAATTATATTTGGCGAGTAAGAGTGAAAAAGAAATGGTCACGTTTCACTTCTCTGAAGTTCGAAGAAAAGAATCACAAGCGTTTGATGCTGGCAAAGTTGTTTCCAGTAGGGTCAAAGATAACGTCGCCGGGTCAAAAATGCCCCTCCATGGGCATGTAAAATGGTGTTGCACAAGCACTAGAAAAAGGATGCGGAGAGTTTATGAGCGTGCGAGAAGGAACTTTCAAACATACAGGGCATTTAGCTTCGCGAATATACCAGCATAAATTGTGCCCGGGAGTACAGAAAGAAACGTTGGCTTCAAAAAATTTTGTAAGGCGTTATTTACATGGACAGCCAGTCATGGGATTATATGAGAAAGAAAACAGCTAAGCAGAATGATTCTAGACTCGAAGATTCATGATCTGCGGATGAAATGACTTGAGACATGATTTCTCGAGTTTTGCTTTAGCGTTCTGAGTACGTACTGGGTGTAGGTACTTGGGATGGAAACCACAAGTGAATGGAAGGATGTCAATAGGGGCTGTCCGCAAGGGTCTACATTTGGCCCTTTGTTGTCGAACATTTTTCAGAACGACTTAACATTTAATGTTTGTAACTGTCCATTATCGTTGTATGCTGATGACCATCAACTCTACGCTATGGGACGACGGATCCAAGATGTGGAAAGGACGCTAAATGATGAGGGTAACAATGACTCAAACTGGTACTTAATAAATGCACTCCAGGGTAATTTTTCTAAATACCAAGCGGTGCGATTCGGACTCAAATCCACGGATAGAGATATTGATATTGTCATCACGACAGAGATATTATATTGTCATCACGGATACATCTGTGGAAAGCTATCCGGTATTAGAACTACTGGGGGTATCCATAGAAGGCCAAATGAATTTCAAAGAACATGTGGGCGAGGCTACGAAAAAGGCATCAAAACAAGTTGGAGTTCTACTACGCTTGCGTAATATCCTACCACAGTCGGCTAAACTCTAGCCTCCTTCGCAGCCGTTGTTTCTGTTTCTGTTTCTGGAGTGGTTTCCAGTATTCTGAAGCAAGAGAGATTAGCTAAACTAAAACCTTCCACTTTAAAATTATATTTGGCGAGTAAGAGTGAAAAAGAAATGGTCACGTTTCACTTCTCCGAAGTTCGAAGAAAAGAATCACAAGCGTTTGCTGCTGGCAAAGTTGTTTCCAGTAGGGTCAAAGATAACGTCGCCGGGTCAAAAATGCCCCTCCATGGGCATGTAAAATGGTGTTGCACAAGCACTAGAAAAAGGATGCGGAGAGTTTATGAGCGTGCGAGAAGGAACTTTCAAACATACAGGGCATTTAGCTTCGCGAATATACCAGCATAAATTGTGCCCGGGAGTACAGAAAGAAACGTTGGCTTCAAAAAATTTTGTAAGGCGTTATTTACATGGACAGCCAGTCATGGGATTATATGAGAAAGAAAACAGCTAAGCAGATTCTAGACTCGAAGATTCATGATCTGCGGATGAAATGACTTGAGACATGATTTCTCGAGTTTTGCTTTAGCGTTCTGAGTACGTACTGGGTGTAGGTACTTGGGATGGAAACCACAAGTGAATGGAAGGATGTCAATAGGGGCTGTCCGCAAGGGTCTACATTTGGCCCTTTGTTGTCGAACATTTTTCAGAACGACTTAACATTTAATGTTTGTAACTGTCCATTATCGTTGTATGCTGATGACCATCAACTCTACGCTATGGGACGACGGATCCAAGATGTGGAAAGGACGCTAAATGATGAGGGTGACAATGACTCAAACTGGTACTTAATAAATGCACTCCAGGGTAATTTTTCTAAATACCAAGCGGTGCGATTCGGACTCAAATCCACGGATAGAGATATTGATATTGTCATCACGACAGAGATATTATATTGTCATCACGGATACATCTGTGGAAAGCTATCCGGTATTAGAACTACTGGGGGTATCCATAGATGGCCAAATGAATTTCAAAGAACATGTGGGCGAGGCTACGAAAAAGGCATCAAAACAAGTTGGAGTTCTACTACGCTTGCGTAATATCCTACCACAGTCGGCTAAACTCTAGCCTCCTTCGCAGCCGTTGTTTCTGTTGGTCCTTTTCTCCCTCCCCACCAACGTCTGCTGAACCGAGCCGAACATTCCATTCCATTGTTTGAGTATCCAATCAGGAGAGGAAATAGAACTGACACAAACAACGGTCGCAAAGAGGCCACGGGAACTTAGCCACCGAAATTTAAAAGCCACGATGTGATTGGTCAGTTCCTGGAATGGAATATCCAGCTCGGTTCAGCAGACGTTGGTGGGGAAGGAGAATAGGACCGACACAAACAACGGCTGCGAAGGAGGCTAGCTAAACTCCAGATTTATATAACCGCTATATTACCACTATTAACATACTGTCATGTTGTCTGGCATTTCTGTGCAGCATCAGATGCACACAAATTGGAGCGTGTACAAGAAAAAGCACTACGAGCTGCCTACCGAGGTAAAACGGCAACATATGACACTCTTTTAAAAATGGCCAATCTTCCAACGTTACGCAGTCGTCGGCTCCAGGATGTGGCTATACTCATGTACAAGGTGAAACATCACCTGTGTCCAAAGTATATTAGTGACCTTTTTAGCCTGAATTCATCTAGTTATGCTCTGAGGAATGCTAATTTTATGGTACCGAGATTTAACACTGTGGATTTCGGTAAACACAGCATTAGATATTTAGGACCCGTTCTCTGGTCAAAACTGAGTAAGGACGTCAGAAGATCAGATACCCTACTAGTTTTTAAAAATAGAGTTAGACTAATGGATCTCAATAATTTAATTAACGAACACTGCAGTTCGTGTATGCTCTGTGACAGTTGACACATTTATTTTGATAATTTTTCCTTTTTTATTTTATGTCTTATTATAGCTTAAATTACTGT
>JAEMWC010000231.1:725000-740000 GCA_016490735.1 Pachyseris speciosa | reverse complement strand
TTTCGTAAATTGATATTTCAGTTTCTCCAGACGTTTTATCGCTGCTTACCCTCTGACGACGTATCCGTTCCTTAACATGGCAAGAAATGAGGGACATGAGGGGGCGGAGTCACTTCAGAGCAGTCTAGAGAGCTGTCAATTACTTTCTTCCTTTGGCGAGATGCTTTTGGATGATCGTTGCTATAGAAATTCGCAGGCGGTTCAAAATTAAAGAAAAAAGAGATGGCGGCCCTGTCAAGTACTGATCTACGGTTGTCTGCAACAGCGAAGAAATAAAGATAATAAAGAAAGTTTGTTATCTGGAAAATGTCCACTAATAAATAAATAGACTTTTGGCTGTCTAGGTGAAATATCTTGGCTTATGAAAGTGTACTGTACTTCGAACGATCACGGCGAATTGATAATTTGATTTCCTCCTGTTTAATCTTCCCGCTATCTCGCCGCAAGGATTTGTTGTCATTCTCAGTCTTTTACCGAGGATTTCTATCCGTAAAAAGCCTGGGAAAGAGAAGAATGATATAACAAAATGGCCGGCAGTACTTCGAACTTGCGAAACGTTCACAGCACTCACTGCGGCGCTTCTATGAAGACTTACCTTCATCCAAGTAGACTTGAAAAAAGTCCATCTTCAATGCTGATTACCGTGGTGGACCGAAACTGTGATAGAAAAACAGTCCGGCCATGGACGTGAACTACATTGTTTTGGAACAATATTTCTGATTGATACCAGGGAATTCGTTCCCGTACGGGCTTGCAAAGTTAGATTTTTCGAAGGCGATTCCGGCGGCTGGAAAAGGCTTTCCGCCATACTTTTCTTACCAAAGAAGAAAGCTTAACTTCAAAGTTCAAAACCGTGGCGGATAAAGCTGGAAAGTGACTAATTATTGTGTCAAAGAACGACTATCGATGTCACGAAACAGGATCAGATTGATACTAGTGGAAAAGTCAAAAGCTTAGAGAGGTATGTCAAGAAATTTAATTTTCATCACTCAAGTCTATTTATGCCCGCCATGTTTTTAGCGTGATTTTTCTAAGTGTCGCTACGAACTGCGCACGCGTGTCCCTCATTTCTTGCCATGAAAGGAACAGTTAAGTGGCAATAAAACTCTTTCACAATATTAAACTTGTGTTATAATAGATAAAATAGGTACTGCATGTTAACCTACCTGTAAACCTTATTGTGGCATATGCATCAAATAATTTTCTCTCAGACCTAATATCTTTGGATTTTTTCCAGACGTTGTTGAGCTGATTGGAAGCTTTATTTGCAAACTGATAAGAACGAAAATTAATCGAAAAATTAAGAATGTCGTTATTATTGTTATTTTCTTAATAATTTGTCTCCCACTCTCATATGTCAAAGGACAGGCGGCAGAAATGCTGCCGTGATTCATCTCCAATCGTTTATTAACTTTGAAGGCTACACTGGTACAGTATAGTTGTCATATATCAGCTTCAAATGCTGAGGTTACAGTATCACGGGAATTACTGATCCTTCGTGATATTCAGTTGATCATGACCATAGCCTGCGAGAGCATCCTGTTTTTTCGGCACAAGTTTCACCCGCGCCGAGAAATACTTTTGGGGCGGAGAGAAGCGACAACCGGAAATACGTTTGCGTTCGCAGGCTGGTTGACCATAGATCAGTTAAAATAAACTAATGTTCAGTGACTTTTTCATTCATGAATTGCTTCTCGATCACCAGTGAGATAAAATGAAGTTAATTTTAACAGAAAAATGAGCTACAATAAGTCTTACCAATTTCATCTAAGATGCAAGGGAAGAACTTGAAATCGTCGGCCGACATTTTTAAGTTTCATCTTGGCTATGCGTAACTAAAAACGCTTAAGAATGGTTTCCGTGAGCTAAAATACCCGTTTTGAAGAAAAGATTCGTTTGCCATCGTTTGCTTTCCAAACTTTTACTAACAATCCATGACACTTCCTCTTTAAGCCGGCAAAAGTCGTCTTCCTTTCATTTTAGTCATTACAACTTAAATTACAAGTGCTAAGAGTTTGGCACCTACCTCTCATTTATGAAACATGAAACGTCAACTTTAAAGCAAATTCACCTTACAGTGCATCGTGCGATTTCAATGGTTGACCAAGAAGAACATTTGAGAGACAGACTCCTTTTCAAGGCTCTTAAGTAAAGTGGATTTTGACAGCCCATAATGATAAACAGTTGCAACGTTGAAGTAAATTTACATACATTTCAACAACTTAGCAAAAATGCGATTAAAAGTCGACAAGAATACATCTGGATAATTTGTGGAACGATAACGAGGTGTAGTGTAAATGGGAGGAATTTTCAGTTTTGCTTGGGGTCAGCACAGATGCAGATTGCAGATGTTATAGCTTTTACATTTTATTCATTTTTCTTATGATGGACGCGTCCAGTATTGTTTTCGGTCCAAAGTTCCCACCCCTTGTCCACCCTCCCCTCCCTCCACCCAGTCAAGGGAATGTTTTCCTCCCAGTTTAATGGCGGAGCAAAAGCGCCACTCCAAACTCCTACATGTTTGTCAATAAGACGCTACACTCCTGTCAATAAACAGAAGGCGTTATCATTTTGATAGTGCTACTGTAAAGCAAACACATCAAAGCAACAGGCACATGCACCCAACGACAGGTTTCGGTAGACATCTGTTCGGTGAAGGGTAGTTCGCCTTAGGCTTTTGGCGCCGATTAAAGAGCGCACTCGGATTTTCGTAACTGAAACGTGGCCTAGAAGATTCGCAGTGGGGAAATCATAGCCCATCGAGGTTTTCGCAAAGGTCGTATTTGCTGTTTTTGGCTGTCAAAAACGTCAGCTAGCATTTTCGGAAAGAAAATAGTTCCTTTGAAAGTTCGTGGAAAGTTCATTTCAGCTAGCTTTTTCAGTCTCAAAAGACGATTTTGTTCCCTAACATTTTCGGGCGATTTAAATTTCAACTAAGGAATCAGAATGGATCAAATTCTTCTAGCTAACGAAAACATCACTTTAAACATACTTCAAACACCATAACGGGTACGTAAAAATGCCTTTCTATAGCTTTTGGTTGATTTGGCTCGCTCGGTGCCCTTGAAGCAAAACGAGGCAAACGAAAATACATGAAAATGACCTAGTAAATGAATGGTTTCACCCGGATCGAGGCTTTTTCAATTCGGATTCGGAGCAATTACTATTACAAAAGCCACTCCTTCGTCTTCCGTAGTTTCGTGAATTTTTGATTGCTACTTACGTTACTTCTGGCTTCTGTAAGCCGCATACATACAAAATTGGATTTTGTGGAATGCCTTCAAAAGAGCAGCAACGACCGTGGAACGAAACTATTACCGCGCGCAGTAACTTACGTGCAAATAGTTTCTGGCCGGGGTTCTAGGAATACAAAGGCAATAAAACTGAGAATTGGCATCACTCACCACTATGCTGAGAGAAACTTTGCCTTTGGAAGTTAGTTCACGTACAACTGATCTCGGCAACACTTGTTTTTGGTCCGATTTCCGCGATAGAAATTTGATATAAATTAATCAGTTTGCCCAAATTGGTACTGCGCAGCGTAGTCGCGCCAAACGAAATTCAATTCCTACGCGAATTCTGAATTAATTAACGAAATGCAAACTAAATACGTTGTGGGGATCTTAAATTACACCTTATGCCATATTGTGTTAATAACCATTATGCCAAAGTTCCAAAGATAAAATCGACAATGACAATGCACGGCAGCCTTTCACATTCTCCAAGTCAATCGAGAACATATGCATCAAGAATCAAGAGAAATCGAGAGTTCGAGAAACAATTTAGCCAGTAGTAAATGACTGCACGATGAATTCGAGAGAATTAAATCTCTTTCCGAGATAACGAAAGTATTGAGGTTGTGGGAGTCCACTGTTGAAAAAGTGTCATAAAACCTTTTAAGAGGTCTTTTGTATGATTATATTTCTCATTCCCTTGAATCTTTAAAGAAAAAAAAAGTGTTGTTTTGAATGAAATAATGAATATCGCACTTTAATAGGAAGCAATTTTCTGTTATCGGGTCGTTCACGGATTTTCGCAAAGGAAGTTTTTGTTCTTGATATATTCATTTAGTTGATGTGTGAAAAGAAAAAGAAACAAAACGAGTTAACGATACAGTATTCGCGACCTTTTGAATAGCAAAGTCTTGTGCCATTTTTACCCGGGTAATTACGCTATGCAGAGCATCTCTAACGCCGACATTTTCATACTCGCTGGTTTAAACGCTTTCTCTCATGACATAAGAATCATTACTTTTTCTAAAGGTTGATCCAGGCCATCTAATCATTAAGAAAGATCATTATAATCGCACATGCATAAATCATGCAAAAGTATCTCTCTGTGTTTCTCCATGTGACAGATTTTTTCCTCCTTATCTGTGTAGTTTCTTTTTTACGTAAGACATCGAATCCATAACTAATTCATGCATGCTTTAAAATGTATTCATGTGGCTGTTAAAGAAATGTAGTTACAGTGTGATTTGCAATTAACTCACTCTCGTCTTTAGGGCGCTCTGTTCAATTTTTATTTGCGCAATTCATGATGCCATTAACGCACTAATGCAGGATCTAAAGGCACATTAATAGTCAGTAGCTACGCACAATACATGCACGTTTTAACCTATGTGCGTCGCAATCCCAATCGAGACACGAAAAATGAAAATCAAATGAAGAATGATCCTCGCAGTTGTGAACGCAATTTATGCAATCGCGAAAAGAAGCCTGAAAAAAATTCAGGTCTTCAACGAGGTTCGAACCCGTGACCTCGCGATTACCGGTGCGATGCTCTAACCAACTGAGCTATGAAGCCACTGACGTTGGGAGCAGGTAAATTGTGGGTTCATATGTTCCCGTGAAAGAAATGAGTGTGGATGATATATGAAATGAATCATATATGAACTGCGGAAATGAAATCAAATGAAGAATGATCCTCGCAGTTGTGAACGCAATTTATGCAATTTCGAAAAGGAGCCTGAAAAAAATTCAGGACTTCAACGAGGTTCGAACCCGTGACCTCGCGATTCAGCTAAAGAATCCTAGCTAATGGAGCAATGCTCCATTGCTCAACGCCTTAAAAGGACCAAGCAAGAGTCTCAAAAGTACTTGGGGGCTCTGTGGTAAATTGACGAAAGAAAACAAAATTAACTACCCATTCGGTGGCAATTTGTCGAAAACCTTACTGGTGAATAAATAATATTACGCGACAGTGTACAAGGGTTGCGTCATTATACTAGCACTTTCGCAGAACACATGCACAGTTGACTGATTGGCATTTTCATCTTTGTGGATGATATATGAAATGAATCATATATGAACTGCTGAAATGAAATCAAATGAAGAATGATCCTCGCAGTTGTGAACGCAATATATGCAATTGCGAAAAGAAGCCTGAAAAAAATTCAGGACTTCAACGAGGTTCGAACCCGTGACCTCGCGATTAGCGGTGCGATGCTATGAACCCACAATTGACCTGCTCCCAGCTCAGTTGGCCTGGTTAGAGCATCGCACCTGTAATCGCGAGGTCACGGGTTCGAGCCTCGTTGAAGACCTGAATTTTTTTCAGGCTTCTTTTCGCAATTGCATAAATTGCGTTCACAACTGCGAGGATCATTCTTCATTTGATTTCATTTCAGCAGTTCATATATGATTCATTTCATATATCATCCACAAAGATGAAAATGCCAATCAGTCAACTGTGCATGTGTTCTGCGAAAGTGCTAGACAAGTATAATTACGCAACGCTTGTACACTGTCGCGTAATATTATTTATTCACCAGTTAAGGTTTTCGACAAATTGTCAACGAATGGATAGTTAATTTTGTTTTCTTTCGTCAATTTACCACAGAGCACCCAAGTACTTTTGAGACTCTTGCTTGGTCCTTTTAGGGCGTTGAGCAATGGAGCATTGCTCCATTAGCTAGGATTCTTTAGCTGAATCAAAGATAAAATTATGAATTAATGCGAAATCACGTTCGCCTGATACTTAGCCGACGAGGCCGTAGGCTGAGTTGGCTAAAATCAGGCGATATTCCTCAGGATTGAGCTGGATGTATTATTATTCAGCACATTAATGACAAAGCACAATGTTCGTGTTTATTGCAAAAGAAAATAATAGCCGGAAAATCGCCATTTTGTTTCCGCGACACACAAAAATTACGTAAATCGCAGGATATCTGTTGAGTACGCATGACGAATATTAAGCGCGCTATGTCCATATTTAACTTGGACATTGTCACAATGTGTTGAATAATAACATAAGATATAACTATTGGACTTTTAGGCTGTTCCCGTCTTGAATTAAATTATTTTATTCGCTTCTTTGTGGAAGTATTAAGCTGATTTTTGTATTTTTGTTTTGTTTTTGTTTTTGATTCTGAAGAAGAAGAAAAACAACAACAACAACAACAATAATAATAATAATAATAATAATATAAACTCACATTTGTTTATCATACTTACAACAGTTATTTACAACGATAAATAAATACTGCTAAAAGAAAAACAAATGTCAAACTCAAATATCGTAAAGGAATAATTCACATTGGATATCTCGTTTTATGCTATCTTAACACCAGTATAAGTAAAAGCTCCACGCCAATCCAACACGTTCGGACCTCCCTATCGACGAAGAACTCAGTTCTTAATTTTAAAAAAGGGAAAAACTAAAAGTTCCAGTATTAAAATTCGAGTCTATAGTAATAACAATAACAACAACGACGACCACGATGAAGTTGATGATGATGACGACGAGGACGATGACGATGACGATGACGTCGATGATGATGATGATGACGAAGACGACGAGGATAAAGATGATGATGATGATGATGATAAAGGTCAACAATAGCACATAACCAAACCATATCTCAGCAGATCTAATTTGCTTTTCGCTGTTCAGAAGTTATCAAAGAATAAGATATAGATTTAGCCAAGCCTAAAAGCGGAGCTCCACGATTATTATTTTTTTTTTTACTGGTATTGACCAACACCGCATGGCTTTCCTTGCGCCAATATTTTATGTTTAGGGACGGACTATTAGAAATAACCGGAGGGGAGGTAAAAAATTTGCGGTGCAAGAATTTTTTTTTAAGCACACTTGTCTGCAGGATTTTTTTTCTGAGGCACAAGCTTTGCACGAATCTTTTTTCCATCCCACATATTTCTTCCTTTGTAACTAATCTACGATTTACGTAAGATTTATAACATATGTAAGATTTACGTATGATTTACAAGAGAATCACGTATCATATACGATATATGATTTTCATATAACTTCAGAATCAGGTATTATAGTTTACCACTTAGTTCCTTTTTGTCGTGTCTGTTTTTTGGCACATGAGCTGCAGACATTTTGACGTCTTCTGTGATCTATTACCAAAAGGACCTGCTCAAGGCACAAAGGAATCTTACTTAATTTTCTAATTCAATAAACAGTTTAAAAAAAAATCGGCAAACTTGCCTTGTAGCTCGTTTCCCGTAGCAGATTGTAACTGTTACCCAATTTAGGCATTTTCCCAGTCACCAACGCCGCTCTTCTTTCCTTATTTTTCTTGATACTTGTAAACAGTTTCTCCAAATAGTTTCTTTCGCCGTGTTCACTCGCGTCTCATAATATACTGTTATTTATTGGTGGAAATTGACATTTCACAACTAAGCCACAATATCAATAGTTCGTAATAAAAAGCAGTAGCAATTCCATTGAACCAGTATATTTTGTTAGTTTGACTACTGTTACTATTTCATTTTAGAACCAAAATTACACTGTCAGTTATATATTCTTGGGAATTTTCATTACACAGTTGAGCAGGGACCGCGCAGTAAGTTTGCAAGTAGGGGACTCGCTCAGCGAATCCCCCAACTTCGAGTCCCCCACTTGCACACTTCGAGTCGAACGCGTTAGCGTGAGTCAACTAGGGGGATCAGGGGGCATGTTCCCCCGGAAAATTTTTAAATTAAAGTCCTCTGAAATGGCTGGAAATGCAGTTAAAATTAACATGGTATGACGAAACTTATACATTTTCAGCACCAAAAATGCGGTGTTTTAAAACATGAATAACCATTTCTTATATTACTTAATGTTCTATCAAAAATATTTTGAGAGTTTAATAATGGTATAATTATTTGTGATAGTAATATTTAACAATTATAGGTGAATAGTGTTGGATATTTACCGAGCTTCGAAGCGCCGAGGTAAATATCCACCACTTTCACAGACACAGACTGAGGTGAATTTGTTTTAGTATATACCACACAAGCTGAATAATTAGCGGACCAAAACATTACTTTATATGTGACATTATACCGACAAGCGGTCGGAAATTTTAAAATCTCGTGCTCCGGCTGCTCGGAGGTGAATAGTACTTGCCAATCACCTCCGAGTTAACCAATCAGAGCACGCGAAAAGCACTATTCACTTGTGTGGTATATACTAACAGTGGTAATGATGACTGTGTAAAAAGCAAGCCATTTATACTATTTATGTTTTGTTGTATGAAGAAATATCAAACAATTGTTTTCAAATAAAAGTACTGAAGGACAAATTAAAAATTTCAATTCTCTTTAGGAATTGTTTTATGTTACCTTTTCCCTCTTATCCCATAATTTTAATAACCGTAAGTGGTATACATCTCGCTTCCTGTGCAAGAATTTTATTTACGTATCACCGCTCGCAGGATTTTATTTTTTTCCTTGCAGGAATTTTTTTTGGGGAAATGTCACCCCCCCCCCCCCCCCCCCCCCGCCTCCACCCTCCGGTTATTTCTATTTCTATTTCTATTTTTTGTTTGTTCGAAAACAAGTTTAGTAATCAAAGAACGATCAAATATTTTCATCCAACATCGTTGGCGAGCATGTTTGAAGGTTTAGCCACCTCTCTTAATAGTGCATTAAATGGCTTTCCATGTTTTCATCCAAAATTTCGCATTACGAACAAATTTTTGATCGTTTAGCCACTCCAACAAAAAAATCTTGCACAAACGGTAAAAAGCAACCAAATGAACCACATAACGTCGAAAGTTTCAGCGATAATACGCAAAAATCAAGTTTTGGACTCACTTGGTCCGGTGTTTGGTCAAACATTGTTATGCGTTTTGCCACCAAACGTAAGTGTGACAAACACAATGTTAGATGAAAATGTTTGATCTTTTAGCCGGGGCTTAACAAACATATTTCGTAGTAAGTTAAGCTTAGACATAAGCTTAAATGCCGTAGAAAAGAGAAAAAGGAAAACAATCCTGATAGTTTGGATAGGTAATCGCACGGGGCCGAGTAAAATTAAGGATTAATATCACTTGTCAACCACCAAAGCGAGTAAATATAAGAGAAGTTAAAGATATTGTGCATCAAATGGGAACTCGGAAAAAAAATCCGAGCCCCAGATGGGATTTGAACCCACGACCCTCCGTGATCTAGTCGGATGCTCTAACCACTGAGCTACTGGAGACTCTGTGGTGAGCAAGGGTGAAATGTGGGTATTGACTAGAACTGCATCACGCAGAGTCTCCAGTAGCTCAGTGGTTAGAGCATCCGACTAGATCACGGAGGGTCGTGGGTTCAAATCCCATCTGGGGCTCGGATTTTTTTCCGAGTTCCCATTTGATGCACAATATCTTTAACTTCTCTAATATTACTTGTGTTTTCAGAAATTTGCTGAAATTGCCCTCGTCGCGCAAAACATAAGAAATACGTAATACTTTACGAGGACTCATTGCGATTACGTGTTAATAACATAAGAGCAAGCGTTTCTTTCAGTTCTTAACAACACAGACGTCGAAAAACATGTACAGTCAGCCTACTCGTTCGCTTGCAAGGAAAACAACAAACAAACAATTCGACTAGCTACTTCTTTGTGTCCAAAACGAGTAGATTGTTATTTATATCCAGTCGAGACAAAAATACAAGTTTTCTTCCTGAACAAAAGTAACAACGACTAAACCAAATGCTAAGCTTCAATTTATTTACGTTACCTGTGTTGTCGAGCTTTCAACCACTTGAAAATACGCATCGATCCACTTTAGTAAAAACACGCATCTACAAAAATAGCCGGGAAACCGTTCGTCCAAAGAAAGAACTTCTTCCACCAAGTTTGAGCTACTCGTTCCTCCCATTAATGCCGGTGAATTGTTAAGTGAACTTTCTTGGTGGTCTGCAAGATGCCGCGGTAAAGTGAACAAGCCCTTGAAGCGTTAATTCATTTTGTTTTTCAACCACACAATCCGGGCACCATACAAGTGGATCCAAAATTTAAGAATTTCCTGAGAAAAATATTTTCCTACTCCATTTTATCAGTTGAAAATTCACCTTCCGGAGTATCTCTAAGGAGTTCTTGATTTATATGCCTTTTACGCGACTTCGAAGGAGATGAAGTTGTTTTGTTCAAAAAAGAGGTTGTTTTGCTCAAAATGAACAAACCAACTGAATGTGAAATCTCGAGCCGCAGAAAGCACGCCAAAAATGAAGCCTCGTTTTGGTTAAGTTAACCTGACTTGAGCCTGCGATCCAATCGAAAACCATTACCTGGTCAGCGGTCAACTTCAAAAAGACAGCTGACCTCGATGAGCTTTTAGATTAAGCCCGCGATATGGTCACGCGATACTGGTCAGCGGAAACCTTGTTTTGACAGCTGTCAATTGGCCATGACACGGATGCCCAATGTCAAAGATGTACGCTGTAAACTAGGTTTTCAGCTAATCAGCTGGAGTATGGCCACCACGTTGGCCGCCATGTTGGATTATTATGGTTATTATTAGGATATTATTAATTATTGGGTGACGTCGTCGTCGTGCGCGCCCACGAGCAATACCGCTAGCCAATTTTACCATGATAAAAGCAGTTGACGGGTTTCTATAAGTATGGCGCTCCGCTCCGCTACAACTATGTATGAATGCTGTTCTTCCAAACAATACCTTGAGTCAAGGTGCTTTTTCCCTTAAAAAGGCACAAACTCAAACTGAAATGGTCACAGATCGATAATTTCAATGTTAAAAAAAATACATTAGCCATTGAGTATAATATTGTGTATTGGCCCTTGCTTTAGTTTTGTCCTGTGTTTGATTGATCGAAGACAATAAAAGCGAGCAAACATAATCTCCGTTACATCGTAGCTACATATTGAAAGATTTTTGATGAAATGTGAAATTGTAACTTCTCTGCAAATGATTTAGTCTGGGCGCATATATACGAAATGAAAGTCCGGTGGGCATTTTTTGCTGAAAGCTAGCCACTGCCTTAGATATGTTGAGAGAACCGTAAGGAACAGGAAAATACATGATGCCAGCTTTGCAACCTGCTTTCGGGCTTTTTAGCGGATGTTTTAAAAATCCCCCTTTAGATTACGCATGAAAACGAGGCTACTACATAAAACACACTCTAACTTCGTTTATTATGGACAAAATGTCAGCAAAATAGCAGGAGAAAAAAATCGATCTTACTGTCAATATCATGAACTCATATGTAACCACCATTTGTCACATGACTGGTCATGTGACTGAATGAGCATTGAAGTGAGGTTAGTTTACAAAAATAGCTTTTGACCTTTCGAGGTCTTTCGACAGTATTTTTACTGCTTCAAAAAACTTAAACAACATGAAAAATGTTAATTTTTAGTTCAATCTACTCCGCTCTTGCTGTTACGACAGGGTCACGTAAACTTAAACAGCATGAAAATGAGGCCAGAGTGTTGTTTTGGACATCAATACAGGAGAAGCAATATTCTCAACAAGGCTATCCTTAAGAATTGTAAAACATTTTGACAGTCTTACAGTCCACACTGTAGAGCACTGTAGAGACACTGTAGAGTAAGCAATTGGACTTCCTAATTCTCTTTCCTTTTTGATCAGAAGACATATTTTCTGAAAAAGATCTGCGTAACTGATTGGAACTAAAACATCCCAAAATTTATTTAAGAGAATTTAAATCTGCGGTACACGGGCATTACCCCTTGCTTTGGTAGATTTAAGGGGTAATGCCCGCTACCTTGTGGCCTTAGTGCCCTTTAGAGTGGCTTCAGCTTACTTGATCACATTAATTTGTGAAATATCCTTGTCACTCCAGCCACATCCCACAAGATTTACGTTTTCATTGCTTGTTTTATTGACATGTGGGTACTTGAGCCTGAGCATTAGCTATGCCATGCTGATGAGGCCTAACAAGGCCGAAACAGCTGTCCATGGCTGCTAATGCTTGGGCTCAATCTTTGCTTTGGTAGATTTTAGAGGTAATGCCCGCTACATTGTGGCCTTAGTGCCCTTTACAGTGGCTTCAGCTTACTTGATCACATTAATTTGTGAGGTATCAGGCCTTGTCACTCCAGCCACATCCCACAAGCTTTACGTTTTCGGTACCGGCTAGTAGCTGCTCAGAATTTGTAGACAGTAGAAAAATCTTACATCATTCCATTTTTATCATTACCATGATTGGCACGCATTTAAGAAAAATACCAACAAAGGACTGGGGCTTACCACAGTAGTGGTCAGCGGTATTTATAATCAAAATAGCAATCCGCCATGTTTGGTCCGTAAGTACTAAGAGAGTATCGTCGTCCGATAATTTTCTTATGGAAGAAGGAGGAGAGATAAAGAAGACACTTGACTACAGTCTGTTCATCATTTGTCAAACGAAAGTGAACAAGATCTGGTTGAAAACCCTGTATCACATGAAACTGTGTTAGATTTTATTGAAGAGCGAGTTAAATATGGAGATTGGCAGTATTCTGAGACGTGGAAAAGGTTGAGTGGCATTTCATGTAATCAACTTATCGTAAGTAAAGCCTCTTGGCACAGAACGTACTACCAAGACGTTGCTCATACAGGAAAGCTAAAGAGAATAAAGGAGAGATATGAAAGAGAGATGGCAGGTCACGATGAATCAAGGAGGAAAGTCAAATCAACTCACTCGTTCAAAAACAATGCCGTATGACAGGGATGTTTGCTTCTTTTGCGAGAAAGCTGCGGGATATCAAGATCCACTTCATTCTATCAGCACCATATCAAGAGATTATTCTTTGCGAGTGGCCATTGAGACAGCGGAAAATAACAGACTTCAGGTTAAATTGTCTTCTGCAATTGATTCCGAGGATGCAGTAGCAATTGACATCAAGTATCACAAAAAGTGCTGGGCACGTAATGTAACACGTGTGCTGCGAAAAGGGGCAGGCAACAAAAGTAATTCAGCCTGTTTAGGCAGTGCTGAAATAGCAACAGAGGTAGAGTTTTTAGACTTAACAAAGAAGATCTTGAAAGATGGGCAAGTTCCAACTATGGCAGAACTGGAAACAGCGTACGTTAACATTCTGAAATCAAACAATGCAACAAGTCCTCCGTGCAGCAGAAAAACATTGAAACGGCTAATATCTTCTCAAATACCTGAAGTAGAATTCCACAAGCCAAAGCGTCTGAATGAATCTGAAAGGCTGACCGTCAAGAAAACTAGAGATGCTGCTGTGCAATTATCTGAAGAGGTCAATCTGGAACGTTATGAAGAAATTAAGATCCTTTATGACGCCGCTGCAATTTTGCGAAAGTGTGTAAACAAAACCAAGAAAATGGTGTTCACCGGTTCTCTTGACAGTACATCAGACGAGAATTTACCAGAAGAACTTTATTGCTTTTTCAAATGGATTGTTCAAGGCCAAGTACAACCATAAGTGTAGAGGAAAAGTCCAGTGAAGTTCACAAGCGTGCAGTCAGTTTGGCGCAAAGCACTATTTCCCTGACCTTGACGGAACGACAAGCAAAGAACAAGAATTCAGAAGTGATCAAAGTAACGAGAGAAATGCTACAACAGTTAGTTGTTGGTTTAGCCATCCATCAAGCATTTCGTGGCAAAGAGATCATCCAAATGCTCCATGGATTTGGATTCTCTGTTGAATACAACAGGCTCCTCGAGTAGAGGCGCAAATAGAGCAGAGCGTTATTCGACGAATGAAACAGAATGACGGAGTCTACCTTCCTTCTGATATTGTCCTGGGCAGACACGTGTTCTTCGCCGTTGACTTCTCAGAAGACACTCATGATGGTCGAAAGACTTTCCATGGGGCAGCTATGGCTATTTATCAGAAGACCAAGCCTGATGACGCCAAACTGGAAGTCAGGTTAATATTAAACAATACCCAATTCGTATGCGTAAGACCATGCATTAAAAGGAGTGTATTGCAGCTATTCATGATTTTTCATCCGACAACATTAATTCTAATTCTTATTTTCGCCAATATTTAGATTTGAAAACACAGGGAATCAGATTAGAACCATTAAGAACCTTCCAGAAACCGTAACAGGAATCCTCGACGGCCCAAAGCCACCTTCTAAGCCTGAAAGTCCTGTGTACCCAACCTGTAGTCTCTTTACCGAGAAAGGCATACCAGTAGTGGTCCAGCTCAAAGATTTTGCATGGTTACTTGGACGTACTTTGACGAGAAATGACACAGAGGAGAATGCTGAAGAAGTTGAGAGAGAGCGAGATGAGCAAAACCCGCAAGGTGACGCTGTCAGCTCAGTACATCTTCCAGTTTGGTCAGGATATAACTCCCTTATTCACAACACGATGCCAGTTACACGAGTCAGCTGCCCCCCTCTTGTTGCGGCACCAGCCCACGAATGAAACACCTTACTTACAATTTTGATGCAGGCACAGGCCATCAAAACAAAAATTGTGGGTCCCGAAAGGAAGACTGTCGTCAGTTTAGATATGGGCCTCTATCAACAGGCCAAAAAGCTCCAGATGGGCCGGAATGATCTTGATCACTTGATTCTTCGTCCTGGTGAGCTACACATTGTCATGGCGCAACTTCGAACAATTGGGGGATTTATCGAAGACAGCGGCATTGACTTTGCTGGATTGAGGCTGACCTATATGGCCCTACAACTGTGAAGCAAATAATCGATGGTAATCATGTCAAAAGAGGTCAAGCAGCTCACATGGTTACACTTCAAGCTCGGTTTCCCATGTACCAGAACGCTTTTTTCCATCAAGAGCCAGAATTTCTAGAGCGTCTCCAGAAAGTTGCGGA
>JAEMWC010000231.1:650000-717500 GCA_016490735.1 Pachyseris speciosa | reverse complement strand
AAATGCTTAACTAAAATTTTGGTTCAAGTGTCGTGGTGATTCTTGTAAAGGTTTACGTAATTACCAAAGCACAATTTTGTAAGCGGTAAGTGATATAGTGATTTTGCTGTCGGAAACGCCGACCTTGCTAAGGCTGCTAAGGTCAATTAAGTATCTCATTTTCTTCCTTCTTTTACAGCGTGAATGAGTATTATTTGAATTAAAAGACCGACTATCTTCTAGTCGACCCGGACGAAAATCTCATCTATACCCGGCATATAACGACTGAGCCGGTAAAGAGCTTTTCAGGCTGAGGTTAGCGCTAATCATTGATTAAGATGTATTAAAGCCTATAAGTTCAGTTGTCATAAGATGGTATTTAACCCGGGTTAGCGCTAACCATGCTTCGAGCAACTGGGCCCAGGGAAGCTGACTACAACACTACAAACATTTAGGAAAAATATTTACCCGGGATTAACTTAACCAAAATTTTATTTGCTTGGAACGCTAAAAAGGAGATTTAAATTAAGTTATTTTTTCTCGGAAATGTAGTTCAGAAAATCAGAAATCATAGTTCAAAATAGTGAGCAAACTGAAAATAAATGGTCACGTTGCCTGTACGCGAGTTATGTGCTTATGCTTACAAACGCACCACATTTGACTGACAACACTAAACAGAGTAAATGCACTAGACTGTCCCATATGTGGAAGTTTTTTGTCTTGTTGTTCACACACTCATCGCGGATTTGAAGGGAGACAATTTGTTGTGTTTGCACAACTTCCTCAGAGGTCATTTGACCTTTGGTTCCAATAAAAAGTGCCCCATGGAAAGTTGACTAACAAATGTTTTGGCACCCCCAGGTGAGATTCCAATGAGCTCCTTCAGATTGGTATGCCGGTTTTTATACGAGCTATAAAAGGATCACTGTTTAAACGAAGACTCTTAGGCATTTGACAGCAGAGCTCACTGCAGTCAATTATGACCCTGGTGGAAGGATATTTATCTTTAAAATTAGCAGGCATGTGGTCATTGATCTTTGCCCTTGAGGGTCATACTGAAATGATGCTGACCTTTAGAAACATAAAATTAATCCAGGCTTAATTGCCTTGGTCTTCCTTGTTCAGGGGCATCTAATTCATATTTGCTACATCATGAGAAGGTGAATGCCAATAATCAATGTTTTCACCTTCTTTTACTGGATTTAAATACTGAATTATACTCTTGAAAATGTCTCTATTGGGAAATCCAGAATAAAAAGCTAAATGTTTAACTGACTTCATAAATCTATCGAAGCTAAATACTTTCGATTGTAAATCTTGGAAATATCCGCCTCGAATTGTCGGAGTTTTTCAGTAAGCTCGGCTTTCTCACAGTCCAGATCATGGATAGCTTTCTCACAGTCGTTTTATAGCTCCCTAGAATCTCTATGAGGACAAATATCTGAATCATGATGTCTTGGTTGATGACAGTAGGTCAGGAGTTGTTAAGGTTTTCCTCAGTCTTTTTCGTTTGATCGGACTACTATGCTTTGGTGCTTTTCGTTTTCGAGCGAACACTTCTTTCACGGAAAAGCGGATGGTACAGCAGTAGTTTTCAAAGTTTTCTCGCGACCAGCAAACGAACAAATATAACCCGAAGACTTGAAGTGGCGCAAACATACCCTTGATCGAGTGTTATGTCACTTAAAGTTAATCCAAGATCCCTTCGTATGGCAACAATCCATTCGGCTTGAACACACTACACGTCGGTCTTCTGGAAACTTCTGATAAGAGATTTTCACACCATTTTTCCACATAAATTTTCTTTGGACAGAATGGAATAGAGCAATTTTGAAGCATGATCGCTCATGATTACCATATGTAAACACTACAAGATTTTCACGCCGGCCCTCGATGCCTCGTTTCCGTGCTGCTCTCCCCAGATCATTCCGAGCGGCCGCCATTTTGGAATAAGGTGTATGTACGTCTTCAAGTGAAATAAAATGGTGCAATTTTGGTTGATATACAGTCAATGGACATTTTTATAAACGTTTCTTTCAAACTGGAACGTTGCGTCACAGTATATTATTGCAGTTTAAAAAAAAATTCAAAGAGTTTAATTTTACGTTGCTCCACACTGTCCACTCTGAAATTATCTCCTGTAAAGACTTCGGCTGACTTAAACACTGATGAGAATCCGCAGTAATGAAAGTGAGTTATTATATTTACTGGGAACTGTTTCAATTGGGCACCTGCTCCTTTTGGAAATAAGCAGTATGTTTGCATGTGATTGAAATGGCTGAAATGAGACCGAGTCGATCCTAGGAGAAACCATCCCCTCCAAGAAGCACTCCGATGCGAAAATGACAAATTAAAAATAAAAATACTAGACTTACACTGAGATGTCAGCGACTTTGTCCAGGAAGGAAGTTTAGTGTTTTTAGTCGTATCAGTTAAGCAAAGAGAAAAATAAACATTATCCAAACAAAGGATCCCGTGACGATCGTATCGAGTTTTCTTGAAGAATCTCAGTGTTGGGAAAGGTTTGGTTGGTTTAACTGTTCATTTAACATGAATTTCTGATGACAGATTCAAGCATCTTGCAATAAATTTGCAAACTCGATCGAATTATCGCTTCGAATGAAAATCAAGCGCTTAAGTTAATTTGTAAAATACTAAGTGAGTCCCAAAAACTTGTTATCGGGTTTAGCGCTTTGAAACGCACGATCCTTTGAAAAAATATTTTATACAGCTCGCAAGTTCTGAGTAAGATTCTATTCCTTGAAACAGTTTTGCTCTTCGGCGAGTAAAAAAAAATTGGAGGCAGTCGTAAAACTGACGAGCAATTTTACGAGAGGTCACATACGGGCTTACCTTGAGTAGTAAATCTATAAAACCTTGGTCAGCTCCAGAAGTCGTTGTGTATGTAAATGACTTGTGTGGTGCTGTCAATTGAAAAATATTCAGCTATGAGAGCTCTTCATTCGGTTGTCAATCATCTGTCGATTCTTGTTTTTTGGAGTTCCTTCGTTAGCATAAATTAGCGAAAATTAAAATTTACTTCGGGAAGTGAAAGAACCGTGGCTTTGACGTTTAATAAGCGTGTAATAAAAAAATTGGTACATATTTCCATATGGCGTCGGATTAAAGTGCGTAACAAATCGCTGGAGAACTATTTTTGTACGACGATCTCAGATATCGATCGCCCCCTGCTGCGTTCAGTAAAGATACCAGGTTCTCAGGTTTATCAGAAATATCTTGTCAGATTCACGACAACGTGAAGAATATGGCATAGCCAACTACTACCTTCCGGCAAACAGGTAAGTTTGAAATCTTATTCTTTTCCCGAGTTTTTCCTCTCCTGACATGCTTTCTTCTACGTCGATTTTTCGTCAGTTTTTGTTGAGCTGCGATCGGTCTGGGACACGATCGGCACCATGACCGGCGATCGGTCTGCGACACGTTGCAGACATATGGAAACATGTGTCCCCGGCGTTTGCGGCGGTCTGCACGTGTGTCGCAGACCGCCGCAGACGCCGGGGACACATGTTTCCTTATGTCTGCAACGTGTCGCAGACCGATCGCCGGTCTGGCGCCGATCGTGTCCCAGACTGATCGCAGACCCTTAAGATCAAATGGCTTTATTGGTAACGATGAAAAGAGGCCAGTGGATTCGGGCAGTGGGTTGCATGCAAGTGATGATGATTTTGTTGCTGTGGATGCTTTGGATTCGGTTACTAAACGTTGTTGTTTGAGAGGATGTCGTACAACACTAAATTACGCGAAGAAACAGCAAATGCTAAAAATCGAGTTCACAGGATTATTTCTGCAGTTCTTACCGCCGCATAAACACCTAACACCATACTTGTTGAAACTGAAAAAAAAAAAGGGATATTTGTAGAATCCGGAACATGATATTGTGGAGTTTGACAGCGACATTTCCACTTTGTTTAAAGGACATTGAGAGTAATTCACCAAATTCCATTCAAAAACAAAAACACCACCCTTAAAAACTAAATGGAAGAATTTTAATTCATTTCCGAGTGGTGTTCTTCGTCTTTTTTCTGTCATTGTTTACATTTTTTCTGTAGTTCTAGTCACAACATGGGCATTATAATCTCTCCTTCAAAATGTGTAGGCAGTTGCTGTAAGTTCCAGTTTTTCACCTACTCCAAAAAAAATGTGTGCGTAACACTTTTAACAGTTTGCATGGCAAACTGTTGCCCCTTTTAATGTGACATTAGCGTCTGGTATGTTATGTGCACGAGTGGCACGATCGAGTTGCTTTTGCACGTGCGTAGTAATATCAGCTAATATGTTAGCAGTTGAAATGGCGTCTAAAGGTAAGCAGCCGCGGCCGTAGAAAGGATTTTTCGAGACTGTGGTAGACGGGGTTCGTAATAAACTTCAGAAATTACACACTAAACCAGCCAAAGTCGATGCGAAAACGTTCTATCGGATCGAGGTAAGTTGTTGCATTCCCTTTCGTATTTTACTGTCTCTGAGTTTTACTGGACGTGACTTCAGATCTGTAACACATAAACATAAATAATATGTCTTTGCTTTATAGATTGTTGACCCCGATAAAACTTCCAACCAAGCCAAAATCCACTACGTTGGGTATTCTGTGGACTTCGATGAATAGAGAAACTGTAACGAAGTAACGGACAATGATGATCTTGGACGTAGACTGCCACGATAAAAAAGCGTATATTAAATATGTTTAATTTATAAGCTTACATGCTATCTTTAATGATGAATGCGTGATTCCCATTTTGTTTCATAACTTATAAAATATACAGCTGAAAACCAAAATACCTTACTTGTTTCAGTGCTAACTTCAAAAGATGGGAGCTGTAAATTAAATGCACTCTTTCACGATAACTGTTGTTCCCAACATTCCGATTTCCCTCGTTTCCTTCAGTCGCTTTCTGGTGAGGCTTTTACCACAGAAGTTGTGTACAGAATCAATAGGCCAAGTAGCAGAGACACTGTCATATTTCGAGCCGCCACGGGCGACATGCTTGTGCAAAGTGGCCAAAGTACGTGGGTTATCCTTCTCTGACTAATATAATTTTGGTATCAAAATAATCGCTAGTCCCTAGGCTTTCGAATTCCGCGCGTACTTTTGACCAATGCGCATATGCGTTAACGTGCAACCGCTTTTTCGACTATCGCGTGCGTGGCAGGCAACATTTCTGTTAGAGAATTTAGCTAACTACTTCGTAGTCAAAAGTACGCGGGTTACTTTTCGAACATTTGAAACATTTTAACATTTCTGCATAGAATGATAGCCAAAGAATCGAAATCCGCACGTACTTTTTGGAGAAGTAGCCTACAATGACGCGAAAATTAACATTTAGTTGAACATTTTACCGTTTTGGGGCTAATTTCGGGAGGTAAAGCTGAGGGGGCGTTACCAAAAAATAATTATAAGGTAGATGTCACCAAATAGTTTGCTATGTTTACGGTTTACTGTAAATGCATCAATCAATCAATCAATCAATTTATTAAAGTCATTGCGTGGGATAAGATGGATAAATGAAATAAATAATAACATTAATTAATATCAATATCATAATTAATAATATTAATAATATCTGTGAAAACTTGTGAATAACTTGTGAAAACTTAACTTGTGAAAGCTGTAATGGCAAGTCTGACAACTGTTGTTTCGTCGCTGCCAAGCGACTCTTCAGAGACCTTCCTGATATCTGGCAAACTCGTTGAGCATCTCGCTCAAAGTCCCGTTCGCAATCAGTTCAGCACGAGCAATCTGGCCTTATATCGCATAAGGATTCCCGACCGCTAAATATTCACGACAGCATTGTAATAATTGTGAAAACTTGTGAATAACTTGTGAAAACTTAACTTGTGAAAGCTGTAATGGCAAGTCTGACAACTGTTGTTTCGTCGCTGCCAAGCGACTCTTCAGAGACCTTCCTGATATCTGTCAAACTCGTTGAGCATCTCGCTCAAAGTCCCGTTCCGTTATCATAATTAATAATCATAATTAATAAGATCATTAATAATATATTAATTAATAATTAATAATATCATTAATAATATAGAAGTTAAGAGAAATGCAATTACTTAAAATAACTACGAAGGGTTGTTTAACATTTAAAACTGAATCTTCCCAATCACGCTAATTGCACATTTGAAAATAGAAAGGCCTACTATATATTGCGAACACAACGTCAGTATGAAATAAAAACACGATTCCTCAGAGAAATGCCTTACAAATTAAAGCCGCTTAAACTATATTTGTTACAGAAACTCCAAAGAATTACTCGTACAAGGGCTGTACGGATCAAATACCAAATGTTTAAAGAGACGGTTTTAGGATGAGCGGGGTGTATTGCAATTAAACGTGCACTTTCTCGCCGCATTCTGGAGTTTTCGAGACTACGTCCGGTACAAAGTCTACCGGGACTGTCTGGTGGAGACGAAAACAAAGAATTTTGAGCAGGCTGGATATTTTTTCGTGTAGGTGTTGGCCCGTGTTACATTCGAACGCAGCTGGAAACCAAACAATGTTCAGGCATGCCGTGATTCGATGTTTCATGCCAAGATGAGAGCTATAATAGAATGTTTGCCGCGTTTCTTCGTGTCCGCATACGTAGGACTGATAGGAATACACATAGGAATCAAATCAAAACGCGACGATTTTTCTCTCAGTTTAGCAGAATACTCAGAATATTTCTATTAAGGAATCATGACGGTATGGCTGCGATGCTGAAGAACTTCTAATTATTGTTGGAGGCCACCTTCATATTTTCTGAAACGACTGCATTGTCCCAGGCACAAAAAAGGGGAAATCCGGCATATTTTTTTCTCTTTTAGAAGTATCATAAAACCAAAACCAAAGGAATTACGTACCTCTTACTAACCGAGTTCGAGATCCGTACTGTAAGTTTTCGTAACTTACAGTACGGACCGAGAAAACGAGGTTAGTAAGATATTTATTACAGGGTAATCCGGCGCGCGTAAAAGAAAACTAGTTGAAGTCAAGCGGGCTGTACTGAAGAATACAGCTCGCAAAATTGACCAATCACAGCGCGCGTACTAAGTGAGACATGTAATAAAGACCATTATAGTCACAGCCACAAAAGACGCAAATATTACTGTAAGCCAATCGGCGCCAAGCGCTGGAAAACACGTGCGCGCGAATCATTGTTGGCTTTGTTGTACCTCTAGAGTTTACTAACCAGTGAAGCAAGACCAAAAACAAATGTAAATTACCTCCGACACTCAAATGAAAGCCACTGTAACAGTTATTTCCACTTATATTATTTTTCGAGGAAATACTTTTAAAGGAAATGTGTCACCTTCTTGTTGTTACTGGCTAAAATTCGAAATTCTGAGAAATTCTAAGAAAAAAACCCACATTGAACCTGTTTACAAATGTTTCTGGCTGCGGATGATCATGCTGGAAATGCGTGATACCAAAAAAAAGTTAGCCTTCGGGCCGACATTTTACTGCCCTTTTGTTCCAGTTTTCGTTCTCGGAGGACGTCGACTTTTTATTTCCATATCTCACAACCGGATTTTCCTTCGCTGGGCGAGTAACAAAATATGAATGATTTCCTGTTTTGGGGATGTGGTGGAAACGGTGTAAAATCACTTCAATCTTCGACACCACCTTAAAGTTTTTTTTCTCGAAAACGAATCAAGGGTGCAGGGTACAGGCCCTTTTATCATTCTATCATGGTGGGACGTGATCCACCCTCGTGCCCAGGGTCTTCTCAAGCAGAGATAGCCCTGGGAGTAGGTTGGACGTCACCCTTTCCATCCTCGTTCGGCCTGAAACGTTTCGTTTCCCTGCATCACGCAAAGTTCTCAAAATGGCGGCCATAAGTAAAATCAAAAGCACTTGAGTTGAAACAAAGCATAAAAATATTTTGCCATGCAGCCCTTCTTTGAATGAATTTGTACAAGTTGACAGTCACGTGTGATGCGAGATGCCCCGCTCGACTGATTGTTTTCTTATTAAAAACACTTGATTGAAAAATGCCCGCTTTATGCAATATTAACTAATTAAACTCAGCAAGAGTGGGAGAAGTTCCTTTAATGTTTTGGAACCTCAACAGATAAACTGGGCTCAACAGTGCAAAAAGACGCTGAGTCGATGGAGTATCAAACAACATAAGGACAATAGGCTTCCCATTCAACATCAAAAATGTATTCTTGAATGGATTTCTTTGCCATTTTTGTCTTTTTAACTACTCATGCACTCATAAATCTCGGTAGTAACACTTACATCGATTGACAGCATCTATACTATTAATTAAATCGTGACATGCTGACTCGTATCGAGCCTTCATGTTTTCATTATCAGTGACAAACCGCAAGTTTGTAATGTGCTTATACCCTTCATGAATTTGAAGACTGTTGAATTGGCGACATTTAATGAAAGCTGTTTAACAGGAGATCTTTTAATGCGCTGCTGTTTTTTTACATTATTTTTTACATTATTTGCCCAACCAAATTTCTGAATGTATTTGAAGTTGCGAATTTTGACAGTCTTATTATTCAAGGTTTTCCTTTAGCAAATAAAATAAGAAAACTAAAAGCCCTCACCTTTTATCTGTATCCTCTCTTACAAAGTTGATCGGGTGGAATAATCGGATTTAAGAAGAACCGCAGAATTTGCATCCGCTTCAGAATCACAAAGAGATCGTCTTGTTTTATAGTTTTTGTCCTACAGTTAAGAAAATAGCGAAGGATTTCAATACATTGAACAAAACAGCCGTGGAATTAACCTTTACAAACCGGTGAGATCAGTAGAAGCTATTACCGGATGGAGACTAAATGTATATTAAATGGCGCTTACATTTGGTAATATCCAGCATGGAGTCGAAAACGAATGAGGTTCGAACATGTGAAGACCCAAAATTAAATAATTTCAGATTCGCAAATTCACAACAAAAGCTGTCAATTGGCCCTAAGTGCCGATCGAAATCGAGTGTCTGAAGGTTTATTAAAATCTGTTGAAGTATTATATTTCACAATCGATTATAGCCGGCCTTCTACCGCCAGAAAGTTTGCGTGATGTTCTTATCATTTTCATCTGTAAGTGGTATAGAATTATGACCAAACAAAAGATGGGACACAATGAGAGCACGTCGCTGTTTGCAGTTTGCAAAACATTGAGGCTCTTGAACATATTTCGAGGTTTATTAATTGCATGCGCCGGCGACAAATAAAGGATTGAAAGTTTTTGTTCGTGAGTTTTAGAATTCGGATCATCTCTTTACCATCCTCTGCACGACTTCAAGGTCAGTCACCACACTGAAACTGCTTTATGGAGAACGTGATCTGAAACATACGCCGAATTTTTCTTTCTCCATCTGTCTGTACGAATTGATTGTCCAAACAGTTTAAGTACATTTGACAATTTAAAACACTTGGAATAATTAGGAAGTTGCCTGAAGAAATAGTACTGTAATGAAAAGACACTTGGGATTACTCTAACGATCTAAGATTGGATTGAAGGTCGCTATGTACAAGAGTAAGACATGAATTACATTGCTTTTTAATACTCAACTTTCACTTCCATCATGTAACGAACGCCAATCCGAAATGCTCCTCTCTTTGGGTAAATAAAAAGTGTGAGTAAAAATTAGACTGCGCTGAAGGACTACGCTCGTAATTTCGAGGTGGCAAGAAGAAAAACATACAACTCAAAAATACTTCGTTCTCTCTGCAGACGAATCGTGTTTCTCGACTGAAACTTGAAACCACTGCGCTGTCATTCCATTCAGACTGCTTGAATATACATTTGTCACTTGAAGCCCAAAGACTAATGGAAAGTAGACGAAAAATATGATGCAACATACGAAAATAGGTCTGCGCTGAAGCTTCTACATCTAAACGCAAAGTCAAATTTTGCGATTTTAACCGCAGCTTTAAAAACCAGAATCACATTTTCAAGCGTAGACGAAAGAAACACGCCGAGTGGGAAGAGAGAAAAGGTGTTCTCTACAAACACGTTCCTAATTGGGGAGGTAAACAAAACCTTGTGCCATTGTCGACAAACCACAGGAAATCGTTAAAGAACAAAGAAACGCTAAGTGACCTTGAGGAATACTCTTGTCGTTTATTGATAAAACAGGTTTCTTCACACGTTTCGCTTCGACACAACGTCAATAACTGTACAAAAATATCTACAAGCGTAAATCACATCTCTAATACACCAAACTTCTTTCCCCTTTTCCATAATGGCTTACAGGGAATAATCGGAATGATTATAAAAACCTTTTTATACCGAAACTGTAAAATTTTCATAAAACTAGCTGCCATCGTCAGGACGTTTCAAGACTCTACAATCAGAAACGTTTCTCCTTTATTTATTTGTTTGTAAACTTTTACTGATTTCGAATTTTCTATACGAAGCAATTTGTTTAAGAGAATAGTCAAATGTTATATAACTTAACATAAAAAACAAAGCAAACATATGTCTACAAATAAGTAGTTTTCACACTAATACCACCACGATTTTTCACTCATATTAAATTTCAATTTTTATAAAAAATTTTCCTCCGCTATTGCGTTTTCCTACGCTATTCCATGGTTCTGTGACGTAAGTAAGCCTTCTCAGAGGTGGAAATCCGCGCCTCAGTTGCACTATATTTCGTGACACCACACATGCACAAAGAAAGCCACTTCATACACAACTAAGGGCCTCTTCACATGGAGGTGGGGGACCCCGGGAAGATAAGGTACCCCACCTCGGTGGGGTTACCAATCTCTCCATACAATCTCTCTTTATTTCTTGATCGCGTTCACATGTGAAGTGGGGTACCTCACCGAGGAGGGTTGCCCGGTCAGCCGGGGCGGGTAACCCGCTTAGCTGGGGTGAGTCTTCTCCATGTGAATGCTGGAGGTGGGGCGGGGTGATGTTCATCCGGGCAGTTGTCTCTGAATTCTTTGTTAATATACGTACTTAGCGACCACGCGATAGCATTTTAAACCTCACCCCAGCGCCCCGGGGCTACATGTGAAGGCCAGCTTTTTTTGACCACGGGTAGGTGAGGTACCTCACCTTCCCGGGGTCCCCCACCTCCATGTGAACAGGCTCTTAAGATGTCTTCCAAGGGGTGGTCTGGTGTCGCTTTGTCGCTCGTTTACGACCCGGGCTGTCGCTTGTTTCCTTAGGGACAAATGTCACTGTCGCAAAGAAAACAAAGAGGAATGGAAAGTGAATTGTCGCTGTCGCAATTCTGCCAATTTCTGTCTGTTGTCGATGTTTTAGGAGAAGATTGTCGCCTGTTTTCCGAGCCACGTCGCTTGTCGCTTTTACCCCTTGGAAGGCTTCCCAAAAGCGGAACCAGACATTGCCCTTGATGATCTATTGCCAAAGTTACCAATTGCCAATCGGTTCATTAGTCTCGTTTTACCTACAACCAGTTGCAAAAATGTTGAGACACTTCCAATAAAAAACACACAGTTCTCCTAAAACTGTCCCCTGACACGGCAGGCCAGACTCCCCTCTTCCCCCTTCCCTAATCAACGTTGCTGGACCACATTTTCTGCCTGGCCTCGCGTTTGCACGAAGAAAAAATTTGGCCCTACAACAATGATAAGGGGAGGGGGGAGCGTGACCTCTTTTCAGTCGGAATTTAGTGTAGTGTCTCAGGTATTTTTGAAACTGGTTGTTGTTTACGTTTTTAGTTATTGTCTTGGGGACCAATGAACAACTCATTCATAAGGTAACACGTTTCCATCATTTCTGATCCGCCCAGCCTTTCAAATTCAGGTCTGCAAACACAAATAAGTAAACTGATTTACGATTAAATAAAATAGGTCAAAAAAGTTAAACACAACTTTACAGGACTAGATACATTGAGCGGAAATCCACTGCAGGGTTCGAAATGTAACTCCAGTACCGCGAAATCTTGTCACTTGATTTCAGCCAATCTCAAGTCACGTGGCATATGACCTTTTACGTCACTTGAAAATTGGTAGAGCTTGCGCATGCAGACCAAAACGATTATATACTGCTATCTAAGGACCTATTCTTGTGAGCATCATTTCCTCGGAATTGACACTTTCTGATGTTTCTACCACTTTGATAAAAGACGACGCTATCTTTGATAAAAATGAGATTAAATTGTTGGAAACAACTTAGCCTATTTTCAAGTCTTCTCGAAAGGGCGGAAATGATACTTCACTGTCAGACAAAAAAGTATTTGAATATTACCGATATTCGCTTTTAAATTCCCGTGCGCCGTCATTTAGGAATGCAAGGCGTCGTACTTAAGCTCAGTTGTTTAAGACAAAAAGAACTTCTATTTATCCTTATTATTCAGCACTGTAAACCCTGTCCAAATATGGTCGCGGTACACATGGTTCATACAGGTTTGATAACATTTTATTGAAGGACTTTTCCAGAACTTTTAACTTTTTAGTCCACGTGCTCAGGCACAATATTACATATTTTCCACAATAACTTCAAGGCCTATTCAATAAAATTCAAGCACTGCCTGCTCAAATTCAAGGAGTTTTCAAGGACCTCGGAGTTTTTCAAGGAGAATTCCAGGCCAGTGCGAACCATGGTACAGTCAACATTCGTCGCAAGAATATCCTGCGTTATTATTCATCACATTGTGACAATGCCCAAAAAAGGACATGGCGCGCTCAATATTCGTCGTGCGCACTCAACAGATATCCTGCTATATACGTAATTTCGTGTGTCGCGGAGAAAAATGGCGGCTTTTCCAACTTTTCTTCAATAAACTCAGTAAATTTTGCTTTGTTATTAATGTGCCAAACAATAAAACGATTATCCTGCTCAATCCTGCGGAATATCCCCTGATTTTAGCCAACTCGGCCTACGGCCTCGTCGGCTATAGGCCTGTTCGCATGGAGGTGGGGGACCCGAGGAAGGTGAGGTACCCCGCCTTGGTGGGGTCACCAATCTCTCCACACAATCTCTCTTTATTTCTTGATCGCGTTCACATGTGAAGTGGGGTACCTCACCTAAGCGGGTTTCCCGGTCAGCTGGGGCGGGTAACCCGCTTAGCTGGGGTGAGTTTTCTCCATGTGAATGCTGGAGGTGGGGTGGGGTGATGTTCATCCGGGCAATTGTCTCTGAATTCTTTGTTAATATACGTACTTAGCGACCACGCGATAGCATTTTAAACCTCACCCCAGAGCCCCGGGGTTGCATGTGAAGGCCAACTTTTTTTGACCACGGTTAGGTGGGTACCTCATCTTCCCGGAGTCTTCCACCGCCATGTGAACAGGCCCTAAGTATCGGCGATATTCCGCGCGATTTCGTGGGATAATTGTTAAATATACGTGATTTCGTGCGTTGGGGACAAACTGGTGGATTTTTCAGCTTTTCTGCGATAAATTAATGAAACTGCGCGCCTTGTTGTCAATAAACAATTATCCTGCTCAATCTTGAGAGATACCCACTAATTTTCGCCAAGTCCGCCTTTCGCTAAGGATCAGCCAATATTCGGTGCGATTTCGCAAGACAGTTGTTAACAGCAGTTTGTCTTGACCTAGAGGGTGCATTGCTTTCTCAGAGAGCATCGAACAACATAACGGCATGACGGCATGACGTCATAAATGGCGGCGCGCGGGAAATTTAAAAGCAAACATAAGCGTCCAACTTTTAAAGCGTTTAAAAGTTATTTCCACTTTTTGATTAAAAAAAAAAACCTCGGCATTTTGTACCTAATTTGTAAAAATGGGTACGCGAGTTTGATATAAGGGGTAGAGTTTCCTTTTAAGCAATCTTCGCCACCAAAGTTGAAGCCTTCAGAGTGCCCATCCTTTGCTACAGCTAATTACCACACCCAGTAAGAATTAAATGAAAATTACTGTACACTACCTCTGATCCTCATCCAGTTCTCCTCGAGCGAACTTTTCCCGCAATTCTTCAAACGTTTTTTCTCCGATGACATTAATCACTTGCCTGGCGGATTAAAAAAGAGTAAAATATAAAATAAACTCCGGGACAAAAAAGGGAAAGAAAGAACGAATGAAAAAAAAAATTATCGAACCAATGCCAAGATTTTTTGTTTCGTGTAGGGAGCTCTCTTCGAAAAAGCATTTTGTTATACGTGTAGATACGATTAAAGTGTTTAAGAAAATACTGTCTAACATTCTACTCAAGAGCCAACCAGCAACTTTTCCAAACCAAGTTAAAGGAGCTACGTCTCGGTCTTTGGAACGTTTAGCCTCAATTTTTCAAAAAAGTCATTTGTAATCCCTTTCAATCTTCTCCATCCTTCACCATCCTCGCCATATTTGCATTTATTCTTGTCTCGTTGGTGCTTATCTTCCCTGATAAATTGTTATTTCACTGTCTCACTGCATTTTTTTATGTCTCTCATAATGACCTAGCCTGCATACAGGCTCTTCATTTGGGCAATTAATTGAGGGCTTAGAATGGTGCGCCGCTAAGGGATTGGGCCAATCTCGTAGCTTTTGACCGCGTGCCATTAATCGAGGGAAAACCCTCTCTGAGTTGCCCAAATCAGAAGACCCTGTATGCAGGCTAATAATAACCCAACATATCGTGACTGAGCACAAGAAAAACCGCCCTCTATCTGGTAAATGAGCATCTCTTCTTGTCGTTTGTGGAGCATACTACCTGCAGGCCTTCGCTGAACATATAGCAGAAAAGGTAGTACTGTACGCTTGGAGACAAAGAACAAATCCTACTCTTTGAGCTTTTGTTTGCAAGAAGATGGTGTGTCCGCGTCTTCAATGATTTCCTCTTCTATCACTGAAACAAGGTAAAATAATAATTTTTAAGTGGTGCGCCAAATCCGTTTTAACGTACCTAAAGAATTTTAAGGACGTATTTACTCCAAAAAGAATCTTTTTTTTAATTTGCAGTATAGATGCAAAAGACTCGAGCAGTGGGAATGAACAGTACTATTTCCTATTCATGTTTTGTTTGTTTATTGTTTTCTTGTTTTATTGGCTTTTAATTGTTGTGTTGTTAGTTTGTTTTATGTAGCTTGGACGTTCAGTGGAATCCGGGATTCGCAGATTATGTATCCGACTTGCAACTTTGATTGTAATTTGCATAATTAAGAGCGTTCAACGCTGATACCAACATACCTTCAGCATCTTTTGCAGCTCTCGCATTCGTGAGAATATCATCAAGAACCTTTAGCAACGAAACAAAGACACCTGTAAGGAATAGTCGTCCTAAGCGCCAAATATACTAATTGTTCTCCAAATGCGATTATAATTTGAGTATAGGTTGAGAGATATATGTTATTTGCCGGCTGGGAGGTCCTTATAGTGAAAAACTGTGACTGATTTGGCCTCGGGCAGCATTTTCAAGACCTCGGGCACGAGGCCAGCATTTTCAAGACCTCGGGCACACGAAAGCGTTTCCGTGACCGTTGGCAGAGATAGGAAAATCCAGACCGCGCTAAGAACCAATCAGACGGCATGATTCGTTACCGACTGCTCTCTTGGAAAAAATAAAATGTTAATTTAAAGGACCAAAACACGGAAACTTATGCAGATAATTGGAAGCTGGTCTACGAAACCTTAGGAAAAGGCCAAGAGACAAGACAAGGTCACTGTTGCCACCGTTGTTTTTCTTCATGCTGTTTCTTTGTCTGGTTTGTCTGGTTTTTATTTGTTTGTTTTTTCACCTCTTCATCGGAGTCATCTTCAAAGTCGTCAGGATATTCAGCCTCATCTGGCTCTTCATCCTCCCTGTTTTCTTTCAGTTTCGCAGCAGACATCGGCTTTTTGGCCGAATCTCCGTTCACCTCCGAATCCTCGTCGGATTCTTCCGAGTCAAAGTCGTCTGAGTATTCTCCAGGATCGTCCTCTTCCTTCGTTTGATCCAATTCTGAAATAAACAAGAGGCTCCAATTAGCCTAAACTGGCTTGCAAAAACAGTATTGTATCCCTAATTTAGCGCTAAGCAAAAGAATAGAGAGAAGTCTGTCTTTCTTACATCGGACGCATTGCGCTCAGCTTGTGTTGATTTCTTTAGACCCCTATCAACATACAGGCTCTAAAATTACAAAATTGCTTTACAGCTCAACCATTGAGAGCAATAATCATAACACTTGTAAAAAATATTTCTAAAAAAGAAGAAAAAAAGAAAAGAAAAAAAAAGCCCGCCCTTTATGCCACTTTTAGATAACGAACCCGGCTAAGCTGCGTCAGAGGCAGGAACAATGACCGCTAGGCCACAGAGGTTCATCGTAATGTAATACGATAAAAAGTGTATTGATTCCAAAAAGACTAAGCACACTTGTTTTCGCTTCGATGGATAATTGTTTGAGAAAGGAAACGCTTATCGAACGATGTAGGATTTTTTTCGCATAAACGTTAATGGCGTCTCGGTGAAATGTCAAGACAAAAATAATCAGCAGAGTGAAACTGTTTAAAAATACGCCAATCCAGGGTCATTTGAAACATAACAAAGGAACGTTTCTGCTGTCAGTTTCAAGTCACGCAAGTAAAAACTAATCGCTTATCATTCAAAAACTAATGTTCAGAAATTGATATTGTGGAAAAAAATAGTAGATAAACTACCTGTCAAAGTCTCAGGGGTGTGAGATATCTCGTACTTGGGTTATTCAACAACATGCACATCTCAGTGGAGCGGACACGGGGAAACACGGCAGTCCATCTGGAGTTAAGTTTGGTCATGTTAAAAGCTTTCTTCTCGCAGTTGAATTTGCAAACATTCGTATAAACACTTCTCTTAACATATTAGTTGTTCAGACTTCAAAGACACAAGGTGAATCAACGTTTTCCGATACGTGGCAATAGGCATCATTCTTGCTGTTATGACTTGTATTTTTAGTTCCCTCTTGAGCAGAAACGCCGGAAGTGAGCTTTGCGGATAAAACACGACGACGTAGAATGAAGCCCATTTTAAACCTCGGGCTTTTCTACGAAGCCCGGGTAATTAAGTGAAGTTTTTACCACAAAACCGGCGTAAGCTGCAATCTTGGACAAGACTAGTCGATAGAAAAAAGGTCATTTGGAGTCCGAAAATCCTTCTCCAGTATGTGCCACTCAACAATTACAAAAGGAACTTCTTCTTCTTCTTCTTCCCCACACCCCGTATCGGGGCTCGTACACTTTTTTTGATCTGTGAAAACACCATCACTTTCCAGGACTTTTTCCATGACTTTATAAAAATTCCATGACTAAAGTTGAACAACTGTTCTGAGACAGTAATATCAAAACAATGACAAAGATGTTCGCAAGCGTAATCTTGCAACGCGTGCTATGTTTATTTCTACTAAAATAAATCACATACTTGTATTTGTAACTTTGGATCTACGTTGCTTTTACCCAAACCTAAATTCCAGAACTTTCCAGGTCTGGAAAATGAAATTATAAAATTCCATGACTTTCCAGGTTTTCCAGGACCCGTACGAACCCTGCATATTTGGGTAGCCGCAATTGCTAGCGAAACGAAGAGAAGGCGCATTGTTTCGAAGCAGTGAGTCGGGGAGACGGGGGTTGTGGTGTAAGTGTGTGTGTGTGGGGGGGGGGGGGGGTCGCTTTTAAACTCAGTTCGTTATTGTGTGCCCGTAGAAAGGTTTCGAAGCTCGATTTTCTCAACAGTCTTGAACAAGACTAGCTCGATTAATCCTTTATATACGGCACGTTTATCACAAATGGCTTCGGAACTCGTACATGTAAGTGTGATATTCTTGAAGGAAAATACCTTTCGTATGTGAAGACTACAGCAAACAACAAACATCATTCTCAGCATTTGTATTTCTAGCTCGTGAAGAATTATACTTCCAGAAATCGCACCTACGTCCGATAATATTAGTCAATATAAGAGGAAATGGAGCGTGAACGTGCATGTAGTTGTTGTATCAATTAGGTTTTTGTGTGCAAACAAAGTAAAAAAAAAAGTGTGATACCAGCTAGAATCCTAGTGTTTCTTACCTTTCTTTTCGTCCGCAGTAACTTGTTGTTGTCCTTTGATCATTGGCTGAGCTGATTTACATCTTGCTCGCCTCATTCCACCGTTCTCATCCGGAGATTTTAATCCTCCAGCTGATGAGGGACGCGGAGGAACATTGGGCGATTTGTTTCTACCTCCAGCTGCCAGAGGTGTGGTCTTAAGTAAGTGCCTAAAGCGCAAAAATGAAGCCCGTGCATCACATCACAGGTCAGGTCATAATTGGAGCCTAAGTAGCCATTCCAGCAGAGCAATGACACTAACAAGCAGCATCATTACTACATTTGATTTGATTTGATTTAGCGTTTATTTGATTTAGTCTCCTCAATTAGTAGAGCATCTGTGCTCGGCTAGAACGATTTGAGACTTTAATAAAGTGATTATGATTATGATTATTATGATTATGATTATGATTATGATTATGATTATTATTACTTCACTTTATTAAGCCGCGGTTACACGAGCGATTTTTTGCTTGCGATGGTGATGCGACTTTTTGTAAAATTGTCGCGTCACCGGCGCGTGATGAAAATCACCCGTGTAGCCACCCTCGCACAGGTGATGCGACAGCTCAAAAAATCGCAGAAAAAGAATCGCGAAAAGTTAAACTCATTCAATTTCTCGCGATTTTTTTCTTGCGACTTTTTACCTGTTGCGTTACCAGTTCAAGGGTGGCTACACTTGCGATTTTCATCGCGCGCTGGTGACAAAATTGAAAAAATCGCATCACCGGCGCGAGCAAAAAATCGCTCGTGTAGCCGCGGTTTTACTTGTCCACATTTACCTTCTAGGGCCAGAACCAAACCATGGTTCTAAGGCACTAGAGGAGTGTTTGTTCAATTTACTTGATTAAGAGGACCTTTCTGAGAATGTGTGCTGTTCCCAGAAGTGCTGTTATTATTATTATTATTATTATTATTATTATTATTATTATTATTATTATTATTATTATTATTATTATTATTATTATTCCCCCTGGATGTGGTAATAGTCCATCGATCAAAGAGTTACCCTCAGCGGTATCGAACCTGTAAGCAATTATATACATGGGTGAAGAGAGACGTTCTTGTGGATGTACGAAAACAACACGACAATGGACAGACCAAGTAAAGCGTCCACTCACCTATCGTCAATTTTTCGACCAAAAACGGTTCTCCGATCGCAAGACGAACGAGCTACCAGCTACACTAAGCCACCCCAAAGGAGATCTGTACGAGTCCACAAATGATCCCAGGACCACAAATGATTCCGGACCGCAAAAATGGTCCCCAAATTGGACTGCAAATGATCCCGGATCGCAAATGATCCCGAGCAAAAGAGAAGGAATGGCATTGATCGTGAAATGATGTGGATATGGAATTGGTGTGAATAGCCATGGCATTTCTTATTTATTGCTTCAGATCATTTGCGCTCCAATATGGGGATCATTTGCGGTTCGAGATCATTTGTGGACGCGTACAGATCGCTTTAAACGACTTTATATTTCAAATGGAGTTTACATTACTGTGAGCCTCTATGATCCGGCCTTACTTACCTGGCCTGTAAGGCCTCTTGGAGGTTCTCCTTTTCTTTGATGAAAATAGCAAGATGTTCTTGGACGAAGGGGAGATTCAAAATTGTCCCGGCACTGTAAAAGAAATTTGCGAAAAACTGACAAAACGGCCATTGCAACCAAGTAGTGAATTCGAGTCTGTAAATCAACACGAAATCTTCAGCAACCTTCGAGCCAAGTCGACAATCAGATACTGGACTCTATTAAGTTATCTTCAACAACTATGGCATTGCAGGCCAAAAACTGGGAACATGAGGAAAACATGATGGGAAGTCGTTGGTCAACCAAGGCGAGAATACGGGAGGTGCTTACGTTTCACACCAATAATGAGTCGACCACAACGAAAACATTTTTAATTTCTCATATGAATCTAAACATCACCCCAAGAACATCTGCCATTTTGGTCCACCATTCGTATTAGTCTCCTCTCGGTTCTTCTCGGTTTGGCAGGAGTTGTGACGTATGTTCAGGAACACGTGACTTTAGTCTTGCTGTCATCTCACTTGAAAACAAGTCGCAATCTTCCTACCCATGGCAAATACTTATTTAAAGCTGTTTATTCTCTACTGGGGAATTGAAATCTGACGGATTTTGAATACTGAAGCCCGAGAGATACGTATTTTCACGTGTTTCATGGGTTCCTGAACTTTGTCAAGTGAGCCTATCATGAGCCCGCCGGTCCTAACTTCAGCAGGGCGGGTCGACCGCAAAAATATAGGATATTGAAGTCTCAGTTAAAAATCATTAAAAGTCCGCGTTTTCTTCAAATCGAAAAATTTTTTTCGTAGAAGTTCATTTGGTGATATTTAGATTTATGTGAGAAATGAAAAATTTTTCGTTATGGGCACTTTAAGACCAGTTTGGCGGGAACAAAGCAGAAAAAAAGTCCACTTGACATTACCCATCAATTCAATCAATCAGCTTTATGTTACCAAGTGCCCCTTTAGGAGAGACAGAGTAAACGATGACTGCACATACACTGACGGGGCCGCGCTTAAAGAGATTCAAATAGAGGACAAATCGGTGTTCCTAGTTTTCAAGTTGTGTTATCAAATTCCTATGATTTCTACTCTCCAGCGGTCTGTAAGTTGTTAAGTTAGCAAGTCTACGAACAACTCAGTGATCAGGGATAAAAATCTCCGAAAGGACACTTCGACCGGCGGAAAATACGGGACTTACGATGGTCTGTCATCCGGGGACTTGGCCAACAACTGTTTGATCAGATCCTTAACAGATGATGAGTATCGAGATGGGACTTCCTAAACAAAATGAACGTGTGTTAGATACCACAGCTGAGTTACATGCGTGTAGTCCTTTACACCTGAGCTCTGCATTCATAATACAGACCAATAACCAAAGAGATTTGCAAAGCATGGTAGATTCTCGTACCCAGATCTCCCACGGTTAGGGGTAGTTAATTTTAGAATACTGACAGTCATTTTTGTTGTAAAAGAACAATCCTTAGTGTTCGGACAGGACTCGAACACTAGAACTCTCCGCTGACTAATCCTCTCTTCTAACCACTTGGCCACCTCGACGCTGGTTGAACAAACCTCAGTGTTTAAACATAATGTAATTCATGCGCTTATTGAACGCTGGTTGAACAAACCTCAGTGTTTAAACATAATGTAATTCATGCGCTTATTCTACACCCTGTAGGAAGCCTGTATAATCACTCGCTTAAAAATAATTTTAAAAAGTAAAATGGAAAAGGTCGATCACCAAACCTCAACAAAAAGCTGACCATTTAAAATCAGCGCTTAGGCCTAATCACTGTAGATCAATGATGTTCTATGTAAAACTCTAATAAATATCTTGTTATACAATTTCCCGTCGTCTTGTTCTTCGGTGGTCCAGTGGTAAGAAGGCGTTCCTAGTAGCGGTAGTTCCGGGTTCAAATCCAGTCCAAATAACATGGCATTTTCTTTTATTTGTTCTTTTCTAAAAAGTCCTGGGAAACAGTGTTCTTAATTAACGATAATCATAAATCCAGAGCAATTTAAGAATTAACGATAATCGTTAATTCATAACGATAATCGTTAATTCAGAGAGGAGATCATGTTGGGTTTGTGACCAATCAAAAGATTTAAAGAGACAGCATGAGGGACCAAAGTGCCTTGTCCTCGGACACAATGCTCAGTTAACTCATGAAACTCACCCCATGATCCACTTTAACAATTTTGTAAAACAAACTGACAAAGTTGGTTGCGTCAAACGCGTAATGCAGTGCACACATCTCAAACAGAAGACAACCAAGGGCCTGAAACAGACAAGAGTAAATTTTAGGTCAGTAAACTATAACCACTCTCAGCTGCAGGCCCCTATGTTTAATCCACAAAAAAGGCCATTTGTCCATCAAATGACGATGATCAAGTTAGGGACGGTACCTCCTAATACAAAAACGTTTTCTGCAGTTTACAACTACGCTGGCAAAGACATGCTTTCGCAAGGGCCATTGGAATCTAGAAAGAAATACGGAGGTAACGATGCATTTTTCACAGCTAATATTACATTTTGTTTTTAAGTAAAGATAATACGATAAAGCTTTAAACCGAACACGTAACAATGACGTCTTGTTATTTTTTATTTTAATTAGTTCATTTGGTCATTAAATGTCGAACATTGTTTAAAAATAACGGCATTAAACCTTGAGTAGCTCAGACGGCCTTTCTGTCGATGTACATGAACCCTCTTTAGGGCCACTATAAGTCAACGACAAGTACTTTACCCAAACATCAGCCTTGGAACTGTATGGCATATTTTGGCATGATTCAGGACTAATATAGCATGGCGTACCACAGCATGTCTGTGCCATGTCGAATGTGTTTTCCATCATCTTTGCGATTCCAAAGTCACCTAAAATAAACACCATAACAATTAGTTGAGCCTGACGAGATCTCTTGCGGGAATGCCGGAATATGTAACATTAGCCCAAAAGAACGTCTGTGAACGAGCCTACTCGGATTCTACATTACTCCAACACTTTAGTGTACACCGTGCAAAACAGAACGTTCCATAGCATTCCACCTTCGTGAATATGCTACTAGATCGGAACAACCCATGTTAAACCAGCTGTTTAATTGTGATAGTTTCAAAGAAATTTCATGGTTTTTTTTTATTTTTATTTTTTTTTTGGGGGGGGGGGGGGGGTACCTGATTACCTTAATAATGGTTCTATTGTTGTCAGTCTTAATGAACATATTTACCATGCAGTTCACAATAACTGTGAAATAACAGAGTGTAACTACAACTGCACACAGCTAGATTTTCTGCAAGCTTTCTAAATAAGGAACGTGAAGGCCACGATTAATGAACGCCTTCAACCCTCGAGAGAATTAAACTTATTCTAATAGCCCCATTTATTCTGTGTAAAGCTAATAATCTCTGGTATAAATACTGCTAATTCAGCATCTTTCTTCCTACTTTAAGGTGGCTCAAAATGATTTCGTTATTTTTAAAAACCAACTCTTAAATTGATCACAATTTCCCACAGAGCCACCTTAATTTTTCGATAATTTAAAGTGGCTCTGAACCCTATGCACCAATTTTTTTAAAACTTTGTAGAAAGATTAATCTTCATATGCTAATTGCAATTCAATAATACAAAACGGGGATCATCTGACTTGCTTTTGAGTTACAGGCACATAAAGCCAAAATTTCTAAGAGGTGTTTCTAAGAGGCTGTACTGTTGCTATGGTAACCTTATATGTCAAAAAAAAATGATCACAACTTGTTGAGAAATAATTGGGAAATTGTTTGATACCATGTTCAAGACAACAAACGAAAAATTGTGTGAGTATCGATCCATTAAAGAGTTCGTGTTTAAGAATAACCAAATCATTTTGAGCCACCTTAAGTGTACATTTAGGGTACCTATTTTGATGACGCCTTTCTTGGTCAGAAAAACATTCTGTGACTTCAAATCTCTGAAATAAAAATAAGATGAACACGCACTTAAAATTAAACTTGAAAACAACGTTTCAATAACGCAAAACTTTTAATGTGTGACGCTACAAACACATTAACTTACACCTTTTGCTGGTCATTACCAGAAAATATACTTTCAATAACTCAGGTATCACGTTCATTAACTTCAAAATACATTCATGTGAATGATATATGAAATGAATCATATATGAACTGCGGAAATGAAATCAAATGAAGAATAATCCTCGCAGTTGTGAACGCAATTAATGCAATTGCGAAAGAAGCCTGAAAAAAATTCAGGACTTCAACGGGGTTTGAACCCGTGACCTCGCGATTACCGGTGCGATGCTCTAACCAACTGAGCTATGAAGCCACTGACGTTGGGAGCAGGTCAAATGTGGGTACATATGTTCCCGTGAAAGAAATGAGTGTGAATGATATATGAAATGAATCATATATGAACTGCGGAAATGAAATCAAATGAAGAATGATCCTCGCAGTTGTGAACGTAATTAATGCAATTGCGAAAGAAGCCTGAAAAAAATTCAGGACTTCCACGGGGTTTGAACCCGTGACCTCGCGATTACCGGTGCGATGCTCTAACCAACTCAGCTATGAAGCCACTGACGTAGGGGGGGAAGGTCAAATGTGGGTTCATATGTTCCCGTGAAAGAAATGAGTGTGAATGATATATGAAATGAATCATATATGAACTGCGGAAATGAAATCAAATGAAGAATGATCCTCGCAGTTGTGAACGCAATTAACGCAATTAATGAACCCACATTTGACCTGCTCCCAACGTCAGTGGCTTCATAGCTCAGTTGGTTAGAGCATCGCACCAGTAATCGCGAGGTCACGGGTTCAAACCCCGTTGAAGTCCTGAATTTTTTTCAGGCTTCTTTCGCAATTGCATTAATTGCGTTCACAACTACGAGGATCATTCTTCATTTGAAATACATTCATGTTAGCGAATCGTTATTCATTTTCGTTGTTTTCACATTCATTAAGCATTTTTGCATATTCATAAACATACATTAACACGTATAGCCAACCATTTACACTATGGGGCATTCTGCAGTGCTAATATACAAACATTAAAGTCGTTTCTTAGTTCAATATGAATAATAAAATTTCAATAACGCACAACATTTAACCCCCGTTCAAACGGTAATGATAGTTGATGATAGTTTTAACTTTCACTGACGTGCGTTTGAACACGAACTATCATGCACTATCATCGATTAGTATATACCACACAGGTGAATAGTGCTTTTCGCGCGCTCTGATTGGTTAACTCGGAGGTGATTAGCAAGTACTATTCACCTCCGAGCAACGGGCGCGCGAGATTTTATAATTTTCGACCGCTTGTCGGTATATTGTCACACATAAAGTAATGTTTTGGCCTGCTATTATTCAGCTTGTATGGTATATACTTAAACAATTATTCACCTCAGTGTCGGTGAAAGTGGTGGCTTCGCGGCTCGGTAAATATCCACCACTATTCACCTCCACTTCGGTGAATAATTGTTAATTATCATGAACTATCATTCACTTTGAACCTGCTCAAAAATCTCAAGATAGTAGATGATAGTTTTTGCCGTTTGACTACGCGCATGGTGGTTGATGATAGCTGATGATAGTTTAGGACTTTTCAACTATCCTCGACTATAACGCGCCGTTTGACCAGGGCTTTAATGTGTGACACTAAAAACACACATCAACTTAGTACATTTCTTTCATATCACTCAAAAAATTGTTTGTACTATCAAAGTTCAGAAAGAACATTTCATTATCAAAAGGTGTAATAAATGTCTTTCATGTCACTACAAAAATTGTTTGCACTATCAAAGTTTAGAAAAAAAAATTGTCACTATTCATGGATTTCTTCGCCATTTAAGAACAGTGGAAAATGTGTGCATAAAGCGATACTTGAGAGCATTTTTGGGCGGTAATAGTGCCTACGTTTCGCTGGCATGCTCTCAACAGTAAGAACTTCACATACATGTAGTACTGTACAATTAAAACATTCATATCTGAATGGAAAGGGTCATATTTCAAGTTTTATTCTACTCCGATTGTGTTGTGCGACAATTCGCCTGTCAGTAAGAGCTTTGAGTTCCGCCTGTAACGAAATGAGTCAAGATCTACAATAAACGCCTGTTCCTGAACGAAGCTCCGGCCCATTTGATGTAAAAAGATCCCGGAAGGTGACAGGGCACCTCTAGCTCAGCCATGGAAGTAAATCCCCCGAAAAGCCCCTGTTACAGCTCGACGCCCCACTCGCCGGCTGCCTGATGCCAACTGTCCATAAAGGACGTCCTTGGGAATACGGCCGTCCTTCATGCGCTGCACATGGCCAAGCCATCTGTGGCGCTGCTGGCTCAGGAGAGAGAATATGCTCGGTATTCCACCAAGCGTGAGAATGTCAGTGTTTGGGATGTGGTCCTGCCACTTCATTCCCAAGATACGCCTCAGGCAGTGCCTGTGGAAGGTGTTGAGGCGGCGTTCCTGGTGCACGTAAGTTGCCCATGCTTCGCTGCCGTAAAGTAGCGCGCTGAGGACGCACGCTTGGTACACATGCACCTTAGTGTTCTGTGTAAGGAATCTATTTTCCCACACCCGATTAGTCAGTTTTGACATTATGGATGTGGCCCTTCCCGCGATTCGTCTGTTGATCTCTGGGTTCAGACTTTGATTCATGGAGATGGTGGAGCCGAGGTAGATGAACTCATCCACCCCCTCCAGGGTGTGGTCGTCTATTTGATGGAGGGAACATGGCTGACGTCGTATGTACTGATGTTGGTTCTCTTGATACTGATTGTGAGGCCGAATTCTTTGCCGGCATGAGAAAAAACAGTCAGTGAGTCTTTGGAGGGCTTCTTCGGTATGGGTTGCAAGTGCTGCGTCATCTGCAAAGAGCATTTCACGGACAGCTCTACGCGAATTGGAATGGCTCCCCATTAAAGATCGTCTTCTGGTACCTCATTATTTATGGGAGAAATTTATCAAAAGAAGCCTGATTCACAGTCCTTCCACCAGAAATAGTACGGATATAAACATTCCCAATATCGTTCTGCATGCAGTCAAAGAACCTTTTCCTACAGAGCAACCAAGATTTGGAACTCCTTAGACAAATCACTGAAGAACATCATGAATTTTAAAACTTTTAAGAAATCACTTAAGGAGCATTTGTTACAGAAATTTCTTTTTAATTAATTTCACGATTTTACTATTTTCTCAACTTTTTCTTTCCTTTTCCGATGATGATTTGTAAATTAACATAGAATAGCCCGTGTGGGAATGTTAATAAGTTTGTACGTTTGTACGTATGCACAAGGATTTTTGACACTTGCGTACTGGCGCGAAGGCGTGCAATGTTGAACAGTTTTCCGTCGGATCGGGACTGTGCAGACAAACGCCGTCTGAAGATGAATTAAAGGCGTACGACAACAGGAGAGAAAATCAAATCCCGAAGAGCGTTGGTGCCAGGACACATCCCTGCTTAACGCTGCTTCTGATGGGAAAGGGTTCTGAGCAGGATCCGTCGTACATGACTGTGCCCCTCATGTCCTCGTGGAAGGAGTATAGCACGCTGCGGAGTTTGGGGGGACAGCCTATTTTGTGCGTCAACAACGCTTACCTCCAGGGCAAGCCACAACACCACGTGTCATGGAAACATCCGAGGCCTCACCGATGGCACCAGCTAGACCTCATTATCACAAGGCGACCAACTCTTCGAAGCTTCGTTTCCACACGAAGTTACCACAGTGCTGACTGTGACACAGACCACACTTTGGTCTGCAGCAGAGTAAGAGTAAAAGCCAACTGGTCGCCGATGCATCATTGTCGCGAAGACAGCGGATCTCGCATCAAGAGATGAATTTCTGGCCACACTAGAGCAAGCACTCCAGAACCCGGAAGGTCAGAACGCAGCCTCTCGATGGAATTTCATCAGAGAGGCCGTCTACAATGCATCCATGCTGGCCTTCGGCAAGAAAGAGAGGCCCAGCCAAGACGGGTTCAACGCTCACATCACAGACATGGAACCCGTCACTGAAGCCAAGAGACAAGCTCTACTGGCTTATAAAGAGACTCCCAATGAAAAGACTTACACAGCTCTCCGAGCTGCTCGCAGTGACGTTCAACGTACTGCAAGACGCTGCGCCAATGACTTCTAGCTCCAGCTCTGTGAAAACATCCAAACAGCCTCAGACCGTGGGAACATTAGAGGCATGTTCGACGGAATTTAATCATAATGAAAATGAATGACGATTCGTATAAATGAATGTATTTTGGTGGTAATGAAGCTGATACCTGAGTTATTGAAAGTATATTTTCTGGTAATGACCAGCAAAAGGTGTAAGTTAATGTGTTTGTAGCGTCACACATAAAAGTTGTACGTTATTGAAATTTTATTCTCCTTACTCAACTAAAAAACGGCGTTTATGTTTGTATATTAACACTATAGACTGCCCCATAGTGTAAATGGTTACCTACACATGTATATGTGAATATGCAAAAATGCTTAATGGATTTTAAAACAACGAAAATGAATGACGATTCCTTAAAATGAATGTATTTTAAAGTTAGGGACCGGTCATTATTTATGTAGAGGGAGGGGGGGAGGGAAAAACGAAGGGGGGGGTCAAGACTGTTTTAGATTGGCTAGAGGGAGAGCTATTTTTTTTTTAATTAATAGGGGGGTCATCATTTTTTAGGTTTTGCAAGGGGTCTTGTCTGTGCTTTTGCAAATGGGATTACTCTTACGAAATAAATCAATTTCAAAGATCCAAGTGGTGAAGATGGACAACCCAGTTAGAAGAATATTGTCATAAACTTCATTGCTTTAATATTTCACACTTTAATAAAAGACAAATCCAGATCACGGAAAAAAAAAAACCAAGTAAGGCTTGTTGCACGGCGAGAAATATATATATTTAAATATATATATTCCTCGCCGTGCAACCAGCCTTGCTTGTTTTTTTTTTTTACCGTTTTCTAGTTTACAATTTTATAGCTGGTTAGATCTATTACAGGATCCGGCTCTTCTAGTTTGCAACGGTGGTCCTTGCTAAAGTATTCCAGTTTTTTCAAAAATCCAGATCAGCCTGTTTCAGTGTTTCATTTTGGCTGCATTTAATATCAAAATTAACAAAATATTTGTTGGTTCAATAGCCCATGAAGTAATAAAACACGAATAACATAACACAAAAAATATTGCTTTCCACCTTGGGAAATATATTGGAAAAAATATTTATCTTCCAGGGTTTCATATTTGGTGTCCAACATCTGAAAAGTGGCACCTTGATTGCAAATTTTGTGATGGCAACTTTAGAAGATATATAACTTTTCCACTGCTGGAAAGGAATATTCTTCCTATACTGCATGTACTGCAACAAAACACTACTTTATAGAACCAAAATCTCTTTATCCGCTGATTTTGTGACTTATTAGGCTATCTGATAGGGTAAGCAATGACATTTCAATGATTTACAAGGTAATTTCATCTTTGCTCATACCAGACATTCGCCAGGTGTATTTTTTGGCATAGGCTAGTCATATCTATATGATGCAAATACGAAAAAATACGGAAATAAAATCATAAGTGGAAAAATGGGGGGGGGGGGGGGGAAATCATCAATGAAATATTGAATTAAGAGGGGGGGGGCTACTTGCCATTTTTAGACCTGAGGAGGGAGGGCCTGGCAAAAATTTTCATCTATCACAATATTTTTTCCTCCCCCCCCCCCCCCCTCCTCTACATAAATAATGACCAGTCCCTTAATGAACGTGATACGTGCGTTATTGAAAATATTTTTTCCGGTAATGACCAGCAGAAGGTGTACTATAATTTACCCAATTGAAGCAAATTCTTTTGGACTTCAAAGGAGAAGGGAAGCTTAATTTGCATTTTGTTAAGAAAAAAATACCTGTGCAGAACTTTCTCGGAGTGGATGTGATTTAGAGCCATAGCCATTTGAACAAACCACTACAAAGAAAAGGGAAACAAAGGGTACAGTAATTATAGCATGAAAGTATGTTCTGACCAGCACCAAGGTTACTAACACCAGTTTCTAGCACTTTCCAGCTATTGTACTTTGATTTAGACTGCAAGCAGTCCCTCTTTCTTTCCTTTGTCGATTCTGTGAGTGAGCACGAGGCGTGAGCATGCGAGCGGAAATTGGCTCGCACTTCGTGCTCTATCGCTCACACTTAGGTCGATGAAGGAAAGAAAGAGGGACTGCTCACAGTCTAACTTTGATGGATAATTACTGCCAATCTTTATAACTGGTATCAAACAAATGCCAACAAGTTATGAAGAGTCAACAAGTTATGAAGAGTTCTTCCACTCAATATGTTACCATAGCAACACTAAAACTGTTTGAAACACCCCTAATTTTAGCTTAATTGCATGACAGTAACTCAAAAACCAACTCAGTGACCCCCATTTTTTTATTGTTGGCCACCTTAAATTTTCCAAAAAATTAAGGCAGCTCTAAATCTGCTCAGGACTACAATTTTTTTCAACTATGTTGCATAAAGTTGCATTTTATCATTATTTCCCAAAAACAAAAATGGGGGTCACTGAGCTTCTCTTTGAGTTATTGACGATAAAGCCTAAAATTTTGGGGTGTTTCTAACAGGTTATAGAGTTGCTATGGTAACCTATTATGTCAAATAAAGTTTCATTACTTGTTGACCAATGATTGAGCATTTCTTTGATACCACTATAATTAAGGTAATAATGTATAAAGACTGGTAAGTAATGGTTTACCAGTTAGTAAAGGTGTTGGAAAGTGATGGAAATGGGTGAGAGCCACCTTAACGAAAATAAATCAAATTGTAAACATGAAACAGCATGAAAGGCATGTTTCAGCAGTTCAAATGGAACCATCAGTTACTGAGCAAACTGTATAATTATACCTTCAGTATTCTGACAGCAGCATTTGAGAAAGCGGAAACATGTCTCCAGAATCAAGAAAATTGTATTGAAAATTTGTTATTAGTCTAGCTGCTACTTTCTTACCTGTTTAAAAAATATATTATTAACAAGCATGGCACAAATTATCTGAATATTTGTATACAATTTGAATCCAAGATTGTTTTTTTTTTCTATTTTTTAAGTCAGGCACTCACTTGCATAATTTGTTCCTCTGGGAAAAAAGAATTTTTCTGCAATAAAATTCAGAACTGACATTAAACTTGGATTATCAATAAAAAAAAATTAAACAGTTTTCTATCTCAGGTTAAACAGCTCACATAATTTTGCAACTATAATGATTATAGTAATTAGCACCATAGCAAAATGGGGAACAAAATAATTATTATGAATAAGAGCAAGTTTGGAGGATTTCAAAATTAAATGTAAGTAGAATATATCAAATAGTTAACATGGTCAACAGCCAAGTGAGAGTTCAGGGTTGCAAAGAGGTCATTATCAGATGACATAATGAACATAGCTTTATCCAAAGGTTCACTTCATCTCATTTTTTTTTTTCTCATCGTTTTATTTTGGAGGGTAGCAGAGGGGATGCTGAAGGCAGGGGAGAATCCATTTTCATAATTTGAGAGGTATATATAATTAACAAAGACTGATACTTAACCTCTTTGGTTGCCACAATCTTATCCCGTAGGGTTCCACCATCACAAAAATCCTTTAAAACATGCAACCAGATTTAATAATTTTAAATTAAGTCAGATGACTAATTAACCAGTCGGATATTACCTATATTCAGGGGTTTCAATAGTTTTTTAAATAGCCGTCTAAGCTAACTAAAGTAGGCGGCGACCTGATTAATTTTTTTAATAATTTGAGTGAGAATATGGACAAAGTAGGCGGCATAAAGAGGTACATTCTGACAAAGTAGGCGGCGATTTTCGCCGGTTGCCGGCTTCTAATGAAACCCCTGTATATTGTTAACATAATTGACAAATATTTTTTTGTATAATTTAAAAATATTAAAATCATTGATAGTCAAAAGAATAAAAAAGGTTTGTTACATTGCAACTAGAAAACAAATTAATAATAAAATTTGATGCCTGTTAGCTGCAACCAGCTACATGCAATAAATCTAATACACATCAAGACTCATATCACACAAGGCTACTTGACATTAGATCTACTGAATGTAAGAGAAGTTTTTTTTGTTCATAATTATAAACTTTTTATTATTATTATTATTATTATTATTATTATTATTATTATTATTATTATTATTATTATTATTATTATTATTGCTAATACTGTCAGATCAAATCTGGTTTTCACTGGCTCCAGGCAGCAACCAGCTGTCTAGGGAAACCAAGAAGCGTCTTTCATCATTACTTTCCTCTTCTGCCTACATCTCCAGCACTTTCCTAAGGATCCTTGCCGACCCCAACAGTACAGATCTCTGAATCAGTTCAATGGACAAGTCCACACCTATGGTCCTCAGATTTTCTTTTAACCTCAGTGGTATTGTTCCCAATGCCCCCACCACTATGGGTATCACCTTTGTCCTTACTCCCCACATCTTTCGAATTTCTCTCGCAACATCTTGATATTTTTCTACAGTAACTTTGATTTCTCATCTTCTTTTTTGGGATTGCCGCGTCTATAATTTGGCAGTTCTTCTCTCTTTTGTCAATGACCAATAAATCCAGTCTCCTAGCCTCAATCTCATGGTCTGTTTGTACACTAAAGTCCCACAGCATCTTGTACTCCTCATTTTTAAGTACACTGTCCGGAACATGGTCATACCACCTCTCATTTCGCTCAAACCCATATTTTCCTGACAGGTACCAATGAACCACCCTAGCTACATTATTATTATTATTATTATTATTATCATTATCATTATCATTATCATTATCATTATCATTATCATTATTATTATTATTATTATTATTATTATTATTATTATTATCGTTTTCAGTGCTATGAATTGCTTCCTACAGTCTCCTAGAACCGGGGCCAATCCTTGGTCCTGAGGTACCAGGGAGGGGTTTTATTTGATGGACAGAAACCTTCTCAGTATGTGCGCCGTTCCTAGGAGGACGATCTTTTGCAGCTTGTTAATGTTGCTGGTTCTGGGGATCTTTCCTAAATTCTGGTCCATTCCCTCTCTAATAAGTCCAAGCGCACCAACAATAACCGGCACAGTCTCTGTCCTCATTCCCCACATTCTCGTGGTTTCAATCTCAAGATCTTTGTATTTTGTATTTTTTTATTATTTGTATTTTTATTATTATTATTATTATTATTATTATTATTATTATTATTATTATTATGAATATATGAAGATATTGATTGGCATGCACTGTACTAGTACTACTAACTGTACAAAATCTGGGAAGCAGAGACAGTAAGAGGTAAAGAGAATGGTACTGTAAGTTCAAGACTTATTATTATTATTATTATTATTATTATTATTATTATTATTATTATTATTATTATTACAATAGGTTTTAGGACTGGCTGTGTCTCAGTGATGTCAATGACAACTATTAACATAAATCAGTCCACAATGGTATGTCAAGACTCCATTACCTGGACAATAAAAAGCACTTCCTCTGAATCATCAAAAAATGATTTTTGTAGTGACACAACATGAGGATGTTTTAAACGGGCTAAAATGCTGAAAGAGAAAAATATTCAGCAAATTATAATGATAATTATTATCATCTGATTGCAAGAAGTAGTGCAAAACTAATATAAAAATTATCTATTAATTATTATAATTTAATCTTTTAATTGTGTCTTGTGATGTTTACTCAGACTGTAAAATCAGTGAATCTCGGGAAGGGGGTTTTGGAAGGCACAAACTTGCCCTAACTGTAGATATTGATTGGCATGCAATGTACTAGTACTACTAACTGTACAAAATCTGGGAAGCAGAGACAGTAAGAGGTAAAGGGAATGGTACTGTAAGTTCAAGACTTCACAAGATAGTACGAGTAAAATATTATTATTGTTAAAATAAAAAAAAAGTGTTGCTACATGTATGATGTGAGCCCAAGACCTTTCATTTTTTTTTTAGTGCAGGAGTGACTATAAATTCACCAGTTATTTAAAGTCAATAAAGAAGCAGAAAATGAGTGTTAGTGTCCAATGCATCAAACAAAGACATCTGTAGGTCAAGGGTATCTGCCACAGGCACGGATCCAGGATTTTGAAATGGGAGGTGAATTTTCTCCACCTCAATCAGAGAAATCAAATATTATTTCAATATTTGAGGGATAAGAAAAAAAAAGAAAGAAGGGGGGCTCAGAAAAAGGGGGGTGAAAATTCACCCATTTCACCTCCCCTGGATCCGCGCCTGACTGTGATACTCAACTATCCAAAAATGATAAGTGAGTGAGAACTGTACAATTCAAGCCAAATTTTGTGAGATGCATAGGTATTTTTGGAAAACCACTCTCTATTCCTGTATAGTTTCCAATGACATATTCTTTAACTTACAGGTCATGACTCTTAGACAAAGAGAACTGTGTTAAAAGTGCAATGCACTGTGGAATATAAGAAGACTGAACAGCACCAACCCTTCAAAGGTTTCTTTATTTCCACACAGCAATACAAATTACTGATAAATTTTACTCAAAATGTGGAGATTTGCGAGCAAAAACCCACAGGGTTAACAGTGTTTACACCTAATCTAGTATTTAATACAAGATATTATTATAATTATTATTATAATTATTATTATTATTATTATTATTATTATTATTATTATTATTATTACCTTGCTTCTTTTAAAACAGCTTCTTTTGTTTTGTTCTTTTTCTTTGGATCCAAAATGATTTCTTTAATAGCAACATGCCTGTATGTAAACAAAATAATAGAACACCATTACAAATTTAACAGAGCATAAAGAAGAAGTCTCTCTTATCTTAGGCCGTTTTTACATATTTATTTTGTGGTGTTAATAAAGCTGACCAGAGCAGCTGTCTAACACAGTATCAGAATAAATGCACAAAATGCATGTAATACAGTAAAATGAACATTTTGCAGGTATCTCATTAATCACATGAAGAATGATCCTCGCAGTTGTAATATGATTTATTACAACAGTTGTTATATGATTTATTTCATATATATCATTCATGCCTCATATTAATAATAATTTTTTTTAAGGTGGGTGAGTGAAATCAAACAGGAAAAAGAAATTAAAAGTTGCCATTAGTTTCCTGAAGCACAAGGTAATAAATAGTGTTCAGTAAAATTATAATTATAAAGCATGAATGTAACAGCATGATAAATTAAGCCTATTAAGGGTAATTTTACTAGTAATAAGCTAAGACTAGTAACAATCCATTGAAGTGAAAGTGCTGAAAACCCATGTGATTTTCATTAACCCAAGCCACTGACAGTGCCTAGACACTCAGTAATACGGGAATCCTCACAAAATAATGATTGTGTAATTCTTAAGGTTAGTCTCCTGAAGGACGAGGTAATAGTGTTCAGTGCGAAATTATATTCATGAATGTAATAGCATGATTGGATTACTAAATACTACTGCAGATATTATTACAGGCAAACTTAGTTAAGCTTAATTACAGAGTAGCTATAACAATACAGCTAATGTATCAGTCAATTCCAAAGCGCCCATCCCCCCCCCCCCCCCTCCAACCCCTGGGCATACCACAGGTATTTGATCCGAAATTTGTCCCGCACGGTGGGGCATTTGACTTTCAGCTAAACATTGGTCGGCAGTCGCCAGCTAAAGGGTTTTGCGAAGGTTTCGCGTGCAAATAGTCATTCATTCACCACCAGAGCCACTTCGCTCCCTTCACTTCAAGATTCCACGTACAAATGTAGGTTTTGCGTTGTTTACTAAATATATATACGGTTGATATGCCTGTATTCAAAGTTTGGAGTGCCGACAGAAGAGATCGGAAAAGAGTTTTGGCGCACAAATTTTTCGGATTTGGTTTGAAAAAGGTAAGCGATTTTAGAATAAAATATTCATTATGAGCAGGGAGCGTGCCAAAATGCTTCATGCAAGGAGTGATTTGCTATAGATATACACTTGATTTGCCCTTTTTGAGGCCCTGACAATGGGGCATTTGACCGTCAAAACTGGAAACACAGCGGGGCATTTGATCAAAATTTTTCAAAAAGGTCAAATGCCCGGGTGTTCGCCTGGGGGGGGAGGGGGAGGGCACTTTTGGAATTGACTGATACTTAACAAATAGATTCCATGCTGCCGTGCGTCTGTTCAGTAATAGATCACAGATGACGTCAAAATGTGGTAAAACCAAAGAAGTGGCACACGAGCCGCAGGCAATTGTGTCACTGATGTTTTTACCACATTTTGACGTCTTCTGTGATCTATTACTGAACAGACGCACGGCAACATGGAATCTATTTGGTTTATATAATAAAGAAACAAAATGCAAGCGAAAAACTTGTTTATTTTCACATTTCCGGAAAAAAGTGGGTCGTGATGACGTAATCTGTGCATCTGTCCTCTAATAGATCATAGCTAAGAACCAATCACAACGCGCGAACTATTCACCTTATTATATAAATAACTATAATTACTAATCATAAGACTAATTGACAAAATTTTTAAAGAGACAAAAACCATTAAGCTTACCTTCCACTTCCTTTTTCTGTTGCAAGAAAGACCTTACCACCAGCTCCTTTTCCAAGGGTGCTGATAACTTCGTAATTTTCCATGATCACCTAGAATTCGATGTCTTTTCTAAAGCGTCCTTTCCGGCAAATGCATGGCCAATTTTGCATTGTACGTTGAAACAATCGCGGAGTCTGTGGAAGTAAAATCTGCAGAGCAGATTATTTTCGCCTTAACACTATTTCAGGCAAGAACGGGATTTAGATGTGATTGAGTAGGATTTCCATGCACCAGAGAAACTAACAACTTACGGACATAATTCCCTTTTACGGCAAGAACTTCATGCTAGCTCACAACGCTATGACAAGTAACCTTACAAAAATAGCTCGGCTTAGTATCCACGCAGTGAGACTAACGGCTTGGCTGCAAAGCGTTTTACCTGATTCTCAAGGTTTTCTGGGACAGTTTCCTTTTCTGCGAAATAGCTGTCCTCATTTTGTGGAATTTATGCTTTGAAAGGGAAGAAAAAGAACATTTTAAGGTACAGACAATCTTTAATGGCAATTCCAGTAGCCCCACAGCCGGTTCAACAGCCAAAATCATGGGGTAAGAACGTCAAAAACTTATGAACACTCAGTGATTTTAACACGTTGTATATATTTCGTTGATGAATTGTATAAAGCTGAACCTCTAATTTCACTGGATCTTTATCAGTTGCACCTCTGTTGTTTTATGGCTAGGTTCCATTGTTTTAATTCTTTGTTTATTGTTGTTTTGAACCAATCTTGTGAGGTGTTGCAAATGGTGCAGGTCGCCCCTAAAGCTGGTAATGAAATAATGCCCATCGTATTGTTTGCCTCCTTTCCAACGCTAAAAATCAATGTTTGATTAATTCTCAATTTAGTCCATGTCAGTAGTAATAAAATTTATCAAGATAAATCTGCTTAGTTAGAGCTTGTATTCGTACAGTCGTTCAAGCTTCGCGGTAGTTAAAGAACTAAGCTTACATGTAACTCTCACTTTAGCCTGTATAATAGCTAGTCAGGGGTAGCCTTTAAAATTCTCTGATTCCTTTTCTTAAGCGAATGTCTGATAAAATAGTTTGAGTGAAAAAAGTTAATAAATTAGTCTGTTTGTTTAATTTTGTTATCAGTGAAAAAAAATTTGTTAACTTTTTGCCTCTCACGTGCACATCACCTGGGGTCCAATCGATGGAAACCAATGATCAGAAATCCAATCAATCAATCTATAACCAATCGATAACCACACAAAATCGATTGCTATCGATTGGCTCAGCAACCTCAAATAGATGTCACGCATGCTACCTGTCTGATCATCTGCCATTTTTAGGAAGTCCTGGGGACGAAATTAGTAAAAATTCAGACCCAGTCTTCTCAACGCAAAGAATATAACCCCCCCCACCCGTGTACTCCAATTACCCACTTGGCTGTCATTGCCTTTCCGTGTCATAATGTCTATGCAAGACGTCCGGGTAGAGGCTTTACTGAATATTAGGTGCATCGTCAAAGGCTATCATCTTTGCCGTTTTGAGGTGGACGCCGGTGAAGGGTTCACTGCAAACAAGAAGAGGGGAGAACGTGGAAACACGTTTAAAGTTGTGAATCATTGTGGACAGCTTGGCCACCTACAGTCCGAGCTTGGGGATCAGAACATACCCCAAAATCGAGCAGGAAAACACCAAAACTAAAATGGCCCATCGCTTACTACTATGATGTAAAAAAGGAACGTCTTTTTTATCTTTTGCTTTATATTTTACTTCTTTTAGACACAATTGGCGCCTTGTATATATGTGATCTTTGTTTTAAGCACAATTAGGTTCGTTATTATAGGGATAGGTATTGCTGCTTTATTCATTATTTTGCAACAACTCATGCTTCTGTTGTTGGCAATTTCATTGTTTGCAAAAGTGCAACTTCTGTTACCAGAATTTTTCTGTGAAGGCACGATGCAACCACTTTCCGTTTTTTGAAGTCTATAGATTGGACCATGGAACAAACTTTTAATTTGTCAAAAAAAAAATCCCGGATTCCTGTGGACAGGGCGTTAATGTTAAAGAGAAAGAAGAGAGTATTGTTCTCCTGTTAACATTGAAATGAAATGTGTTTACAATTACTGCATACAAAGTAGGGTTTTTTATGCGTCGATTCCAGTTCCGTCAATCTGCAACCAATCGATACCAATTTATCTATCGATTGGTATTGATAATCGATACCAATCAATAACCACACGAATCTTCGCCATCGATTGGTCATCGATTATCAATATTGATTGGTATTGATTGATATCGATTGTCATCGATTATCGATTTCATCGATTGGATACCCCGGGACATCTATTTATGGCTATCTTATCCTCTGCAACAAGGCTGTAGTAAAATGGGTTACTTACTTACAATGTATGTGTATTGTCTAACTTCTACTTGTTATGTACTATGTAACTGCTGTAAGCTTCAGCTGAACACATCTATGTAATAGGAAACCCTTATAGATTAATGCTGTAGATGTAGATGTAGATGCTTTAATAAACGTTTTCCTCCTTGCTGTGTGTGGGGTCGGAAACTAACTTTTGGGAGCACTTGCCATCTGGGTGATTGTACTCGCCCAGATACATTTTCACTTGCCAAATACCCCAAAGCAAATAAAACGAAGTACGGGCATTGTTATTTTTTCACAGTATTTATCAATTGGAAGTACATTGTACTGCTCTGTCAATGCTAGACTAATATTATAGCTGATCTACATGTAGTTATGTTTTCCATTGCTAGCAAAGTTTTTCATTCTCCTGGGACTCTACAGAGGTGTTGTCAATCGCATGACCTACATTTAGTTGCACTGTTAATCACGTTGATTGAGGATCTGCCAAAAATAAGTATCAGTCTTCAAACAAAAAAGCCAGACTCTTACTTTCAATTTTAATGTCATTTTAAATTGGCCTTAAATTTCTTGTGTTGCCGTCACCCATCATCAGATTTTGTTCTCAGCTGTGCAGTTTGTTAATAACCAGCAGTAACGTGACTACCATTTTTGGTAGCTCGTGTAAATATTACTGAAACAGTGTACTTGTCTGAACAGATTTAACCCTTTAACCCCTAAGGGGCCTCCCTTTGATGAGTAAAATCGTCTGGCATTAGACAGAGTAAAATCTTCAAGACACTCTCAGCTAGCTCTTAGACAGAGTAAAATCTTCAAGACACTCTCAGCTAGCTCTTAGACAGAGTAAAATCTTCAAGACACTCTTAGCTAGGGAGTTAAGGAATTAATTAAGAAGTGGGGACTCTGTGGTTTGTATGTGCCAGGTTTCCAAAGTTTTCAGAAAGTGAAAAATAGTAGTTTATTTACATTTAGATTATCTTTTTATCAAAAACAGTCAGTTACAGTTTTATTTTCCTGAAAATGAAAATTCCACTCACCAAACCTGATAAGTAACCTATGATACCACTTGCCTGACAGACACTTGCATTGGTGAGTAGGCGAGCACTACTTTCAAACCCTGTGTATGATTGAGGCCCAGGCCACACATGATATTTGATTAAATATAATTATTAAAATAATGTAAGAGCTCAGATTCCAAAGTGGTTATTGCTTGGTATGTGGTATTAATAAAAAAATCTATGCATTGTCCTTTTTAGAGCTAAGCCTGTATGAACTTCATCGCACACCTCAAGAGGCCATCACTGATGGTACTGAGATTTCCATCTCACCTCGCAGTCTCCACAGTGAGCTCATGTGTCCCATCTGCTTGGACATGCTGAAAAATACAATGACAACCAAAGAGGTACATAGCATAATTAAAAAGTAATGATTAATTTGTTAGTGCTGTTTACCATATCAACAATTTGGCAAAGTTTGTTTCATTGATAATGTTATTAATTTTGTGACTGCTATTTTATTGGTAAACTGTCTTTCTTTTTGTTTACCTGATTTTTTTACCGGAGACGCAATCCATAAGCACTGACTGTACATGATGTAATGAGGGTTCTCAAATTTCATTATTGGGTAGTCCCAAAATACATTACCATAAATTTTCAGCATTTAACCTGACTAAAAAGAAGTTGATTTCTTTTTATCACCAGTATCTGAATCTAAAGATGGAGGTGAATCACCTTGCAATTTAATAACTGTTTTTACTAGCAATTACAACAAGTTAAACATTATTTTTATGAGGCTCCATTTTGTATACACCCCTGTTCAAGCAAACCTTAGAATGAGTCGGACAGTTCTAGAAAATTAATATGGCTGAACAACGTCTGATGACCTCCTGTTATTTCCAGCTGCAGTGCTATTTAATGATCTATTGTTTGGTTTGAATTTACACAAGATTTGCAAACCAGTTAGTAAATTGCTCTTGTTGCTTTGCTCTGCATGTACAGTACAACATATACACTGTATATTTATTATGGCAGTGAAAATCTGTGACAGTTCGGAAAATGGTAATTAAACTGGTTTGGAAATCTCACATCAGAAAATAAATAAATGAATAAACCACATTACTCAACAGTTCATGTAGTTTGAGCTAAATGTTCACATGAAAAATATTAATTTATTGGTACAGGTGTATGGTATATTGTCAATCTGAGCTGAATTCTATTATCATACAATTTGTTTTGTGGTAAAATTCTGTTATTTTGATAGTGTCTACACAGATTCTGTCAAGAGTGTATTATCACAGCCCTAAGAAGCGGGTATGTTACATAATGCTTTCTAAACTATCTTTCTTTAGCGGCTACAGTGTGTGGCCAGGCTATTTTTGTCATCATTGTCTTCACATACTATAAAATAAGTTAATACAGTGTAGGTCCTGCTAATAAAATATGTCTGAGTACTGGTGCATGTAGTTTAATAATAAAGTCTGTGAGCATGGAGCTGGACTGCTGGAGGAAGTTGAACTCAGCTTTTACTGTGTGATCTTCTTGTCTCCATATACAGAAACAAAGAGTGTCCAACATGCAGAAAGAAGTTGATTTCAAAGCGATCATTACGTCCAGATCCTAATTTTGATGCTCTAATTGCAAAGGTACGTGAATGTAACGTGAACTATTTTATTTAATAATAATAATCTAATTATTAGATTATGAGCTTGAGATTTCTATGCGCCCTCATCAGCTATCACGCATAGAAATCGAGAGCGAATAATTTAATTGTTTTAGTATAAATCTACTAGTCGTTCAAAACTAAACAAGTAAATTATCTAAATCCTCCTTGCAGACACTTCAAAAACACAAAGAAGCTGCCACCATTTTTTATAAAATATTTAAGATAGTACGCACCCACTCATTGGTCAATAGGTATGTTTAGATAAGAGTATGTAAACACGGTTGTGACGTCACGCTGTTTGTGTTTCCCGGTACAATTTGAAAACATTTCAAAGCTTTCGCAAGACTCATAAAGCAATTTCAAGTACAATACTGTATCAAGGAAATAAAAAAAAGAATTGCCAAATTTTGATTTGGGGTTTAGCTATCTCTTCCCCCGTGAGCCCGAGGAAACAAAGCAAAAGAAAAACCACAGTGCTTTCCCTGCCTCAATGATCTTGAGCTACATGACGTAAAGCGAAGGTAAGAGGACAAATATGGAAAAACATAGGCAGTAAATGTTTTTCAAGGAAATTTTTTGCATTAAGCACTACTTAACAATAAAATTTTCTATAAGACATTCTTTATTTGAAAAAATGTACACGAAAACGTACACCAAACTAAGCTTATATGCTACAGACTGTAAATTTATGCTTCAAATCAAACTTTGTGAGGCCGATCAGTTGCCGTGTTTTGGCTGTCAAATTAGCGTAAAATGTATTTTCTCTGAGACCTTCTCAGCTTAAAAATATACTTCAACCTGGATCCGCTGCTTGGGCTATGATTCCTATCCAGCAAAACTTCACAAGGCACAATGAGCGATTCAACTTCTCAACCTCGTTCTCGGGCTGCCAATTCAGGCAAGTTCACGCCACTTTCAGAAGCGGTCAAGCACAGTGCAATTCATTTCCAGCTTAAATAAACTTTTCATCTTGAAGTTCTTTCCTTATCAATTCATGTATTTTGAGCATTTCTTCTGGTTCTCGCCAAGCATTCGGTATTTTTCTCCACGATTTCAGAGGAATCAAAGCTTTGATCAACATGGCGCTCGCATGAGGCTTGCCAAAAATTTCAACTTGATTTTGACTTTTATAATGCGAATTCTGATTGGTTCATGTGTTGTCAGTTTCACGTTATGATTGGCTAGTGGGAAATACGATTGTTCAGAGCGTGTATTGAGAAAATCTATTTCAATCAAGAAGTAAATAAACAAATGTTCCCTTCATTTGTCAACTTACTTTTTAGAAATATTTTATAAAAGCAATAGAGGACTTTTTTCCGTGTTTATGTTATGGTTTAAATTTATTTTGGTTTGAATTTTTTTTAAGCCAGTTTAAATTTTTCAAACTGGTTCATATTTTTCAAACTGGGTTGAAATTTTCAAACCAGTTTAATTTTCAGTTGTCATTTTCAAACAAGCACTTATTTTGAATGGTTACCTTTTGATGTAAGGCTAGGAACTATGTGACTCTCTTAGTAATTAGGGTTAAGCCCACAGACTAGTGATTAGGCCTTATAAGCACTTATTTGGAATGGTTAGCTTTGATGTTAGGGTAGGAACTTTACATGTGTCTTAGTAATTAGGGTTAAGCCCTCAGGTTAGTTATTAGGCCTAAGCACTTATTTGGATTGGTTAGCTTTGATGTAAGGCTAGGAACTTTGTAAGTCTCTTAGTAATATTTAGATTATTTATTTATTAAGCTTTTACTGAGTACAGGACTACCCAGTAGGGGTAGGCACAAACAGGACTCCTAGGTCCCAGGCAAGGTGCCCTCCCTACCCATTCCCACAACCCATGAAGGTTGACCACACCACCGGGGTCTACGTCCCCTTCTCTTTTTGAACAGTGGTGTGGGTTCTTTAACGCCCCACAAGAACAGATCAGAGAGAGAAGAGCTGTGAGACAGGGCCTACAGTTTCGTCCTTCAGGGCTAAGTGCTCAGCTCAGTGATCAGGGTTAAATACTTATCTTGTGGGGTTAGTATTGAAGGTAAGGGATAGTGCAGACATTGTTAGAATATTGGATTGGGGTAAAACAGAAGCATACCGTAGTTCAATAATTATGTAACCATATGCAGAAAAATAGAAAACTTTTATATTCTTTAATGAGTCTTTTTGTAACAATATTTTCAACTATGTCTTGCCTCAATACAAGATTCATAAATATTTGTCTAACCTTTTCAACAACACATAGTATACAAATATTATATTACGTTTACTTAATTAGTACTGAACAATGGAATTTATTTTTTTATGGAAATTATTCATTTTGAAAGTTGGCCTGTTTACAAGCTGATGTAAAGGAAATTTCTTTGGAATAATCAAAAGTAAGATTGGTAGCTGTGCAAAGGTTTAACCGTTGTAGGAGAAATAAGTGTTTGGATTTTGCCAAACCTGGTGACTACACGGGCATAATGGTTTTCAATTTCAGTTATTTTACCTAAAAGCATGGTGATGGTTTAACGACTTTGTCTATTTTTATGGAGACTACATCTCCAACTTTAAACTGGGTAGATTTTTTGCTGGCTTTCTTTTTACTTTGTTGCACCATTTTCTTGGTATATGTTGCTTGATTTTCAGAAATTTTTCGCCTTTTTCTTTGGCATTCTTCAGGTTGTGATAGATCATGATCAGCTTCAACTTCGGGGCTGTTACTAGCATTTTGTTCTAAATTGAGGTTTGAGTCCTCTACCTGTGGAGAGTTTGTTTCAGAAATAATTTCCACGCTTTGTTGTAGCAGTTCACTGTGTGGTTTGATTCCATAAACTGCTTCATATGGAGATGTCTTAATGGCAGTGTGGTAGGTTATATTTCTGGTGTACGAAATTTCACCAAGTTTCTTGCACCAGTTTGAAACCTTTGTAGCTGTGCTTGCTATTAGAGTATGCATGTCCTCCTTGCATGACCTGTTGGATCTTTCAATTAAACCTTGTGTTGTTGGTGTTCTTGGTGCCCCGTGTTTCAAAGTTATCCTATTGTTTTTGCAAAATGTCTCGATATTCTTATTACAGAATTCTTTTCCATTGTCAGATACTATTTTTTTAGGATATCCGTATGTGTGACAGTGTTGCTGTAAGGCATCCAGTACTTTTTCTCCAGATTTAGCTGCCAATGGGTAAGGGCAACATGCTTTGTGTGATGATCCGTAACATTCACCACCCAAGTATAGGATTCTTTGCAGTCGCAAGGGCACTTGCGAAAATCCATCAAATCAATCTCTATCAAAGACATATGAAAGTTGGAGCTTCCATTGGTTGGTTGACATTCTTTACACGGCTTGTTATAGGCTTTTTCTCTGCATGATATGAGCACAATTTCAGGAATGCGTTAACAACTTTCTGGCTGATTTCTGCGTAATTTTCTTGGAGCCACTTTCTGTAATTTGCCTTCCTCTGTGGGAAATTCAATTGTGTGCTTGGCGCAAGACTTGAAACAGCTCCCATTTTGAAACAACTTTTTTGCTGTTTGCTGTGAAGAGTTCGCCGTTTCTGTAAACCCATTTCTTTCGACTTACTGTTTGTTGTTCCCATTTAGTTAATTCGTCTGTTGAATCAGATCAATCCTTGTTTCTTGAAAGGCCGAGTTGTTTCTCCGTTTTCTCCTTCAAGAAATTCTTGGCTTTGTCGTAGAAGTCATCTTCTATGTAAAAGGTTATTCGAGACTCTTTTGTCTTAAGTTGGCTTTTTAATTACTCTATTTCTCTGTAGAAATCTGCTTCGTTTACGCAGTTACGATCGCATGTTGAGTCCGCCATTTTAAGAGCATGTTTAGGTGCGTATGTGCATGTATGAATAAATTAAAATTTAAATGAGAGGAGCTTGGGGCAAATAACTGATAATTAGAATAAATATATGAGCACATGAATCCATTGCTCTCGTGGTCAAGTGGTAATGGCAGTGAGAAGCAGATCCAGAGGTCGGTGGTTCTAGCATCGGTGAGTACGAGATTTAGTAAGAAATATAATGGTAACAGCTATTAGGGAGGGGGGTAGCTAGGGCTTGAATAGGTAATCACATTAGTGGGGATAGGGTGAAGGTAATGGTGGGGATGGGTGGGGATAGGAAGGGATCCAGAGAGAATAGGACAGGGGAAAGTAAACACACGAAATCAGCTTTTTTATTTTGCATTTTATTCTTTTTGAACCCCCCCTAAAAAGCCAAGCCCCTATTTTTTTAACTACACCCCAAAAAGGGAAAATCCCTTTTCAGACAGTTGGTATATAAACTGGTTTGAAAATTTCAACCCGGTTTGAAAAATTTAAACCAGTTTCAAAATTTTTAAACCAGTTTGAAAAACTTCAAACCAAAAAAATTTAAACCACAACATTTACATAGCCTCATATAAACACTCGACTGCATCTCAGGTTTGCATAACTGTCTCGAATTCTCCCAACCCCCCTCGTGTTTATATGAGGCTATGTAAACACGGAAAAAGTCCTCTATTGCTTAAGTTGACAACTGCTTCTCACTACATGTATCTATCACAGAATAGATAGTGAGTAGCATAGCCAATCAGAGAACAGCATTTGTGATTAAGAATGCTAGTAGATTTATACTAATTCAGACTAGAACCATTTCAGATGATAATGTTATGTGTTGATTACCGGCCTGTACAGTGTACTGGTATGTTTTTACTTTAGTTAATAGTTTATGAAAGCCTATTAGTCTATAGTAATTCCTCATCTGTTGACCTTTGCTTCTCAGATTTATCCAGACAGAGATGAGTATGAGGCACATCAGGTTGGTGGAAATTACAAGCAGCCAATAATGACTTGTGATACATACAGATTTAGATTATTGTTTAATTGAGTACAACTGTATAAATGAATTAATTTGTGAGAAAGGTGTCCACTGCGTGTGCTAACAGGGCTGTCATTAAGTTCTGAAGCAGGCGTAACATGAAACTTGTCACCCGTAACATCTGATCTTGCTCCCTGAACGTTGTGTATTTCCAAAGCAACCATCACCTGTAACATCAGCTGAGCTTGATCAGGCATAACAGCAGGGTTTTCAAAATGGGAAAAAGTACAAGGAGGAAAATGCAGAGTAGCCAGAGCATTAACGCGCCACGTCAGTGGCACCATGCAGCAAAGCTGCATGGGGGAGGGTGGGGGAGGGGTGTTACCCCTCCTGTAGAGGGAGTTTGGAGGCCTCCCCCAGGAAAGTTTGAAAATCTGTATGCTCTGAGGTGCAATCTGGTGCATTTCAGGCCCAAAAAGTTACTTTTAGTTCATTGTATGCTTTACTAGCAGTTTCAAACACAATGTGGAGAAAGAAACAAGTCGTCAAATAGCAGGATCAAAATAATGTCAGTTTTCTGCATGAAAATGCAAATGTTTTCTGCGGCTGGTTTCTGGACCACATTAATCTGTGATGCTGGAACACGAACAGTCAGAAAGAACAAAGTGTTTTATCTTTAACTTTAATCCATAGGTATTGCTATTTTAATTTGGGCTGAAATTTTGATCCCTTCAACTTCTACATCAACTCGCGCTAACGCTTGATGTTGCCAGTGACTTGCATCAGGCGCTGGCTGCTTTTGAAAACACTGGTAAAAGGTTTTAATGACAGCCCTGGCTAAGGTATATGTAATGGATAAGAACAATTTTTAGCTCAGCTATTATACTGACAATGTACATTGTACCTTCCTTTAAAACCACAGTGAATGACAGTAGTGTAAAATGCATAGTGCTACACTTACAAGTATTGTGGCTGCAAAAAATAGTTGAGACTCTGTTTAATACTTGCACAAGTAATAATCCACTTCATAGGATCTGTTGCCTTCTCCCCCACCCCAGTACAATGTTGTACTAACAATGTTTGAGCTTGTACATCATTTCTTTTACATTATGTGCAGGAAAAGGTTCTACAGAGGTTAAACAAGCACCATAACCAACAGGCACTGACAAGTAGTATTGAGGAAGGACTTAAACTCCAGGCAATAAACAGAGCTCAGAGAGTGGTAAGTCACTTACATGTAGTACAACATGCATTTCTTCATGTACTTGAAATTCTTGATTTTGCATTTTTTTTTTTTTCAACTATTACTGGTCATAGTAGTTTCCTGGCTCTTTATCTGCTCATGCTGTTTTGTATTAAATTGTATTTCAGAGAAAGCGATCATCGGATGACCCAGGTAACAATGCAGTTACTTCTTACATTTTGATAATTATGTTAGAATTGGAGGTACTGTAGCTCAAATCCTAGTACAGTCAAATCTGTATTAAGTAGTACTGTTCACTAAAAACAAACCTCCCAAATACACAATTGTACAATTATAGATAGCTTGCCAGGTAACTGAATTCCATGTTTACTTTCACAGTCATTAAATTGCCATAATTTCAATTCGTGCAATACTGTTGCGGTTTCTTAAAAGAGTTAGTGATTTTGTGAGATCCTTCAGGCATAAACTGTACACCAGGTGATCAAACTGTAATAAAAAAGGACGTTTTTGTTGAATGAAATTTGACGTTTATTCTGAGGAGCCTGTATCTAGCAGTCAATCTGTATTAAGCGGGGTACTTAGCTATTTGCTGTGGATGACCACTTAATTCAGGTTTGACTGTAATCTGATTAGAGGATAGACATTTTTGCTCTTCTTTTCTTTTGCACTCGTAACTGGTGAGTTCATGGATAACTTCTGTAAATTGTTATTATACAGACTCCAAAATAATGTATGCCTGAACCATACACATTGTGCAAATACAGTGTACCTCATCTCCAAGCTACGCTTTGAACATAGAGTCAGTTCAGAAGCACAAATTATCATTCCAGTATAGTGGAATGATTTTATATCTTTATAATACATTAATACAAATAAAATTCCCATCTTTTATTGAAGTACTCCTATCAGCTCAATTATATTAATATGCACTACTTTAATTTCTACTTTCATGACTTCTTTGTAAGACCTAAAATACTGATTTAAACACTATACGTACCAGCCTAGATTAGCATTTATTATTTGTAGGATAGTGTGACCTTTTCATTCATAAGATTTATAATAATTATTGTCTATAAACTTGAAACTTGTATGTTGAGTAGACTTTGCCTTCTTTTCAGCGGGAGGAGGTCCAGGGACACCAGGCTCCACAGGTTCCACAGGTCAACCATCTGCAGGAGAGGGAGGCAGCAATACCATACGCAAGAGGCAGAAGACATCTTCTGATCCTGAATCAGATGCAAGTGAAAGTGAGTTGGAATCCTGCAGCCAAGATATTCGCTGTCTTTAGTTAATGCTGTACATGTAGTTCACATTAATTTATTTGAGGTTTGGAATAATCACATGTATTAGGTACATTAATTAGCTTATTTGATGCCACTGGGATAAACTCTGACAGCTCACAACTAAGAAAATGAAGTCATAACTTACAGTAACACTTCAAGGACACTAATTGACAAGTGATTCCTCAATTTCTTTTTTTTTCATAGATACTCTGGATTCAACTGGAGAAGCAGCCGCAGAAACATCAGAGCCTCTCAATGTAAGGTTATTGTTGTGCAGTACATGTTTGTAGTCACAGTTAATGGCAAGTGTAAAGCAGAAGGGCGATGGTCTGACCACCTGTCCGGGCCAAGAACTTCTGTGGGTCACGGAAACCTCTTTTAAAAATTAATAGGAGGCCCTATGCACCACTTTACCTTGTATTTTATTATAAATTAAAGTAATTCTTAATACAATTTGAATGGAGAAAACAATAAATGAAATGAAATGAAATACTGTATGTAGCACTTGGTGCGGAGGACTAATGATGGTGATGATGATGATGATGATGATGATGTTAAACAGAAGAAGTGGTGAGGAAAAGGACATACATGTACTGTACTGTGATAGAAAAATGAAGTTTCAATATGTCTACTTTGTCTTACATGGGCATGGAATCTTTGACTCTTAACCATTCATATACTATTAATTTTAGTAATATAACTATAGCACACATGTCAGACCCATGGGTGCAGTATAATGGCTAAACTGGACCAGGCCTAGCTAAATGGTTTTCCCTTCATACATGATCCATACAAAAATGTATTTTTCTGTCAAGTTTGCAAATGAAAACTTCTAATTGGTCTCCAAGCTAAAAAGGTATTACAAAGTTCTTTTTCATAGTAATGGTTCCATGTTTGAATGAGTGAATGCATACAGTACCTGAAGGTAGCACTTTATCACAGTTTTAAGTAATGTTTACAATATGAGTGGCAGTGTTGTATCACTATTTACAAACTCGAGGCAAAGCCGAGAGTTTGTAGATGTGATACAATACTGACGCAAATATTGTAAACTACTTATTCAACGTCAGCATTCTGTGTTCATAATGAATTCATCGATTATTTTTGTAGTACAAGACATTAATGCAGAAAATCGAACAAAAAGTTTATGTAAATCAGGAGAATGTTGTATCAGATATACAACCATTGATTAATAAAACATTTCTTTGGTTTTTCCTTTGTAAATTATTATGAGTTGAATAAGTGAAAATACAATAAAATTCACCTTCAATTTATACACTCAGGAAATTGAGCTGGTTTTTAAGCCACACCCCAAGGACCATGATCCAGAAACAGTGGCCCAGCAAACTCGTTATATTAAAACTACAGCCAACGCTTCAGGTGAGCTCTTACAAAGAAATCTTTCTCCCTCTTTAAGGTCTATGCAGCATACTGTAGTTCTTGTAGGCATACATGCACATGTACACTGTACTCTGTGGGTCACAGAAAGACTGTTTACAGTAAAATCCACCATTATGAAAATTGACAAATAATAATTATAATAATAACTTTATTTCAGTGTCAATCTTCTGGCTAGCCTATAATAGGCTTACAAATCGGGGATACTATCCTACTTAAAACGTACAATAATCTTTAGAATTTACAATAATAAAATCCTTAGGCTACAATGACTATATACAATAATAAAGAACATATCTAATAATTAAAATTTACTCAATTAAAATCTATAATATTTATCTATATAATTTACATCTAGCAACTGCACGTGGGGCAGTTGCCATTACAAAGGTCGTTCTCCACCAAGCTAGCGAGATCACTTTTTCTAATATTGGCCATGAAGGCTGTTAACATCTGTCTCTCTCTATCTCCTGGGCTAAGTTTGGAGCAAAGTCGTGGTCCAAAGAACTTCAATGACTGTTTCCCAAACCTGACAATGTTGAATCGTGGGATATAGAAATCAGAATTTCTCAGGTAGTGATTAGATGGCGTTCCACTGAATAGTTCCAGAATGTTCTTTGGAAGTAACTTATGTTTGACCTTGAACATAAATATCGCTATGTCTTGAAGACGCTTATTATATAAGGTAGTAAGGTTTAAATAGCACGACAAAGAGCCAGTACACTTCACAAATTGTGACAGCTGGGCTCAATACATAAATACAATGTAAATGGGAATAAAAAGATTATATAATTATGCTTTACATGTATTCTACATTAACTGTATCCCAAAAGAATTAATTTTGCAGAACTTTTAGTCAGGCCAGACCTGTACTGTAGATGTTTTGTTGTTTGATATGCTTTTCTACTTTTTCTTGTACAGTTAAGTCCTGTTCTTTGTGCCCTGTTTACTCCATGTCCAAAATGGCAATTTTAACCTGAAAAGATCTGTAAGTTTAGGATGTACAGTAGGTACACTGCAAATGTGCAGACAAGACTTAAGGCTTTTCAGGTCAAAATCACCACATTAGAGCTGTCATATGGTGCATAAGATGGAGTAAAGAACAAAATGTTTAAGGGCACAACTTTCTTTTGTTAAGTTATTATACTGTTTTTTTTTTTCTATATTCTGTAGTTGATCATCTAGCAAAGTATCTGGCAATGAGACTGGCCCTAGAATCGCAACAAGATGAAACTGGTGAGGATTCTTGAGTTACTTTAGATAATGGGCATTAAGTGTTGAAAAAGTGTGTGGGCAGCAGTCAGTTTGCTTAACATTTAGCATCTTTTATCTTTATCATCTAAAAAATGCAGAAATTGCTGGGTAAAGGGTTCCCCATCATACACATACTGTATAATCAGTGGTTCAGTTTTATCCAATGGCTTACATCTTTTCTCCCTTTGTTTTTAACTAATTATCATACATTACCATGCCCAAAACCAAAGGGAGAAAAATATTTAAACCAAGGCTAAAAATTTTAATTGAGCCACAACATAATTATACAGCACATCATTAAAAACTCATATAAGACAGGTTTTTTTCCCATCCAAGTTAAAAAAAATGGAAAATGTTTACATTAGATAATCTGGCTAAGCAATAACAAAATGTATGTGGTACATTTTAGGATTGAGTGGCATTATAAAGCTATGATATAAAGGGAAGGCATTTTGTGAGCAAATTAGCAGAAATTTTATGGTTTTGAGGTTGTTTAGAGTACACGTAACAACATCATTATGTACTTACACTGTATACTTACATGTACATGACTATATTTTCTAAAATAGGTGCTAATACATCAGAGGAGGGCATTGAAGTCCCACAGTTCACCATATACATTGCAAGCACACCAGGACAGTATACAGTAAGTACCACAAGAGTAGCTATAAAATTATGGATCAGTCCAAGTTCTCCATGTGACAGTTGATAGACTTGTAATACATAATAATTAATAACATGCACAAAAGTTTCTGTGTAGCTGCTACCTGTGTTCTGTCTCAACTAGGTACAGTGCTCATGCAGGTCTAAAGTAATCTGTGAAAGTATTGTGAGTGGCTTTTCTTCTTATGTTTCAGCCTCTTCCTGGTTCAATGATACTGGACTATGTCAATGAAAAGGTTGGTAATAAATTCACATCATTTTAAATGTTAATGTGGTCATGTGGTGTATTAATAAATCTGTTACCATTACCATTACCTTCCTCCAGTTGGCTCAGTTGGTAGAGCTCCACACTTATGAGCGAAGGTCATGGGTTTGAACCCCAGACTGGAGCACAAACCAGGGTATTGAAATAATAATAATTTTATTATTGGGAAACTCTGCTGGCTGTTTGCTGGACTGTGCTAGACCTGTGCTCAACAACCATCTCAGTTCAAAAGATCGCATCATTAGACAGGGGTCATAAATAACCCACACACTTATCAAAAAGAGTAGGGTGTAACATGGTTCCTATTGCTGTGGTCTGCCCCAACACACATACATCTCAGGCTTGGGTACCTGTGGAGGCTGGGCAATGGACTGATCACTTGTCCCACAGCCTCCATTGGTCATGGAAACCTCATAAGAAGCCTTATGTGCCCCTCCGTGGCATGGAGACAGGCTGTCTGTCGTGGTGTACAGAGAAATGTATACAAGGAGAGAATGCTGTACAGTTTTTATGAATAATGTTTAAAGTACTGAAAGTAGCAATTCATGTAATGTTTAATAAATGAGCAGGAGTGTTTTATCAAGTTTAAAACATGAGGCGCAGCTGAGTGTTTTAGGACTTGGTAAAACATGAATTGCGAATTTATTGAATGGCTTAAAAAGCTTTACTGTACATCTATCCATTCTTACACTAAAATTTAGATTTTGGGTTATTAAATTGGCCTAGAAAATCGGTTGTAAAATTTAGCTGTGTCTATATCAGATATAAAGACACTCATTAAAAATAAATTTATTTTGTATTTCCTTCATGAACTATTAATGAGTATGGTAAAATCTGTACAATCTCATTGAAAGTGCCGGGATTGAGAAAAATGTCAATTGGGAATTTCTTTTTAAGTGTCGTCAGGCTAAGTTATAATGATAATTTAAATTCCCTGAGTAGTGATGTGAGCTTAGGACTATTAACTCAATGGTAGGGATTTTCCTCAGTGTGAAGCCATAGATTATTTTTTGCTTTGCTTTCTTATTATAATTCTTGTTTTATTTCTTTCTTTAGTATTGGAAAGTTAACAAGCCACTGGAGATGTACTATGCCCTCAGCAAACCATCACAGAGTTAACAACTTTGACCTGTGTATCACAAGTTTCTCAGAGTTGCATGTTTCTGTTTCAAGCTGAAAGGAAAACTTTACTACTAAAGCTTCAGTGGCCAATGTGATTCTTTTGTTTCATGACTTAACTTCATGCAAATACAGTGTAATTGAAGGGCTTGGTGGAAAACTATGTTAAGTGGATTTTTGGCAAAAACTCCATTTAGCATAGTTTTCCACCAAGCCCTTCAATTGTATCACCAACATCAAGGGGTAACTAACTACACCCAGCAACAACAAGGTGGCAATGAAAAGTTGTGAGAAATTCCAAAAAACTTGACAAAATTAAGGTTTGCCACAAAGTTCAGGCTTTTTGTAGCCTATTTGAAGACAAGCAGTGTGTGTACTTCCAATAATATTATTCTCCTCTTGTACTGGTTAACGTGGAATTTTGAAAGCACTGTCTGACTGTGTAGGCTAATACTTGCTAAATGTAGATTTTAGCTGCAGCTATCACAATGTAGAATGATAAGCAGCTTGGACTTTCTTCATTCAAATTGACCACCAAAATTAATTATCATTAACTCAATCCTAAGCTGAAATAAATACCATAGCATGGAAAGAGTATAATTTGCTCACAATAATAATTCTTAAAAATCTCATGATTTGATTTTTTCCCTTTTCCATAGATTTTCTTGACCTGTGGTCCTTATCTCAAAGCTCCCAAAGAGTTTTCAGGTCAAAAAAGGATTTTTCTGATCTGCTTTCTGTTGGTCGGTATTAGTTATTGTTGCAAACTAACCCAATTTATTTCTTAATCTTGTAGGATTTGGAATGTGTTGTCTTTCCAAATTGTTGGAAATCAAATTTTTTCTATCAAACTGAAAGTAACTTCCGAAGCCTAAAATGTTTGCAGGAATTTTGAGAAACATGTGGAATGGTATAGTACCCTCCATCATTTGAATTACAGCCAGGTTGGGCTCAGCTCAGGAGGGGTGCTAAAATTATCAAGAACCATGCAATTACAGTGGATTTGCTTTCTTTGTCAGTTTTGTGTTTCAAATATTCAATAATTTGAAGTACATGCTTCTTAACGGTTGTGTTAAGTGACCTGGCCTTTGAGTGGAAAGTGAGGCTAGAGGTGACCTTGTTTTGATACAAACCTCTGTCTTTCTGATGCAAATGTGGACTTGCTAGCATGAGAACAACATGATTTACATGAAAATAGCAGTGAGGTCTGTATCAAAACAAGGTCACCCCCAGCCTTGTTTCCATTCATAGGCCAGGTCACTGAGCATACCATTGTAAAAATATGAATAGCCTATTGCATTAATTTTTCGTGTTTTCAGTGCCTTCTGTAAGCTTCTATATCAAATATATCTTTCTCTCACATTCTTTATAGCCCTTTGTGGTGTACTGACAGGCCATTTTAAAATTTCTTTCAAGGTTTTGTTTTGTTTTCTTTTGTTTTTTTGTTTGTTTTTTAAAGGTTGATGAATGATCTGTTGTAGTTATTGTCTTCAAGGCTGTGTTCATAATTGGATTGTACGTTTTTTGTCGCTTTTCTCTGCAATTTGTGTGGCAAATATAACATGAACCGAAAGTTAGTATTTACTGAAGAAAAAAATATATTGTATTCTTGGTGATTCTGTTTACTGCAATTGGATTGTTGGCCCTTATGAAATAAATTATACTGTACATTTTCCAGCCTCCACTCAATGCTTTTGTTGGTGTACCATTAGCAAATAAAGTTCACAAGTTGTCACCGTATTCTAAATCGTCACGCTCAGCAGCTCACCAAGTTGTCACGCAATCTTTGCTCCACAATTTGGAGCGGAAAGAGTGCGTGACAGTCCCAGAAAACGTCTTTTGTGATATATACTCATAAACAACCCCATTGTCCGGAGTGAACCTTGGTCCAGCCCGTTTGGATAGAGATTTAGTATCCGTGGGCCTCCCTTGTCGAATGCAACAAAACAACAGGAAGTGACGTTTATTAGGCACGTGGTGGAAGAAACTGAAATGACGTGATTGATAAGGGTCGCCGACTCGCTAAGGGCACGGAAATTCTTTCACAAAGTTCAGGAGACCTCTTAGATTGTTTGTAATAACTGATCTCGATCTCTCGTCGTCCAATTTCCCAGAAAGCAACTACATTTCGGAATGTTTTGGTCCGCCTTGGAGCTCCTGAGCAGTTATCTGCCTGAGATTGGATTGACTGGGGTTTATGCGGTTACAATATTAACCTTCCTTGGTTTGTGCTCCGATCGACTACGACGGCAAAGAAAGGAAAAAGAAGGCCAAGATCACTCAGATCAAGTTGGAAGGCGCTTGGGAGTGTTTGAAAGCGCTGTTGATGAATTCCACAGCTACGGTGGAAGCTTGCAAACGATTGTCCTTCTGCTGAAATCGCGAGTTTCTCTCCAAACCAGCGTGGTTCGTGAGATGTTGGAACTCTTGCCTCAAAAGCATACCATCCTTCGCATGCGGATCCAAGAGATCGATAGAAAGGGAAAAGGGAAACCGTTGAAGTGTTTTATCGAGATGGACGAGCCTTTTTCCGTGGATTTTTACGTTAGGAGCCACAAGCCAGCTCGCAACTGGGAGTCCACGTTCGAAAAGGAACTCTTGAGTCCATTTGATACCTCTATAGGACCCCTGTGGAGAGTTCGAATGCTCGGGGAAGAATTTGACTCAAGGGAGGGTTGGTACAGTAACACTTTGCTCTTCACGGCACACCGGGTCATTGCAGATGACACCTCAATGTTAAAACTCTGTGAGGATTTCGTATATTTGTTGAACACAAAACACAATGAATTCCACCAATCAAACAGCTGTTCTGAGAAATTGATTCCAACTAGCATACCCCTGAGACCATCGATAACTGCTCTTTTGAAACGTCACATTACACTGCCGCAGTTGGATAAAATCCTTCTTGCCCTTAAGCGCATCTTCAACCGGTTTCTAAAGAGGATCATGGGTAAACCAAGACACCAGTTCACTGGAGTTTTCCCACCGACCAGCTTGCAAGATCCACATGCATTAAAGAAAACTTGCATTCTACCAAGAAATTTACCTAAAGATACAATTTCACAACTCGCAAAAAACTGTAAACAGAACAAGTGTTCAGTGCATGGGGCATTCATTGCTGCAACAAGTGTAGCAATATCAACCATGTTGCAAAATGGCAAATTGAGAATACCCATGACCATTCCATTAAGCTTTAATGTAGACATCAGGCAAGAGTGCAGTCCACCAGTATCAAGCGATGAGCTTGGTTGTTTGTCATTAGATTGTGATTTTACAATTCCAGTACCTGTGATTGATGAAGCAACAGAAGCATTCTGGAGCTTTGCAAAGAAATGCACTCTAGATCTGCAGCAAGCCATTGCCAAAGGCAGACACCATTCTACCTTGAAGCTACTTCACACTTTGGACATTGATTTTCCAAAGAAAATGTACAAGGTCTCTAAAAATAAGAAAACAGCAGGCCGTTTAGATACCCTAATAAACATATCCAACCTTGGTCGGCACAAATTTGGAAGTGAGGTCGAAATGAGGGCTTTTGAGTGTAGTGGAGTGCTTTTTGCTGGTGCAGGGCATAATTTTGGGCCAGTATTTGGAAACAACATTGTTACTGTGAATGGTGACCTCTGCTGGAGTGTTGTGTATTACAGCAATGTTGTCTCTCAAGACATTGCCTGCCAATTTGCAGACTTAGTTTTCAAAACTCTAAAAATTTACAGTGAACTGAAGTAGGTTTATTTGGTAATGCTGACTTCTCTCTCAAGCCTGTTTTTTATCTGCACAGCAAGTACCTGAGAACATCCATTAGGGCACCACTGTGAAAGTATTTTTAATTAGTAATTGTGCCTAGACCTGGACCAGTTGATTCCTTTTTCTGCAACCCTGAGACACCCTGATAGTTGAGACACCATGCAGAAAGGGGATCAGAGAATACTTGAGTTTGAGTTTAGATTCAGTAGACTTGAGTTGTGATTCAATTTATGAAAACATAGTATATATTAAAAGAATTAATGCTGTAAAGTGCACATGAATCGAAAATTAACTTTCAATTTTTTTTACATTAATTTTTTAGATAGCTTGTAATCCCGATATTTCATTTTCAGTTGTTTCCCTCCTTTTGTGACAAGGATTCACCATTTGTAGGGGTTCCAAACTTCCCACCGTGGCCTGAAATTTTAGACAATTGTCCTTTTTTAAATAATCATCTTTTATTTGTTTGCTTTTTTATTCATTTTTTTTTTTGTTTGTTCTTTTAGTCCTTATTTTTTAACTTTTTTCAGGTAGGCACATGTCCTTGCTCCAGATGACAATGCCTCTGTGCTCACAGACACAATTTATACCAGTTAATTTTCAAATAGGGTTAGGCTCACTGTTTACCACCATTTCATAACTGAACTCCAACTTATCTTGGACTCTACCTCATGTAAACTCTATTTTCTTCCCAGGATGCCTAATAGAAGGAGTTTGTTATTGGAACTATGGCTCATTCCATATGATGAGTTATCACAACAAAACTCAAACCATCTGAACTTTGTGAGTCATCTGAGCTAAATGGGTTAGGTCTAATTACAAATGTTATGTGTCACTTGTGCCTGAATAACACAGGAATCACTTCTGCACAACAGAAAACCCAGTTTTGTCCTTTGAAACTGAACAAAATGCTTGACGTAGAGTTCTACCTACTGTTACAATGCCTATTTTGATATTCCCTCTCTGTGGGTAGAAGGCATCTTGTCAGTCCTGAAAAGGATGTAGATGAGAACTTGCATTTTTACAGCTACTCCAAACTGCAGGTACTACTAGAATAAAATCTTGAAAACAAAATACATAACAAAAATACCAAGTTATAGGGGTGGCCGCCTCCCCATCCACTAGTGCCATAATTATTTACAAGAGATTTTTAAGAGAATTTCTTATAAAATTCTGTGGCTAGTTAAGCTTTTTTACTCTTGATTTTTAGAGTTTTTTTCTACATTCTTATCATTAAAGTTTCATTGACCTGATGAGGGCTATCTTATACTTTCTTTTACTGCAAGTGCACTGCCTATATGCACCAAGGGTAACAACATTTCACTGAATTGTTCTTGAAAGTTTTGAAAAGAGCTTAAGCATTCATAGAAGACCTACACTGCTTTCTGGTAAATATATTAGGATCTGTTTGCTACATATACATACATCGACATTTGTAGTAGCTGTATATGCTCTCTAATAAGTCCCCTGTTAGTGAGGCCTGAAATTAAATAGGCCACCCCCCCACGGGGGGGGGGGGTTAATAGAGCATTTACGGTATCTTTGCTATTTTTTCCCATGGCAATTAAGAAAGTAAGGGGCAAGAGCACCCCCCCCCCCCCTTCAACTCAGGATATGACACCCACAAAGGATGGGATGGGAAGTTCATGAAGACCAGCTACTTCATAATCAACGGGAAAAAAAGATTGGTCGCTTTGGTTAATCTCAGGCCCGCTTCTTCAGTTTTGGCACTAATATTGCTTGAGAGTGTCTTCATTTCCTTTTGGTTTCGTTATCTATTTCAGTTTTCAACTCATCCAGATTCGGCTCATGGGGATTTTGGTTTTCAACCAAAAACGAAACCCTCTTTTCCCAATTACCTTATTCAGTTTCTGAGACTTTTTTGTTCGATTCCCTGTATCAGTGTATGTACATGTGAGACATTTTAGTATATTCCCCCCCACCCACCCAGGCGCGGATCCAGGGAAAATGGTGACCGTTTTCCGATAACAGGAGGGGCGAAAGCGCTACCCTTTGTAGGGTCCGGGGACATGCTGAGGCATTCCCTGCCAGGTTTCAAGATTAAGGCTTGGAAATTTTACTTTTAAAAATATATTTAGTTTTCAAAACTCTGACCGTTTTCCGTAAAACGAGGAAACCGGTTTGGATCCGCGCCTGCCACCCTCCTTCCGGGGGTGGGGGGGGGACATTTCAACCCCGTTTTAACGCACACCGTATATAAATGTCCGTATATATAAGGACTATAAGGCGGTTTTGGACACTGACCCTGTTGTTCATTTGTCGCAGGAGACCCCCACAGTACACGTAGTACACAAGGCGTATTTCTTCAGTAGCGTGTAATTTCCTGTCATCCGAAAAGCGATGGTAACTAGCCAAGGTCAGCGTCAACCACAAGAGTTACGTTCTAATTCACTACGTTCAAACGAACGTAAATCATTTTCATCTTATAGAACCATAAAAGAAACTGGACAACTAGGTATGGGAGGATCACAAGCGAACCCAGGCACAATGTTTAATGGAGAGCTCATACAAGAACCACGCAAGTATTACAAGCAGAGCTTAACACTAAAAACCTAAGCTTCGCGACACACTCAAACGGCTAATATCTTTGCAACGTCAGTTTTCCATCGGCCTTGAAGTTTCAACAACCTCTCAGAAACTAACTTTTCGTTTTTCACGACTGAAGTTATCCCGCCCGAACGGGACTATGCAGGCCATAGACCTTCGGATGACATCCCAGGACACCGAGAGCTTTCTTGAATACTTCGCGGCATCTAGAATAAGAAAGTTTCGAAGAGCGCATCACATATCCCGACTTGGTCTTGCTCAAAGGACTGAACAGCCATAGATCACTCGTTGGACTCAACTTTGTCTCGCGTATATACCTAAGGAAAATAGAAACTGGACAATATTCGGAATGTGTTTTAGCAATGTACACAAAATTTCCTTCTGAGTCTATAAACATCAGTTTTACTACGGGGAACAAAAATTTTTATGTGATCTTCGGGAAAAGCTATGTGCTTACATAACATATTACTAAGCTCATTAAAGCTGAAGAAACCTGCAAAACCTAAAGTAAATAACGCAGCAATTCTGAAATCCTTCAACGAAGCTCCCACAGAGGCGAATTTGTTAATTATTTTCTTGATGAATTCCGTGCTGATCGGTTCCTTCTTCGAGGTGGGGTTGTCTTTCCTCCTCTTCGCGGATTCGATGACATTCTTGGCACACGCGTCATCAAGTGGATTTGGACCGTTAAGGGGAAAAAACGAATGGAACCATTTCAGAGCGGCATGCACCATGATCAGAACCGAGTACGACTTGTTTAGGTGGGCGAAGAGCTGAAATAAAGAAAGAGTCACCACAGTAGAGGAAAAGGGGTAACTTTCAGCAACGGATTTCTCCTTGCACCAAGCAAGAAATCTCCTTATCTCACCAAGATACTTTTTGGCGGTTGAATCAGCTCTGGATTTTAGTAACATTTTGATAAAAGCACATCTGTTGACCATGACCTGACTGGAAGCCAACCTCCAAGACCTGGCAGCGAAGACAATCTGAAAGAAACAGAAAAAATCTTTTCCTCTCCAAACAAATGATCAGATACACGTTTTCTTTTTTTTCAACGCTGCATCATTCAACATTGGAACTCCCTGTTCCTCTGCTTTTAACTTGTTAAGCACTAGACTCCCTCTCCTTTTCCTTTTCCTTTTCCCTTCCCTTTATGTATTTTTTCCTTTTCTTTTCTTTTCTTTTTCTTTTTCTTTTCCTTTTGTTCTCTTCACTTTAATTTTCTTCTTCTATTTTCTTTCTCTCTTTTATTTTAATCTCATTCCGTTCAAGCTTTGTCCCTCAGAACGAGCGAGTCTCATCAATATTGATAGGACACCGTATTCATGAATGACTCTCTCTAAACTTTTACTTTCGACTTTTACTTTCGACCTCCTCTCGATCCTCTTTTTTCTTTCTTTCTTTCTTTCTTTTTTTTTTTTTTGACATATACATACAGCGGCCTTCTCATCTAGTGTAGTAATTTCACATCTGAAATATCTAATCTCCCTTCCTCTCTCTAACGAAAATCAATCCTGATGCCAGCAACTTGGCCACGGAAACATTTAGAACCCAAAAGGGAATTTACGTTCCTGCCGTGCATTAGAGCATTGCAACCATCTTCCAGTACATAACCTTTCACAGTAGCAGCATAGGTATAGGAGATTAATGGCCAAAAACTAGGACGACGGCGAAAACGGGATCATCAGTGTTGCTAAAGCCCTTTGAATTTTCAGGAAATGCAGGACTCTAGGGATAAGCACTATTGGCGGAACTACAAAACAGTTCTCTAATTCCAAGCTCTGAACGAAAAAATCAACACCGGCACTTCCAGGATTCCAGAATCGCGAGAGGAATTTTTCTACTTTGGCGTTGTAAAATGGCGCCATGCAAACAACCAAATGGGGTCCCCAGACACCCTCTAAAGTGGCGAAAAAAACCCTCAGTTAGCTGCCAGTCATTAACGTCTATAAGGCGACTAATAAAGTCCCCCTACTCGTTCTCAGTCCTGGGTATCCACTGAATCTCCAGCTTAATCTTGCCCCTTAGGCAGGCTTCGAAAATTTCAATCGCTGATATTTGGAGATCGGGATTCATACTGCCAATATCAACAATTTTAGCCGCTGCTTGATTATCTGTGTACCATTTTACATGAGAGCTCTCTAACACAGAATTAAAGGACTCTGTTGCAAAGTCTATGGCAGTAAGTTCTCTCCAAGTCGAACTTTAGGTGGCCTCGCTGGAATCCCAAAGCTTATGAAAAACGTGTTCCGTGTCAAGAGAGATAGCTACACCCCAACCTGTTACACTGGCGTCAGAAAAGCCAAACATGTGAGGTTTTTTGTCCAGAAAACAAAATAAAATCTAGACTTAATAAAATCACTGCTTTCCTTCCAGAAAATAATTTCATCCTTCGTGTATTGATCCAGTTCTATCAGGCCATCCCAATATGGTGCACATGCAGAAGACATAGAGCAAGGTCGCGTCATAATACGACTCACATTTCCCACCGATGGACCAGTAGAAATAATCTGGCCTGTAAACGAGGCTAGGCATCTAGCAGAAATAACAAACTCGCAATCTAAGATGCTGTCAACTATAGAAACTATTTTCTCAACTCTTCTCTCGCTGATTCCAATAGTACCGCTGTCACTATGCCATATAATACCTATCCAGGGAATTTTTTGGCAAGGCTCCCAAACAGACTTTTCATCAGTAGACACAAAACCTGCACTATTTAAATCATCTATCACCGTTTTGCTGAGGGAAGCGCATGAATCTCGCGTGCTTGCTATTCCCCAACCATCATCCAAGAAAACTGCAATGCGAGCTCCGTTTATTCTCCAGTGCTTCTCAAGCGGGTTTTAAAAGCACTTTAGTGAAAATATCTGGCGCAGAGGAAAGCCCAAAAGACAAGACCGTAAATCGGTAAAATTGGGCACTCTTAGAAACCGAGTCAACCCACGAAAAACCAAGGTAACATTGGTGATCGCTCGCAATCTCTATATGATGATAACCGCTCATAAGATCAAATGTAAACATGTAAGCCCCCACCTCAAAGTATGAAATGGCCACTGTCCAATCCTCGTATTTTATGCGCTTCTTCTGCAAACGCCTGTTCACGTATATCAAGTCCAAAATTAACCTCTTTTACCGTTGGCCTGCACAGATACTGAAAGGGGATTGACGACCGTAGGAGGCGCGGCACACCGGATAACACGACCAGACTGACAAAGCTCCTTTAAAGCGCTTTCAGAGTGCCATATTTTGCTAGCTAAATAAAATATGAAAAAGAGTGCAGACCGTAAGTCGTTGTTTTTGGGTTGGAAAGGGCCAGGATATGATCTCCGCGCAAATTTATAGGATGAAGACCGTACGTTGAATAATTCGTAATAATTCGTGGATAATTCGTAAAGAACAGACTCTTATATAACGTGATCATGAAGTTCTGGAGGCGTCTAATGAATAGGGGAATGTTATATGGAGAGCTGTAGTCCTGTAGTATGAACCCACAGGACATACAATAGAAACTCCGACGCGTAAATAGGGGTTGATTACCTTCCAATACACCTTCTCAAGGGACCGAAGAAAACAAAAGAAAAGTACAACCATATGAAAATATATTTACGTTCTAATTCACTACGTTCAAACGAACGTAAATCATTTTCATCTTATAGATCCAAAAAAGAAACTAGACAACTAGGTATGGGAGGATCACAAGCGAACCCAAGCACAATAATGAACACTCACAATGAAAAAATCTAATCTTACCACGAAAAAGCTGCTGATCTGAGCTGGATAAAGTGCTCCTAAAACGTTTCGAGTATTCGCTTCGGTGCCGCGCCGATCGCTTGCGCTTTCGACCAACGGTTTCTCTGGCTCTTCTTAGCCGCTTGTAGTCCTGCGAGCCTGACGCCAAATCATCCGACACGTACTCGTTAACCACCTTCCAGCCATCGACACTTTTATCCGCGATCTTGATCACCTTTTGTCGTTTTCGAATTAACTCCTTTCCTTCTTTAATTCAATCGCGCAACGCACCATTAGCACCATCCGTCTCTGCTTAAATTCTGTCAAGGACTGAATCGAGTTTGGCGTTGTGCTCAAATTGCTTTTAGTTTCCTTTGAATCGGAGTTGGGCGACTTGCTTGTCTGTCTCTGAATTTCCCCCGATCTGTTTGCCTTTTTCTTCAAGTTTGACTTCTAAGTAGTTTTTGAACATATTGAAGACATCTTGCACTAACGGAGATTCTGCCGTGCGCAACAACGTTTGGTTTGACCTTCTGGAGGTTGCCGCGATCGCAAACTCAAATCCGCTGTTAGCAGTAACTGGTCGATCGCCTGGACAATCTTGATCTGCCGAATAACTGACACTGTTCTCCATAGTAAATCGCTACAAGAAAAGACCAAAGTGCTGGGTCGCTGACGTGAAGTAAAAATTGGCGCGAACCAGCAACTATAAATACCCCATCCTCGGAGACCCAGGGGCAGATAGTCGGGACGGGACAAAGATTCGGGACGAGCGAAAGTTTACAAGACAGTCGGGAGAGCCCCTGGGAACATTTCTTTATCGGACTCGTTCCAGAAGCTATTGAAATCTAGCTACGTGATTGGGCGGAAATTTTCTGGCAAGGAATTTTTTTCTGCCCAATCGGCGATCAGCTTATATATCGCACTCCTTTCGTGACTTCTTACACCAACAAGTAAGCCGTCAATCTGCTGTCGACCATATTTTTAGTGGTTCCACTTGTCTCGTTCGTTGGACAGATTTATCCCAAGAGGAACATTTTGGTGGCAAGGGACCCACAAAACCCAGAAATCCACAAATTAAAATTGAACTCAAGCAACAATCACTTGTAAGGAACTAGAAAAATCAAGATGAAGACCGGCCGCAGGCATCGTAAACTTCACGCGAAGAACAGCATGCGGGAGCATGTAACTCGGTCTCTTTCTCTGGTTAGGAACATTGTTGTTAGGTTTGGGCTTTTTTCTCTGGTTTACGTACGGGCAGTGGGCCGCTCCTGAAACTCTTCGGGGCGATGAAATTTCTGTTGCACGGGCCAGACAAGTTTGCTGATCGGGCGAGAAGCACTCAGCTCGGCGGTTTAATATTTTGCTCAATCCTTGGAATCGACCGTTTCAGCTCAATTTCGAGAGAGACACGAAAAGTCCTTAGAGAAAGTGTACAGTTCCACTGTGATACATTGCATTGTTTTGGTTTTCATATTTTTGACTGGTATCTGTTGGATCTGTTGGCCAATATGCTTTTCTTCCCAAGGTGTGCATAAAAATATGCAGATTACCTTGCAGTTGTGATAATTGCTAATTGTGTTGTACTGTATATGCAAGATGCATGGTAATTTGCACAAGCTTTCCATGAACTCTTTTACCACAGTGGTGCTGAGCTCAGTTAAAAAGTTTTAAAAACATATTTTAGAGTGGGCTTTTGCAAAATCTTGCTGGAAACATTTACATTATGTTGACTGTGCTGCAACTTTTAGGTTGCAAAGTTTCAGATAAAGCTGTTTAGAAGTTGATGCAGGATGTTTAGTGTCTTGTATGCACTCTTGTCTTTATAAACGCTCATGTGTATCCATAATATAACAATTATTAAATTCCATTTTTGCATGATACAGTTGTAGTTGCTGTGATTGCCAAGCCAATGGTACACCAGGAAAGGACTTGATTTCTCCCATGAGACCACACCAATTTTGGAATGGGTTCTTCCTGTCACTGCCCTTTTCCTTGACAATTTTTAAAACATGAGAGAATGCTTTCAGTTAACTGAAAACATGATTCCTTAAAAGGAATCATGTTTTCAGTTCCTCACATACATGTAGTGTAAATGTGTTTTGTGCCAAAAGACCTCGATAACCACCTATTGACAAATTATTCTCAACTATACAGTTCACTGAGTCAAACAGGCTGATACAATGGTATCGCTAAGTATATTTAAATTATTTTTAAGGTAGGTTTCAAATTAAAGAATACTACAAACAAACCATACCCATAACCTGAATACAATTACAAAATGTGTTAACATGGTCACTCAAAGGACAAAATTTAGTAGCTTCTCAGTAAGATATCCCCTTTTAGGTAAAGTGGAAATAAAAAAAAAAAACAATAAAAGAACAAAATAAAACTAGAAGGGATTGTTAATTCATTTATTTTTTGTTTGTTCAGAAGTTTTCTTGATAGTGAGATGTAACTTTAAATTCAAGTTTCCAATGTAATCTGTTTGGATATTGTAGTCACTGTGATTATTTGTCACAAGCCTTATGCCCTCAGAGTTGTTATTAGGTTTTAGAGTAGCTGACTGGAATCTAACAGAAGGTGGCTTTTTTATGAGAATTGAAACAGCCTTCAAAAAAGGTTGGAAACTTTTCATTGAAAAGCAGGTGGCTCAAAATGTAAAGAAGCCACTTTTCAGCCAGCTGCCAGCACTTCAGGAGAAGCCTACCTTGTACTAAATGAAATTTCCAATGAGTATACCCAAGAAGAAATTACACCCACAGTTTCAGAGGGGGGTACAAAAAAATTTAAAATTATTCTTAAAATTTAATTGTCCATCTGTTATCTGTTGGTCTTTCACTTTGCTTTTCTACAGCGGCCCAAAAGGGTCAATCACAAATCAATTTGCCAAAACAAACATCAGTTTCCCATAACATGAAACAGTTTCTCAAAACACAAACAATTTCCCGAAACACAAGTCAGTTTACCATCGCCATTCACTGAAACACCTGTAATAGGCTAATCATAGTAAGTGCACTGCACAAGATGTTCAGCAATACCATATCACACTGCCTAATTCCTAGGAGCTATGAAAGCCCTGTAATGCTACAAAAGGTATCAGGTCAATACCGTACCCCAATTACCATGCACAACATGCTGCTAAGGTCTCAAAAAATTATTATGCTAACTCTCATAAGAGTGATGATTTTTGTAAAAATCTGTTTTCATCTTCACATAATACATGCCATTTTCCATTCCTTTCACTCCAAAACACTGGAGTAGTTCCTGTTCGAGTCTTACTCTATAGCCAAGGTAATCACCTATTTCAAAAGCATAATCTGAACTCACATCAACGTCAAAATGGCATCTGTATGCAAGACAATGTCAGAGTATTGGGAAACTGATTTTGATTTGATAAATTGGTTTGTGATTTCGGCCTCCGTACTTTTTCAAAAGCAGCCTTCAAGCCCAATGACCTTAACGACTTAACCTGGTCTTTCATGACTGTCATAATATAAGTGGATGGAGAGACAACCACGACTACGGGTAAATTATTTTAAACTGGATTTTCTAAGGCCATTTCAAGGTCTCTCTCGAAATTGAGCTGGGCTGACTTAGAGTCGATTGTAAGCAGTGGATGGTTCGATTTCGTGAGCAAAACAAAATTCAACGGTTGCGTTTCACTCGCCCGATCGGTAAACTTGCCTGGCCTGTGCAACAGAAATTCCATCGCCCTAAAAAGTTTCAGAAGCGGCCCGCTCCCTGTGAGTACACCAGAGAAAAACAAAAACTCATACCAAACAACAACAATTGTGGCCGAGTTGTCAACAGTTCTTCGCGTGAAGTTTACGATACCTGCGATCGGTCTTCATCTTGATTTTTCTAGTTCCTTACAAGTGATTTTTGCTTGAGTAGAAGTTGAATTTGTTGATATCTGGGTTTTGTGGGCCCCTTTCCACCATAACTTTCCTCGCAGTGTCGATACAGCGATCGAAAATATGGCTGACAGCAGAATGGACGTTTGACCCTCGGTATAAGAAGTCACGAAAGGTGTGCCATACATAAGCTGATCGCCGATTGGGCAGAAAAAAATTCCTTGCCAGAAAATTTCCGCCCAATCACGTAGCTAGATTTCAATAGCTTCTGGAACGAGTCCGATAAAGAAATGTTCCCAGGGGCTCTCCCGACTGTCTTGTAAACTTTCGCTCGTCCTGAATCTTCGTCCCGTCCCGACTATCTGCCCCTGGGTCTCCGAGGATGTAAATACCCTTGACATACAATAGAAACTCCGACGCGTAAATAGGCGTTGATTACCTTCCAATACACCTTCTCAAGGGACCGCAGAAAACAAAAGAAAAGTACAACCATATGAAAATATATTAGCGCACGCTATTTTGATAGCGGATGAGAAGAATTCTTTAAGGCGGTTTTTTTCTGTTATGACACTGCAATTAAATTGTCGAGCAACGATTTATTTTCTTAAGTGTCCTTTAATCTCGTAGAATATTCTAAAAGCAATAATGTTAGACGA